>CM031861.1:33534820-33882384 GCA_018697195.1 Certhia americana | reverse complement strand
CTCAACTTAGAAAATGTTAGATTGAAATCTTTTTTTTTTTTTTTTTGCAATCTCTGCAATGGCACTGAAAATGGAAAGGGAGGTGGGAAGAAAGAGGTAATGTGTTTATATTCATTGACTGGGTAGCTTCATAGAATCTGTTCCTCTGTCTAGCACAGTACATGTGCAAGGTTATTTATGGCTTCCTTTAATACCCCAACTGTCCTTCCTAGTTCCCACTTTTGTACAGTCTTTAGTATTCAGTGTCATGGTTTTGAAAGTGTCATTGCTTGAAAGTATCTCATCGTAAGGTGCCTCCACTGCCAAATGATCAGGATTTTTAAGGCCAACATGAGGTACAATCTTTAGTGTTTGCTCTTTAGGGTTTGAATTACTCCTCTTGCATTATTTATTAACTGCAGATTGTTTCTGTTTGTAGATGAAGATGTAGGCATGTACTGCACGTGAAATGAGGATGCTTCACATCACAAGGGCAAATTTGTAGTGGAGGTGCTTCAGCATGTCTGAAAAGGCTTAGGATAAGATTTTTCAGTCAGAAATTCAGAGTGCTAGATCACCAACAGAAATGTTTCCTTCTTACTCTTGTTAAAGGCTTTTTCTACAAAGCCTGTGATGAAGCTGTAATAAATAATACAAGGTATTTATCTTAAACATAGGGAGTTTCACCCTACAAGAATTCAAAGAGAATTATTAAATTTCTTTCATATAGGTATAGAATAATCCTTGGGTAGTTTACAGTAAGTTAATGGACCAGAGTAGAATTGAGAACTGAAAATTTAAACCCCATTTTCTTCAGTCCTAATAGAAAATTTCAGCATTATAATGGAACTACTTCTAGTTTCTTGATTTGTTAAAAAAATCACATACAAAAGTATGCTTCTCTCTGTCTTACTTTAACCCCTCTTAGCAGCCAAGCACTATGCAGCCACTCAATCCTCCTCCAGTGAGATTGGGAGAGAATCTGAAGACTACAAGTTAGAAAACTGTGGGTTGAGATAGAGACCATTTAATAGATGAAGAAAAAAACTGCACACAAGCAAAGCAAGACAAGGAATTAATACACCATCACTCCAAATGTCCCCACCTCCTCCTTCTTCCCCTGGCTTTATATGCTGAGTGTGACACCACATGGTCTGGAATGTCCCTGTGGTCAGCTGGGGTCACCTGTCCCAGCTGTCTCCTCCCAGCCTTCCATGCACCCCCAGCCCCCTCATCATCCTGGCAGTATGAGAAGCAGAAAAGGGCTCTGTCTAAGCCCTGCTCAACAATAACAAAACAACACCTCTAAATTATCAACCCTGTGTTTAGCAGAAATCCAAAACAGCCATATACTATCCATTGTCAAGATCAACTCTACCCCAGTCGAAACCAACACACTCATAGACTTTTTTTTCCTGCTCTAGCAATATAGTATCTTTCATGGCATACAGTATATGCTGTTTGCAAAGATCAATCCATTGTTGCAAAATAATGAAGAAAGAGGCACCAAAGGTAAACTGAGAAAAAGCAGCAATAAAATCTCATTGCTGCTCGACTTGGATTTTGCACTGCAAGAGCAAATAGTCAGCTCTCAGGATGAATGCCTTTGTTTCAATGAAAGAATCCAGTTTAAGGTATTTTTGGGAACGCTGTGTATGGATGCCTTCTTGTCACAGGCTTCAGCAACTGAGGAAAAATGTCTGTTGCCTTGTGCTCAAACAGTTCTCTGGCATTCTCTGATTTAGTTTAAGGACAAAAGGATCTGTGTCGGAGACACGCAGTGCTTAGTCAGTGTCAGCTTCCATTAAACTGCCCTTTTGAAACACATAAACCCTCTCTCCTAAAAACATGGGAAAAGCAAGGAAAAGAAGACACATCCAATTAAAAAATCACAGTCACATTCCACAATGGTATTTGCTATAGGAATTCATACTGCAAAAAGTATTTCAGGTAGCCAGACTTGAGCAGTTTTCTCATCTCAGCAGAATGAAATAAAAACATGCTTCACAGTATTTTCTGTCCCTTCACTTCGAATTTAGAAATTGAGCATTGTGATTCTCAGTTGAAGGGTATATTACAAATGAACAATGTGGTATAAATAAGATGAGAGTACTGATAAAAACAAGACTTGCCACTTCCCATGGATGTGACCCATAGGGGATTCATGTGGTGAACACTGGAGGCATCGAAACACCAGTCATGCTAAAGACATGAGGATAGACTGGGCCACCTTGAACCTAAAAGGGCAACTCAGCATTTCAGGATGTGAAATGTATGTCATTTGTGGCTGTCATGAAGGTAATGATCAAGGCATTCATGTAAAATGCATGATCTTATAGAATTTAAGTTGTGAACAGAAAGGTAGGGAGACTGTTTTTTTAACACCAGTTTAGCTGTCTCTAATTACCAGCATAGGTAACTTCATTTTAAGATTTGCTCATAATGATTTTATCTCAACCATTTTCAAGTGTAATAACTGAAGTGGTAAGCAACTTTTCCATTCCTAATCCAAATGGTAATAAAGCTTAGTTTAACCCAAATGAAAAGCAAACAGAGGTCCTAATTTTCCTTCTTAAAGGGCAGAAAATACTAGAAGCTGTTACTTGGTCTTCCCTTCCACATGAAAAATCTCTGCAGTGTTGACAGTTTAATATTTCACCAGCTCTGCTAAGATTCCTTGTCCTGTGGTGGGTTTAAATGAAAACTTCTAGTATCTGCTGTCTTCACATCTGGAGTTTTTCACTTCTGAGATTTTTTTATATGTATTACTACTAAAACAACACTAACAGTCTATGTCTGAATTTTGTTATTATACAGCACAGTTTCTATCTGAAATACTTCATCATGGATTTAGTGACTGACAACTTATGCTATGAACTGCAATGACCTGTCAAACCAATGTAATGTTATCAAATTCTAATCAAAGTCTTTATATTGGTAAATATTAATTTTTCTCTTAGTAGAACTTGTATTAAAATCTGTCATACCTTTAATGTTCCAAGGATTGTAAATCAACTGAGTAGCATTTTGCCAGACAGTCAGTGATTCCCCAAGTCAGACTGCAAATGCAGCTACTTCTGTCAGGGGAACTAGAAATCTCTCCAAATAAAATAGCTTCAGGATTTTTCCTGCTAAATCAATGCAAAACAATGATGGAAATGCTTTGGGAATGGTAGTAATCAGGTCTTTTTTTTTTTTTTTTAATTTGAAGAGAAGTGTTGCTTGGTATCCCTGGAGAGCACAGGGCAGACGCTTTCAAGGAGGTGATGACAGGTAAGGGTTATTTGTATAGTCAAACTCCCTAGGCAATTCCTGTGCCCCAGCTTCAGCTCTGAGGGATTTTTGAGTTGCAGCACAATATATTAAGGCACTTCTGAAAAGGATGTACAGAAAACAGCATGCTGTCCAGGAAAACTTTCAAAGATGTCATGTGATGTGTCTAAAACAAAGACATGCAAATACTCAGTGACTTTTCATGCAGTCACACTCATTTAGAGAGAAATCATTGGATTTTTTTTTAATTTATTGTAATGTGTGCTTAATTGTTTGGTTTTGCTGCTGCTGTTCTGTATGTATTAAGCATATTTTGTCAATCTTCTCTGTATGTCTTAGTAATTAAGACAAATGTGCGTTTTACACTTCATCCGCCTTGAAGAATTAGTTTGCTGAAGTTTGTGGAATTTTGTGGTGGTCTTTTACTTAGTGTTGCAAGTTCATTCAATAATATAGAAAATAACTTTTAATTTATTAATTCGTCCTCTTAAATATTGCAAACTATAAATACAGTACAGATTCCATAGTAAAATTTATTATTGCTGTAGGTGTTCTTAGCCTGATAGTTAAAATTAACTTGTGTTCAAGGATGCCCTTGGACACTTCTGGGTTTGAGATTTCAGTCTTGGAGTGGAACTTTAGTCTGGATATCTAATCCTTGAGTTAGGTAACAAATGGTCCTTCTCCTCTTTTGCTCTCCCTTTATTTCCCTTTGAAAGAACAGAACCTGGCCACACAGGATGGCACTGAGCCACGTATTTTGAAGCCGTTTTGAGATGCCCAAGGTAAAGAGCAAATGGGATAAGAGGCACAGCACATTTTTCTTCAGTGTTGACAAATCAGAGAGACTGAGACTCCCCTGCCCAATGTGATAAATTGTGTTATTTAGAACTCCTTTGAAAAGGTTGAAAAGTTAATATTGAGAAAAGCCTCAAAAGTGTGAGTTACAGGAAGTAGAACCCGAGAAGTAGATTAGTACTGAGATCACCATAGAATAGTTTGTGAAGCACAGGCAAAAAATGCAAGAAAATTATTTTAAAATTTTTTTTAAAAATTAAGGTTTTGTGGTCTAGGATTAAGATTTGAAAAGTGAGCGGTTTCCAAATTGTACTTGTTATGAGAGGTAAGAAGGGGCTTACCTGGCTTTCTGGAGCATCTAAGGAAGAGACACGAAGAAATCTACTTTCTTAACTGCATTGGTTTTTAAAGTTAGAATTCCAATGTCAACTTAAAATCAGAGGAATTAAAAATTAAAAGTCTTGGCCAACATAGCTTTGGGTCACAATAGAGTTAGACATGGTGATGCATGACCTGGATTAACTTGTCATGATCGTTAGTCTCTGCAGGCACAGCAGTTAGTTTCAATTTCCAATAAATTACGTCTTTATTGATTTGCAAACAAAACAATGCTGCAACAACACTGGCATGAGGGAGCCTCTCTGTGGATATTTAGTGGGGGGTTTTTTTGGCTAGGTTTTTATCCCCATCTCCATGGTCGTCTATTCACTTTTTTCAATCAAAATTACACCAGTTTTTTAAGTAAACGTTTCTCTCTCAAGCACTCTCTGAAGTTTGGAATTGACTGCAAACTTTTACAAGTTTCATTCACACCCAGCTAGCATTTCTTCATTTCTTTTTATGGAAAGGAAAACAATACACAAATACACAGAATGCGTTTTTAGAATTTCCATTACATATGCACATGCAACATCAAAACCATACTCCAATACATTGTATCTCTAATTTGTAGTATGACTACAATGGGACTCATTTTGCACATAAAAATCTTCTATTTTCCTGCAGAGTTTTTTATTAACCTGTATCCCAATTTTTAATTTGTATCTCAGTAAGATAAACGATGAGGTCACTTGAACCAGGAAACTCAAAAATTTAAAGATTGTCTAAGAAAATTATTTCTATTATTTCTGAAACAGTAGGTATTTGTCTATATGACAATAAATCTTCAGCAGTTGGCTGTTATTAATTCACTCATCTATTAAGTCATTTTTGTTTGCTTATTATAGCAGTATTAATTTTAATTGCAAAAAAAGGACTAAAATCCTTAAATGCTTTAGGATAAATTGTCTTGGTCTTTACATACAATATAGGAAGTATTAGTATACAATTAATGCAAAAAAAAAAAAGGAATTTTCCCATCAGAATTCAATTTCATATTTCAGATGTGTTTCTGAACTGCAATGTTTTATTAATTGCTCTTTAAACAGAGATAGCTGGTCAGGCCATGTTGGAGATAATTCACTCTTTTTCTTAAACATCCTCCACAAATAATGTGCCTTCTCACCTTGCTACCATACACAACTGCTATTGATTACCTGCTCTCTGTTAAATTCAGCTTCTGCTCAGTGGTGAAGGGCACATACAGCAGTTCTGACAGATTGATCAGGACATGCAGAATGAAGTTTAAGGAGATGATAGCTCTGACCTTCAACCAAGAAGCCAATCCAAACTGCTCTGTGAAGTGTGTTCTTTAATTACCCAAGTCTTTGCACTGATATTTCCTCTGACTCAAGGAATATATATTTATGGAATTTGTGAATGTTTCTATAGAAACACACTAAAGAAAGGTACACAAAGGATGTTAATTATGCCTGGACAAAAAGAAAAACAACAACAAAAAAAAAAAAAAAAAAAACCAAACACAAAACTGCTAAACAACAACCAAAAAAATCCCCGAAAATTCCCCAAAAAACAAGACCAAAACCAACCCCAAATAAACCCCCTTCCCTCCAAAAAAACTAATCTTGATTTTGAAACTTCGAATTTTAGATTCTTTTTAATAATCCCTTTCATAGAAATAATATAGAAAGACAGTGCTGTTATGGTTTTACCCCAGTTGGCAGCTAAATATCACGCAGCCACTTCCTCACTTTCCCTTCCTTGACCCACTTGGTGGGATCAGGAGGAGATTGCAAGGCTGAGCATCAAGAAACCTCTGTGATTTGGTCTGTTATTAGATGCCAATTACTGGCTTATGCTATATGGTTGGGAAAGATTATTCCAGCAAATTGGAAGTGCAACAGCTTGGTAAATGTACACAAGGAAGCAGGAATATTGCTGCAATAACTGTTGTCTTTATCCAAGGAAGCCTTCATGTGCACTCAGGTTGTCTGGTTAACCCAAAAATCAAAAGGCTGGTGGAGCTCTTCAGTTCTTGCAATTTTATTGTGGTCATATGGAAGGACCTGGGACACTGTAAAGAGAATTTTGCTCAAGATCTGGTAAACACATCAGTTCTTCAAAATAACATCTTTCTAACATTCATCCAAACAGCCATGTTGTCTGTACAGAATATATTTTAAGGAGCTTGCCATGAAAGTTTGTTTTTTAACAAAGCAGAGATGAGATTTGTGTTTTAAAAAGCTTCCTCATGTATTTGACCAGCAGAAGAATATATGGCTAGAAAACACCATAGCTAATACTTCGCCATGACAAGAAATATAAAATAAATACCATCTGGGGTATTACTTACACATCAACATTTTTTTTTTTTTTCCTGCAGAAAGTAACAAATTTGTTCAAATAGATGCAAATTCCTTTTCTCTCAAAAGAGTTCTGTTGGCAATTTTTTAACCTGTTTTGCTTTTTATTTTTTCTGGTATCTTACCTGAGCAATAATTTAGTTTTTCTGGGACAGTTCCTTTCACCCAAGTGTATGCAACATTCAAACTATCAGTACTGGAGTATACTGCTATTATCCTTATTACCATCTCTTTTGCTTAATACAGTTTTGGTGTCCTTCAATCCCCAGCACGCGCCTCTTCATCATTTCTCTTTCACTTCAAAACAGACTGTAAAGTTCCTATGATTTGCCATTTCGTTTTCAGTTCTTTAGTTTTCAGGTAAAAAGAATTCCAAACAACTTACTGTTCACAAAATTACAAAATCTTTTTGCTACTTTTTTATGTAAAAGTAAAAATTTTCAATATTGCTTGTGCATTCATTCTATCTTCCACAAAGAGAGGTCTAACATGAGCAAAGGGTAGCCTGGAATTTCAGGGCAAGAAAGATGATCTGTAAAATGTAAGCAATGGGGAAAGTCTGAATGTGTTCAAGTCATTTATTGTAGCAAAGAAAATCAGAGAATACACGATGACTTTCAAATATATGAAAAGACAACATGAAGAACAAAAGCAATATAGTGTTTAATAGTAGATAGCTTTAGAAACAATTACAACTCAGGAAAGCAGATTTAAGTTAGACAATAGAAAATATTTCTTAATGGTGCAAATACAGTTGAATGGGCATTACTACATTACATTTCTGAAAACCAGAAATGGTGGAGCTATGATTTATTTTCTCTCGGGGCAGATAACCTCAATATCCTTTTCATCCATATCATTAATGGTTCCATGACTTCTGATCTCTTTTCTATTAACTGTTCACTTAAATAGCCTCAATCAAACTGGATTTCACATCATCATTATCCTTGTACTGGCTCCCCAAATGTACTCATTACATCATGAATTAAATTAGATTGTAAGTGACCTTTCCTTGAGGACTGCTATAAAGTATCAGTTCAGTACATGGCTCAGTAGAAAAATCTATTGAAGTTACTCTGAAACACATCTCTCTCTCTAAGACTCCTTGGAAATCAGGAGGAATGAAAAGTATGAAGATCAAGGATGAGGGAAAAAAAGTAAAATTGATTGGCTTGTCACTCTTCTGAATAGTCTTGGACTATGTCACTGAATACTGTAAGCAGAGTCTGAAGTCCACAGTTGCCTTTAATCAAAGCTGACTTGTTAAGATCTTTGTGAGTGTAACTGAACATCTAAGTTGTAACAATACCAAACATGGATGTGACTCCATGCCTAGCAGCATTAGCATGTTATTTTTTTTTACTTTCCTTATCCTGTTCACACATAATAGTGAGCATGAATGTAAAAACTTCTGTAAAGTCTTTTTCTGAATGTAAAAAATGTAAGAACTCTCAGAAAGGAATTTCTAGACAACTTTTTTTGTTTACTACATGTAGGAGATTTCGTGTTTTGGATTGTATCTCCTAAAGTCAAGAGCAGAAGAAAGAAATAAGAATGAAGTTTAAAAATTTATATTAAATACCTCTACCTTGCTCTGTATGTAGTTGAATATGTGAGACAATTTTAGAACTCATGTTTGAATTAGATGTTTCACATGTAGTTTGTGCATGTCAGTGTCTGATGTTGCCTAATGGGTCAAAAGTGGTGAGCTAGAGATTTTGATCTACAAGCTTTTCTGTTGTTATGTTTTTCAAAAAGCCAGTGATGGTAAGGAACATCTCAGAATGTCCCACTCCCAGCCATGTTTTATCCTTTTAACATGGGGTTTTATCTTAGCTAACAGATAAGGTGAAGATCCTGGTAACATTGACAGCCCTTCAGGAGCTAAGGTACATGTCAGGCGGAAAAATTTCCATTGCTGTTCTTCTTATGTATCTGGTCCTTAGCTGAAGAAACGAACTTCCTTCTGAACCTCTGATACTGTATGATGAACCTTACTCACTTTTTAAAGTAAATAAACAAAAATTTAAATTTTGCTAATTTGAAATTAAAGAAAATAGCTGAAATTCCAAACATACTAGAACAATACAATCTATAAAAATACTAGAATTATTTCTCTATTTTTTAATATGCTTCAGATGGCTTAAATCACAAATATAATTTTTAAGGAATAATTATTTGTTGAATATTTTCACTAAGTCCTACAAGCCATCAATCTACATCTAGTGCATTTATTTCCTACATTGTTCAATATCAAGTTTTAGAATTAGTGGGTGGTCAAATATATACCTCTAGTTATGTATCTGTTTAAACAGATTAACCCTGCAATGAAACATGTGGTCCTGACCTGTTATCCAGTGCACCATACCTTTAACTCCTGTGAATGGAAGTAAGGGGAGTTAGTGAATGCCAAAAGATTAAATTCAATTGCTATTAGCCTTATTTTACAAAAACAAAAGTATTCAGAGATGAGCAAATTAGTGGCTGTGATTGGTTTCTTTTCACTTTCTGAGTGAAACAAGATTAATTGCCTGATAAGATAGTGCACTAAAGAATTAATCTTAAATTTAAATATTTGAACTCTATGCTCTTATTTTATGCATTTTTCTTAGCTATATTTTAACATAAGAATTACTTCATTATATTTTTCAATTTTAGATAGAAGGTCATGCTTGGTAAAGGTCTACTTTAAATCACTTCCATTAAAATGACTCCTACTGTTTTGCAAGTGATTGGAACAGTGGGAACTTTTGCTGAAATCTATTTTTCCTCTTTCTGTTAGAATGTATCAAAGAATGAATAGTAAAAAAATTGTCCTTTCTAGCAATAGTGTTCGAATTTAACAGGATAACACTTGAAAGCTATTTTCAGAAATATACTTAAGGGGTTACATTTCTACCTGATGCAGCTCTGTGGCTGAGGGTGGGTGATTTTTTCACATAATACTTACTGAGTTCAGGGATTCTGGATTTTTACTAGTCATTGGTAACCTGCTGTTTTCATAAAGCAGATCCTGCTTTTTGGAGAAGGTGGTAATTCAAATCCGAAGGCATAAATCACCTTTGGATTTACAGGACTAAGCCCCCACATTTTAATTAACTTTGTTCATGATTAAAACCACTTCCATGTTATCTTCAGTGAGTGATGTGTTTGCACTAATGAATATGAGGGGAGAATTTGGCTTCAAATATCCTGATTAACAACTTTATCCCCCTAGCTGACTATGCAGAAACAGAAAAGAATTCTATGCTTTCTTATATAAAATTGTGACTGATAAAGTACAGACCAAGAAGCAAATTCTGACAGAAATGAAAGAATACATTCATTTAAGTTATAAGTCAAATGTTAGGCATAAAAATATGACAGGTTTTCTTGCTTGCTCTCTCATCTTCTTTTAGGCTTTTCCCATTCAATTACTTAAATAATTTCACTGTAGTCTTAGATATTAATGGTGAGATATGTAGGTAGTATTTAGGCAGGAGATTCAAGCTAGATTCTGGCCACATTTGGTTTTTTGGGATCCCATTATGAATTTTGTAAAAGCAAGACTCTCATCATCAACAGGCTTGATCATAATGTATAGTCACATTCTCTCTGATCAAATTCTTATTGCAATTTTAATTGGATGTGATATTCTTTATCACCGACGTTAAAAGAGCTGGAAGATGCTTATACCACTAAAGAAACTGTAGATTTGTTAATATCTTTAAGTCTGTGTTTTCAAGATGCTTTTGTGAGTATACAAGTTTGATATAAATATGCAGATAATATGTAATGTGCATATTTATATGTGTACATAGACACTAAATTTGCAAGATCAGGCTCTTGAAAGTTAGAAAGAGCTAGTCTGTTTATGTACTATCAACTTGTAACTAACTTTCTTAGGTTTATGATTCAGTATTTGCAGTCATGTCACCAACTTTTCTCCACAGATCTCTGGCTTAGTTCCAGGCATGATAATATTGCAGACGTAACTCTGTGGAATTTCCATCCATCATTTTGCCCTTTTAGTTATAGTGGCTGAAGAATGAGAAAAGATGCCTGCAGGGCTCAGGCAGGTAATGATTTCCTTGGGGAATGGGTTTCTGTCCCTATTATTTTATCTGATGTGAGTGTGATTCTGTCCCTATTTCATCCAATGCATTTCCTTCTAATGCCTCAAGGTGTACTTTTCCGAGTGTACACTGATACAGCTGTGCTTCAACCACAGTGGGTGTTAGAAAATGTTATGCTGCTCAAAAACTGAGGTCCCATAAATTTTCCAATTCATGAACCTAAAGGTAATAATGTAGGGGTATTTTTTTGCCTACCAAGAAAGTGCGGAATAATGTTTCATACCCTAGTAAATACTCTGAAAATCAATACTGTTGGAGAAGGACTTGGACTAAATTCAGGGATAAACACCACAGAGAAACTGTAGCCAAACTCATCATTCGCTGTTCAGAATAGTGTTTGGATGATGGATCACATACAAAGTAGACACTGGCAGCCTAAACATTACATTAAAAACAAAACCAAATATTGATCCTTTGTTGCTTTCTTACATGCAACTAAATGCCAAATATTAAATGTGCATTATTAAAAGCATAAAATACCAAAGATCTGCAAGGAAATGCTTCTTGCAGTAATATGTGGTTTCTGGAAAATTTAGTAGCAAAAAAATCATTTAGTTGATTCTTTTTTTTCTTTGGATGAAAATATCAAGAAGATTTGGCAATGTGTGCTCACAGCCCAGAAAGCCAACAGCAATCTGGGCTGCATCCAAAGCAGCATGGCCAGCAGTGTGAGGGAGGGGATTCTGCCCATCTACTCCTACTTCTAGCCTTGTGAAATCTTACTTGGAGTGCTGCATCCAGCTCTGGAACCTCCAACACAAGAAAGACATTGACCTATTGGAACAAGTCCAGAGAAGGGCTACCAAGCTGAATACAAGGCTGGAGCACCTGTTCCTGTAAAGACAGGCTGGGAGAGCTGGGGCTGTACAACCTGGAGAAGAGCAGGTTCTGGGGATGCCTCATAGCATCTTTCCAGCACCTGAAGGGCGCTACAAGAAGACTGGAGAGGGACTTTTCACAAGGGCTTGCGATGACAGGACAAGGGGAATTGGCCTTAAAATGAAACAGGTTCAGATTGGGGATTAGGAAGAAATCCTTTTTTGTAAGGGTAGTGAAGAGCTGGCACACATAGCCCAGAGAGATTGTTGACTCCCCATCCCTGGAAGTGTTCAAGATCAGGCTGGATAGCACTTTGAGTAACCTGCCTAGTGACAGTAGTTGCTGCCCAAGACAGAGGGGTAGGTACTGGATGACCTTTAAGGGCCCTTCCAACACGAACCATTCTAGGATTATTTTTTCAGACCACTGTTGAGCTGCCAGTATAAAATAGTCACGTATATGACCTTTCCTTCAACCATGGACTTTGTGAAAGGCATGTTTCTCAAGGAAGGACAAGAGCATTTCATAATCACAGGTCTCTAGCAACTGGAATTTCTAGATATGTATTAAATATTTTGGAGCCAATAACATTATTTCAATAAGCAATGACAATTTTTTTTTCCAAAATAATAGACTTCTATTAGATGCTGTAAGGAAACTGGTGTTGTCAGACCTGTCAGCACAGCTGAATTCTGAAAAACACTTATATGCATGTGCAGCTCTCATGACATTTACATGGATTATCTTGCAGGAACTAACAAAGCATTCTTGTATGGAGACTAACATCTATATTATTCTATTCTGTCTTATTCTTTAGGAGACAAGCTAAAACTGGTTCTGTGACAATAAATATCAATAAATATTAAAAGTGTTATTTATCATTTTCATTTTGCTTTTATAAGTTTTCACAGTAGCCAGTTAAATAAAAGAACAATCAGAAATTTTCTAGTTCTTTCTTAATTTACTTTTAATTTGTGTTTTGGCCTTATTATTCTGAAAACATTGAATTTCTTATTTTGGAGCCTGGTTAACCTATTTTAAGAAGGAAGATGTGTTTTTTTAAAAAATTAGAGGTCAGGGAAAAAAAAAGTGATGGCCTTAGAATTCCAGTATTATGAAAAGATTGGCAGATATTGCCTCTCACTGAAGCTGGTGGAGATCTGAGATTTCTCGGTCTGAGATTTCTCTATTCTGTTTTGGAGCTATAGTTCAGAAGCTCTGTATTTTAATACTTGATCCAAATATAACGAGTAAAGCAAAAGGCTAGCTGAATAAGGCTATTAATCTTTTTTCTGTATGGAGAACAAGAACAACTTCTACCTGTACTTTTTATTATAAAATACAGTCATAAGCCCTGAAGATTTGGAAATAAAGTCTGTTTTGACATCCTGCTAATAGCTGTTCAGATTGAAAATTTTCTTGAGTCACCACACTGCAGCCCAGCTGGTGCAAACGATAGATGCTTTCTATTTTCTTAAATTGGTTTTCAGCCTCTGGATGATTTGCTATGCAAAGGCTGCTGTCCTAGAAAGGTTCATGGCATCCTTTTAGAGACTTGATACCCTCGCTTTAATTGCCTCCATGCTTTTTGTTTTGTGAATTAAGCCTGGCACAATTTTGACTGTTTGCTTTTGCTTAAACATAGGAGACAAGGACTGCAGTTCATTTACTACCTCTCAAGTAACCATGTCAAAGTGCATTATAGAGCATGATGTCTGAGGAGGTGTTCCTGCTATCTGCACTAAGCAGGCACATTTGCAAATTCATGAGCTATTTTTGAAATTCATGAGCCATCCTCTGCCCAGTTCTGCCTTTTGTTTTTTACAATAGAACATTCAGAAGATTTAATTTTTTTTCTGAAAGCACATTACTGCATCATTTAAAACATAAAAATGATACAATAAAATTAAAATATGTATATAATTAAAAGGTAAAGCAAACATACATGAATTGTGGTCTTCCTTAGCCACGTATTTTCTTCATTTAATGTATTTCCAGATGAAATCATAGGACATATGCAATTTCCATCCATTTCATCATCTTTCATTCACTAGATTTTGTTAGTTTTGGGTTTTTTTATGAACAAATAATTGTGCTCTGTAATATGTTCCAACGACAAAGTATTTTTCTATGCTCATACATTAGCACAGGAGTTGTACCTGATTATGAATATATGATCATGAATAAAGGTGTGTGCCTTTGTTCAGTCCCAATCCACTGTCTGGGCATCTGACCCAATGAATCCCATGTTTCCACACTGGTGAGTTTACCTGGTCTCTGGAGAAGGGTGTGTGGACAACAGTAATCACCAGGTAATTTATGGACTTTTCTAACTGTAGGACTCAGTTTTACATGGACATTCCATGGACATCACCAACATGCTTTTTAACCAAAGCATATCCTATGCTATTCACATGGTTAGGAGACAAAGTCAGAAAGGCAATTTTGACTCCTCCCTGTACAGGGCAATATGGATAACAGAATATACATGAGGAGTTGGATGGAATTCTTTGCAAGTTGACACATTGCAAAATCTTTCTTGGTAACTTGATGGTCTTTGTAAAACACAATAACAGATGTGCAGTGTACTGGAAATAAGTGCTAATGTTTATAAACTGCACTAATCTTTTATATAGTGGTTATGACATAATGAGCTTCATTAAAACATCAGTTTGGGGGTTTTTTATTGTCACAGTTGACTGTCTTTAGTCTCACACTAAACTTGTTTTCAGTTCCACCTAGAGAGCTGTGAACTGAATAAACACAAGAGGTTGTGGGAAGAACTATAGGGATTGCTCAGTTCTCTGTATCCCTGCATTAAATAAGTGTAGCCACAAAATATCAAATAGAATGAAAATGAGCAATGGGGCAGGATTTTGGATTTGGATCCATACCAACTCCACCAATTGCAAAGGGGAGGTTGTCCTTCTAAAAGTACAAATTTTGCATCAGTGAGATTTTATGAGGAAAAACATTGATTGTATGCAAAACCCCACCCACACAATCTTTTACAGAAGAATGGCATCCAGAGCAGAGAGATTTCCATTGCTCTGTGGCAAAGTCGAAGGATCAGGCCATTTTGGTGGACTGTTGGTTATCAAGGCAATGATTGTTGAGGTGGTTCCACACACTGAAGAAGCTTTTTTGTTAAAGCCTATGTTTGTGAGCTGCCTGTGGTTGAGGCGTTTTCTGTTCGTCAGTTCTGCATGTACAGACCCTAGCAACCTAACAATGCAAACAGCCAACAGCATTATGTTTCTTTGCAAATAGATGTAGGCTGAATGTAAGTGAACTTTCCGGAACTTCCTAGAAGTACTGCACAATCCCCCATCCCTAACTTTAGTCATATTTGCCAAGAGCTTCTCCATTTGGGGAAAGAAATAGGGAATATATTAAAAGACTTCTAGCCCTACAATAAAAAACATGTATTTTCTAATAATACTTACCAAATAAAAATAATATATGTTTCAATGCATTTTTAATAGATTAAAAGTGAGATGTTTTAGTTATCTAATAACAGTTGTTTATAATGTATGTATGCAAAAAGAAGAGAATTCCACTGGCAAGAATAAGAATCAATACTTCAGAAATATGTGTTCAGCTTTTATTTTGTTATTTTCATGCCACCTAGCTGACTTTAACAGTTATATTTACAGCTGTATTAAGGTTTTACTACAAATACATGAAAGATGACATTTTGTATTGAATTTTTTTGCACAATAAGAACAAGATAGGATATCATAGTTTTGTCTCTTACAAATTGGAATAGATAGATAAATGCTGCTCAATTTGCATCCAGGTTTACAACAAATTACTGAAATGGATGAAAAACTTAGATGTGGGTCTTGATTGGATTTTCCCTCAGCTTGAGGATGGATCTTGAAAACTTATCCGTGATCATGTTTTCAGGTTTGCCAGAATCATTTAAAGTCTCACACACCAGAAATAAATCTATGACAATTCAAAGCAGTTTCTTTGAAGACAAAGAAACTGAAAAAATTAAAATTACTCAGACTATCCCAAGTGGAGACTGCCAAGAGGTTTTTATACTGAAAGTGTCAGATGAATAAGACAGTTTAGTACTGTATGGTAGATAATGTGATTGGAGTAAGGATTCTAATTACCTACTGGGCAAAGGAATATCCATAAAGAAATAATTTTCAGTATCAAGTTTTAGAATGTTTTCACATGAATAGGCTGATTTATATTCCTAAGCATTCAGGGAATGATTCCTTTAATACAACTTAAATGGTTTTTCAGCCCAGTTTAGAAATTTCCCAGCCTCCAGGAATAAAGTAGGAAATTTAAGAGAATAGTTTTTCAGCTTCATGGTACTTGAGAATGCAAGATAATTCTCATTTTAAGCATATCTATTTGCTGGATGGTTTATTCTTTCTATTTTGAAAGCTACTTGATATCAAATGAACAATATTCACTAGAGTGACTGCATCTGCCAAATTATTTTATCAGTATAGAGAATTTATCCTCTGGAAAGGATTGTATGGAAGGGAAGATTGAAATTTCAATGATTGTTCTTGCTGAAGAACATATCTTCAGATAAGTTTCCAAACACATTTTCAAATTAATGTTCCACTAGTGTAAGATTGCTGAGGATGTCTTGTGGCTGCACTGCCTGCAGTCTGTTTTTGAAAAAAGGGATTAGAGACCCAAACACCTAAGAAACAGCAGAAGAAATTGAAACTTTGCTTTTTCTTCCCCGTCCTCATTGCCCTTCTATCTGCTGAGAGTCTGGGCACAATATTCTTTTGCTAAGGGAACATTTGAACTGTAGAGTACATAATAATAAATAGCGTGCACAACAGCAAGAGCATTATTATAATTTTCAGGATTCCACATGCAGTGAATCCTGGGGGAGATACTTTTAATAGCAAGTTAGTGACATTTCATAAGCTAATTTTTGTCTTTTCTCCCCCTAGCCTAATATTTCCCTGATACTGGTTCCTTTAAAGGTTTTCTGACATAGGGCACTGGCAATTTATTCATTTTGCACCCATGCTTTTTGAATAAAAATATTGGTGTGAGCCTGACGTTCTGAGAAAATGCCTCATAGGCTTTCCTTCACTGTGACTTTAGTGCACCTGTATGTTGACTTGTAATATCCCAGTCACTGGTCTCAGTAGAAGAGACTTTCTGGTATGATGAGGAATGTTGATGTACTTGGATGGTTTACTCTATGGCTGAAAGGTTTACAGTGGTCTTTAAGATAATAAACTATGAATATGAACAGCATTCAAACATTGCTTTCCAGACCTGCAGCATAAACACAGTTGTGGACAAGTCCCAGCTTTTATATACCATAAAAACCAGACATATTAATAATGTCACTACTGCACCACAGAGGTGTTCTCAAAATGTATAACAGAACACTGAATAGACAAGATGGAGATAATTACATAGTTTGGTGTTTTAAGAGGCTTAAAAATGCAGTAAGACCTAAATTAATTTGTCATATTGAATCCCAGGCACAATGAAAATTTATTTCACGTTCAGGTAAGCTAAAATACTCTATCTGAATATTCATCACAAATTGACTTTAAATCTCCTGAAATTACACAGGAGGAAAAATTCAATTCCAGATTCCTTAGGGTGGTGAAACACCAGTTTTCAGAAGTTCATCTGCTGCAAATGAGAGGTGACCTTGAATCATCAGAGCCAGCACTTGCTGCCGAGGCAATCGTTGCCATTATCACCCTTTGGCTGCAGCTTGCAGCAGCACTGTAATGTTGTCACTCCTGGCAGAATTCCCTATATGCATTAGTACGAAATGGTATTTAAAAAGCTTATATTGTCAATAAAGATGTAAAGTCTGGAAAAATTGTAGGAAAACATAGTTAGTTTGCTTGGTTGCTTGGGCTCATTAAATTGGCTCAATGACTGGATTTAAAATAACTGAGCTGATGTATCAGCCCCAAATAATTTTTTATGCCAGAAACAGCAGCAGTGTACTCTCAAACTTCAATGCTAGATTTCCCTGTGACATACTGCCCTCTTGTGCATCAGTTGCTTTTTTATAGAGATAATCTAAGAGCAAGACACCCATTTAATAGACAAAAGTTGTCAGACTCTCTCTTGGTCTCCTTTGACATTTTTTTTTTTTATCCAGAATGAATGCAACTTCTTAGGTCATGATGGAGAGGCAACATAGACTGGGATTGTCCAGACCGAAGAAGTGAAGGCCAAGAGGCGATCCTACTGCCATGATGGGAAGTGAGGAGCAGCCTGGACAGACTTGAGGGAGGAGGAACTCCCTCAGGACCAGAAAGAACTGCTCTGAGTTTCCTGTGACCTGGGAAGCCAGTGAGTTGTTTGGAATTAGGCATGGATATTTTTAAAATTGCTTTCCCATCTTCAGTTTATTCTGTTTAAAATGTTAAAAACTCTAATTTATGTTCTATGATGGCATGAAAAATTTCACATTTAAAATCTCTTTTGCTTATCTATGGAGAAAGCACTACTAGGAGGCTTTTGTAACCTTAGACCTTCAGCAGAGGGGTCACACTTTCATACCTGAGATTCTGTTTCTGTGTCAGTGATATTTGTTTTGTACAAAATGGGAAGTCTTCAACCAAGAGAGATTGTTTTAGATTTTTCCTGGCAGGAAAGTTACTTTTCTGCTTGAAGATTGATGTTAAATCAAGCCTCCCCAGACAAGAGAAAAAAAAAAAAAAAAAAAACAAAAACCTGCTGTAACTTCCCAATACAGTTGTGTTCCATTAAGTTCTGGGTGAAGGTATGTTCTCTTTCACACTTATTGAACAGGAGATTCTCAGGAATGCCAAGTACCACAGATGAAATGAACTATACTTTCACCTCATAAGAGGCAAAATGAGAGTTGTAGCTGCAGTTAGTTATGTTTGGCAAAATTTTGTTGCACTAAGACAAGCCCTGTGGCAGAAATAAGAGGGCATGAAAATTACTGCATCTTAATTTAGTCTGTCAAGTTTGGCAGTAAGCACTTACACAGCCACATTAGATATCAACATCTTTTAGTTAATATAGGCCCTCTGTAACAGCAACATCTGGAAAAGATATTGAGGCTTTAGTGCTTTTGAAAAATGTTTTACTGTCTTTGGATTAAAATTAGAAAACTATCTGGTAAATTAAAAATAAACTGTAGTTCCCTTAATTTTTGCTATGTTTGGCCCTTATACCTTTATGAGGAAGGAAGAAATGGTAGTACAGCTATTCTACCATCAGTCATGTACCTCACCTCTATTAATGTCCTAGGAGCTTTCAGAAACACAAGTTTAGATTTCTTAAATAACAATAATAGTAATAATAATAATAACAGTAGTAATAGTAGTAGTAGTAGTACAAAGAAGAAGAAGGAGGAAGAAAAGAAAATATTTTTCATGTATAGAATAATTGTTGAAAATATGCAGGGAAAAACTATCCTACACATTAGATACTGCATACTATATAGTTTGCAAGCTTTTTTAGCTGAGAAGGCTGCATACATTTCATGTGTCTGCCAAGTGCCAAAACAGGCATAAAGAAAGATATAAAACTAGGGATTAAGTCAGGTTGTTTGTGAGGTTACTGATCCTGAACAAGGACCAAAAATTATGCGAAACCAGTGTGTGGATTGTCAGGCTTGGGTTGAGGTGTGGGACTGTGTCTGGAACTAAAAGCTGGGAGTCTTGAATTCCATCTCCCTGGTTCTAACAGCAAAGGGACTGGACTCTGCCTGTGCAGATCAGCAAAGGGTCCTCTGGAAGATAATTCAGAACACAAATATTGCTTACTAATATGTAGAAGTTCTTTGTTAGGTAGCTAAAATTTTACAAGGCAAACTTTCCCAGCATCTTGGCAAAATGAACTCTGACTACACGGGACATCCCCCAGCTCCTAGTTCACTCTGATGTAGTATCATTAACATCATCAATAGCATTCATCAAGAGGGCTATTAATATAATTCTGAACAATAGTTTTAAATCAGTTAGTGTTATTTTCAGAAGCCACTTTAGACATAATTTTTGGTATCAGAAACAAACTCCAACATCTCCAGTGTATTGTTCTTCTGTGTGTTTAGCAGATTGTCAACAAAAAGTTCTGTTCAATTTTACTCCATTTCAAGCTGCAATTAGAGGAGAGCCAGTGAGAAATAAACTAAGTATTGTAAGCCTGGGAGTTAGAAAATAGATCTCTGAAGTTCATGTTAAATTCTGACTTGTAAGTTGATATATGTCCAATACAACTGGAAAATAACAGGGATGAAATATTGAACAAAATCAAATAATAAAAGAGCCTCTAATGTCTTAATTTAAAACAAAAAGAGAACCAGCTTAAAACTTGCCTATATACTTGAATCAAAACAGCAGCTGAGTTATGCTGCAATAAAATAATGGCGGCAAAGTTGCCCCTATTGTAGCTATTTTTAGTAATTTGTTTTATGCAAATAATGTCCTTCTTTATGCATCATATTTTTCCCAGCTCTAAAAAAACCTGCATCAGTGTTTAACCTTGTGTGTGTTGTTGTACTGAGTATTTTTAAGAATCAGAGCCATTGCACACAGCAGAATTTGGCTCAGTCCTGAAACTTGTCTCGGTACAATTTGGCATTATCTTCTGTCACTTATCTACTACTGCACTTGTTATGCAAAGATATTATCTGGCCTGTGGAGTGAAATTTGTCCAATAACTCTGAAGTAATTGGTAAAATCACATTTTCTTCCAGCAGAACACATAGCATTTCCAACTACAGAGCTTATTTACTGTTGTCTTTCTAAGCTTCTTGTACTGGCTATTAGTAATCTTGTGGTAGGTACACATTTCAGTTTTGCTAGCTTTCAAAAAAGACGTGTTTATTAAAATCTACTCTAGCTGCCAAATTACAATAGATATTTACATATCATGTAACTTACTTAATGATCTGTTGCCTGGGTCCAGATATACAAAAAAAGCAGCAGTCAAGCTCAAAGTGTTGATATGAATGAAGAAACCCTGGGGATAAGAGGTCTTATCAACCTACTCATACAGTATTTCTGTATCCTATTATGGGGTAAAATACCTCAATATACACTACGAAATGTGGTGACACACGAGGGAACCTTTGTATTTATTTTCATGCAGTGTGAGTAAATGTTAAATAATCACGTTTTAAAGAAACAGAATATTTCTTATTTGTAAATCAAAGTGATGTGTACAGAAAGAGTTCTGCAATATGACTATAACCTAAATATTCTCTGAAGGTTTGTAAGTGTAATTTGTGCAATTGCCTTCTTATGACAAAAAATTATGATGACAAAAAGTTTTTTGAAGGACTGGCCACCCTGAGGAAATGTTTTACTTCACAGCTCACCTCTGCTGCTGCACACATCTCCCCACAGTGCCTGTCTGCCTGAACCAGGCAGGGCCAAAGAAACACAGGGGATGACTGGGACATCTAGTACAAGAATCAGGAAAACTAAGCCTATGTAACGCTTTAATTTACCCCTTTGCTTTGAAATAGTGAATATCTCAGTTTCATCACTGCTTTTAGTGGAACGGAGGAATTAGAATGGACTCTTTCCAAAACCAGATGTGTGTTTTTTCTGCTAAAAGCCATCAGATTTTTGCATATCACATAGCATATGCATCTCATTCCAGCTGTGAAGATTAATAGGTTGAGGTTTTATTTTCATATGGCCTATGCAAGAGTACAGATGTAGTTCTGAGTTGTAAAACAGGTAATAAATTTTTGTATACCTCAAGTTGAAATAGATATTTTGCAATAAGGAAGATGACTCTTCCAAGAAGAGACTCATGGTTGGAGGACTCTACAGTTTGATGAAAAGCATTGCACAGTTTTGTGGTCAACCTAAAGAATATACTGTCTGCTAAGTGTTCCAAGCATACTGGTCAGAAACTGTATTTTCTTGAATGTTTTGCTATGCCAAGCACTGCTTAGTGTCAGTTGATGTCAAAATCATCTTCATTTTACTGGCACAGTTACATTACTGTGATAGCAGTAATGCATAACACCAGTGGTGTATGCATTTCCAGGATGGACTGAGGTCCTTCTCTGCATGTGTAGCTCTGTCACATGTTTTGGGGCCATTTGTTGTTGGTAGGATCTCTCTGACAAAATTGTTTACTGAGTCCAAAAGGAGAGAATATCCAGTTTTGGGTTTTCTGGTGTTGCTAATGTTGGCTATTATAAATCTTATAAACATAAAGAGCAGAGCTTTTATTGAAGTGCAACTCTATTTTCATCCTTCACATGACCCATTGTTGAGAAAGCATCACATTTCAGTGTTTGCCAGTGGGAACATTTATAATAGATGCACAGGTTTCATGCATGAAGAGGCTGTCTTTGCAGCTTTGTCAGAGAGAGACTAGACATTCATGGTGTAAAGCAAGAAGGATTTGTCAGTCATGCTGCTGCACAAAAAATATCTTAGAGCAAGTATCTGGAGCAAATGAAAAGAGAAAATGTTACTATTAAAAGATTATTCACTCTGAAGGAGACTTATTTGCCATGTGGAAATGGGTGATTGAACCATAACCACATGCAGTGGTGAAGATTGCCATCACAACTGATGGCAGTTTCATTTCTTTAACAACCAGATGCCCAAGCCAAACATCACATAGAGACATAATTTTTGCAGCAATGATGTCACTTAATATTCCAGAGTGACCAGTGGTTTCATAAAGACGTGCAAAATGTGCTGACTTTTACAAAAGCTGTTGATTTTTCCAACAGCTATTTCTTCGTGGCACTGCATAAAGTGCTAATTGCCATGACATTTGTTGAAAGCTTCAATCCTCATAATGAAACAGGAACAACCACTGAACTAATTCATAGCAGCATGTTCCACTGCAGACTTGTTATCAGTGGTTTTAAGATAATGAAATCATAGCAAGAAAAGTGTGTCATTTTCCAGTCAGAATTAACCACATGCAGTTTTATTTGTTTATTAAAGTACTTGAGTACTTTACATATTATCTTATTATATTATCCCTTCACACATTATCTGGACCCAGACCAAATATTTATTTGTGTTTCTTTCAGATCTTTTTTTTTCTTTAGCATGTAGAAAAAATATCTCAGAATTACTTCAGTGAGGAGAGAGTTAAGAACAGGACTATCTCTGACTATTGAGAAAACCGCAAAATACCTTTGTAGTTCCTAACACAGGTTCATCTGCTTGTCTATCTATGAATTGCTTCTTTTTTGGTTTAGAGCATATCCAGAAGCTCACAGTTAAGCCAAGGAGGTCACCTGCTCCACCTCCTTCCCTAACTTTTAAAGGAGATAAGCTGGTTTTGTGTTTCCAGGAGAGAGTTCTTGAAAAATTCCCAGCACTTTATAGGTCCCTTATCCTCCATGGAAGCATGTCATCAAACCCCCCTCATCTGAGCTTTGAGTTGGCATTTGCTCTTCTAAAATCTAAAACTTCTGTTGTAGTAAAACCCTTCAGTATACTCTACTCATCACGATCCCAAGCTCCACAATATTGTGATCACTGCAGCCAAGACTATCAGTAACTGATATCAGTAACTACTACAAAGATTTTCTTGGTTTATGAGTAACAAGTCCAGCAGTGCTTCATTCCTGCTTCTCACATCTGATGTTTGTAAGAGGAAGCAGTCTTCTATCCATTCTGGAAACAGGATGGATGATGTTTGAAGTGCTGTATTTTTCTTCTAACAAATGCACATTCAAGATTTTCCATAACACAGTGTGAGTCCTCCTCTCCTCTGCCTGTCTCTATGAAAAAGGATAGCCATTCAACATGATCCTTCAGCCATGTGAGTCAGTGCACCATGTTTCAGTTATTCCTATGAGATGATAACTTTCTAGCTGCAAGTGGAGCTCTAGTTTCTCCTGTTTTTTCCCAGGCTGTTATGTGCATGTATGCACACACTCCACGTGGTTATTCTTCTGGTTGTCATCTTGGGAGGTAGCTAAGGAATATTTGTCACTGCTCTAGCTGGCCTGGTTTATCTGCAGTTAGTTGCCATGGCATGAACATTGCCACCTTGGACCCTGTCCCCCAAGTCCTTAGGTTTAAAGCCCACCTCACCATGTTGGCTATTCTACCGCCACAGATTCCCTTGTCTCTTCTAGACAAGTGGATCCCAACCCTCTCTAACAGGCTATTGTCACTGAAGTGTCCCTCATTTTCATAAAACCCCAAAACCTCATGAAGACATCAGCCACAAAAGCAGTAGCTGATTTGCATTATACATCTATTTCTTGCTGCACCCTTTTCTCTAACCAGTAATATGAAAGAAAAGATGACTTGAGCACCAATACTTCATACTTGTACTCTCAGGGTTTTGTAGTTTTCATTTACCTTGCCCAGGTTCCAGCTTGTCATTAATGCCCATATGAAAGAGGAGTAACTGATAGTAGTCTGTGATCTTGACAAGTAGTGGCGCTCTCTCAGCAACAACTCAGCTCTGGCAAGTGAGCACACCTCTCATGACTCCCTGTCAGGATGGGAGTGGGAGCCTTAGTGCTCCTTAACAGAAAAACAACAACTGAAAACAGTCTTTTTGCAGCATACTCTGGGTTACTGGTATATTGTCTATAAACAAACAAACTGTTTTATTTTAAGAGTCATTGAAAATACATTTTTTTCATACTTGTAACTCAAAAATATAATTAACAATGAGACAACTCAGCAGTGGAATTTCTAAGCCTGGAATAATAATTTTATGGGTATGTCTAAGCCTGGCATTTTAATTTTATTTTATATCTGCCAAGGCAGAGGGCAGCTGTAGGCCCAGACCATGTAGGCAGTTGCCTAAGGCAGCAAAAGGGACACGGAAATCACAGTGATAGCAGAGCAGCTCCCCCAAGCACCTCCGGGTCTGTTGAGATTATACAATCTTCTCAGCCTCAATAATGAGAAAATTTATCCCACTCCCTGGCTTTGTTTTCCCTCATCCTCCTGCTGGTAGTCAAAGGAGGTCTGGAAAGATCCCAGCATGGAGCCAAAGAGGAACCGCTCTTCTTTTTATCTCCCTTCTCTCAAGCAGTCATGCTACATTGGGTCAGAAAGTCCAAGCAGGTGTTTGCAATTTTAACCTCATTAGTTTTGAAATACTGCTGTGAAACCTTGAGTCTGCCTGTGACAAAATCATTATATTATTATATAAGTTCTGTATGACTGTACTGGTTTGGACAAAGATAGAGCTATTTTTCTTCATATTATGGAACTGTGTTTCTGGTCTGTGATGTAACAACGTTGGTAACGCAGGAATGCTTTAGCCATTGTTGAGCAGTGCTTGCACAGCACCAAGATTTTTTCTGTTTCTCACACTTTGTCACCAGCAAGTGGGCTGGGGTAGTACAAGAATCTGAGAGGGGACATAGTCAGAACAGCTGACCTCAAATGACTAAAGGGATATTATATATTGTACAACATCATGCTCACCCATAAAACCTGGGTAAAAGAAGAGGAAAGGGGAAACATTCTGAGATAAGTGTTTTTCCAAGTAACCATCATGTGTGATGCAGTTCTCCTGCTTTCTCGGGAATGGCTGAACAATTTCCTGTGCAGGGGAAGCGATGAATCAATTCTGTCTTTATCTAAAAGCACAATTTTCCTCACTTTTACCGTCCCAATTCTCTTTCCCATTCTTGAAAAGAAGAAGTGGCTGAGTAGGGCTGAGCTGCTGACTGGGGTTATCCCACAATGACCCCACAGAATTTAGGAATGTAACTCCTGGGCAGTGGTGGATTTGGTCATTTGGTTATTGTTCATGATCCTTGTAGCTTTAGGTTTTTACTAATATAAAGAAGGCTTCAAATCAGCCTGATTTTATTCCAACATATCTCAGGTTTCAGCACTGCATGCAAAAGCAAATGGAATTTACACTATTGGCTACTTCCTACTAACCTTTCTCTCTTTCTCTCTCCCAATCTTTCTAAGATCATTGTGAGTTGCACTAGGCATCAGGACAGACAAAAAGAAAGCAAACACTGCAGCAGGTTGGCATTCCAAACTCTTAGGAGCCTTATGCACCCAACATCACAATCTAACAACTGAGAAGATCATGTGTTCCTGTAAATTCATTGGCTGTTAACTTCACTTGAGGTTTTCACAGCTGATTTTTAAAAGCTTGAGCTAAGTTGTATGATATAGGGAACCATAATGAATTGCTATTAGGATTTGAAAGTACAATCTCAAGTAACTTAACAAATAATTTCTAGTATTGGATTATTTGAAATTTTCTCCAGAGGAGTAAGGAAAATTTTAATAAGGCTGAATATATGCAAGAATTTCATTTGTATTCTGTTTAGAAAGTTCAAATGCTAAACTGTCATTACTCTGGAGTCTGTTGTTTCACATGGGGATATTCTATATTCATATCCTTCTGAAATTAAGTATTCATAAAGACTTCTGAGTCTGTAATTTATACATTTTGCCACCCCTGGATTTGTTTCAACCTTCTTTTCAATAACCTTTTTAGCAAAGTCATGAATATTTGTTGCTGGCAGAAAAGAGTCTCGTTTTTCAACCCAGATACACGGCCATCTGTGGTGTTTGCAGATTACTAGAATTTTTTTTTTTACCAATCCAGGTAATTTCTAGATGTTTCTGAATCAGAGAATTCCCACTTGTCAGCTCTTATTACCATGTCCTTTCCTAAGTTGTATCTGATGCAACAACAAAAGCCAAGAGCAGCTGGTTTAGTTTCAAGATGCTTTAAATAAGCAGAGAATTCATATATTTGAACTTGACTCACTATGAGGTAGTCAATTTTTTAGAAAGGTTTTGCTAAAATTATTTTTCGTTTTATTGGTCATCGTTATTTAATGATGGAAAAATTATCATAAGAGACCAAATTTAGAAATATTTAGTAATCAATAAGGAAGGAGTGCCATTTCATACTATAGGAATTCTAGAGAAAAAAATAATTGGACAGTAATTGCTTTTTAAGGCAACTGCATACTAGTACAGACTGCAAATATGAGAAAAGGCAGAGAGAATTACATTTTGCGGGGGGGGGTGGTGTTTGTTTGGGGTTTTGTTGGGGTTTTGTTTGTTTGTTTGTTTCTTTGTTTTGTTTCATTTTTTTTTCAGAAAACCAAGATTGTAAATAGTTGCTATTAAAAGCATGACTGCTGAATCCACACTTTGCTTCACTCAGATAAGAAGATTTACGATAAACCAGCTCCATAGCATAGGACAAAGTAAAAATGTCTCCAAACTAGCTACCTCCAAGCTAGATAGAAGCACTGGAGCAGAGTAAATGTAGCACATCACATGAACTGATTGTTTTTTCTGAGAGATTAACCATTTCTAACCTGAAGGTAAATTGCTCCAAAGTACAGGTTGAGTGGGACTGGGATTGATGCATGCATGCTGCAGAAATATTGAAGCAAATTCCTTAACTCTTCACAGCTTTAAGTAATCTAACGTTTTGTTATGAAGGTAATTTTAATCTTAGTCTATCACCTTGTTAGTCAGCACAGGTCTTTCCTGCCCTTCTACAGACAGGAATTTATACGCTTCCTTTTTATACAGGTTGCTTTCACCATTCTAGTTGAGTTTCTAGGAGTTAAGTAATTACTCTACAGATTTTTAATAACCTTGCTCAGAAACTTTTCTTTGATGTGAAGGATTTGGGGTCTTGGTAATTGTTTAGGATTACAGATAACTTCTGTTTTAAGCACCTTCTCATAAGCCGCACAAATGAACCAGAAAAAAGATAATGAGGAGTAGTACACTTTCTTTCTAAAGATTTCGTGTAGGCTCACAGATTTAATGCAACTTGTAGTAGAAAGTAAGTTTCATTCATGAAGACAGTCAAAAATGAAGATTTTGCAGTGACAATGAGATAATTTCAGATCTTCCTTGTACAGCTAGAAAGTTTTCTTGTAACTTCACCTACTGCTACTATGTACAAACACATTCTTGCTTTCACACATCTTGTTCTGCGTAATGGCAATTCAAATACAGAAAGATTCTAAATACAGAAAGGCAATTCTGTCAGTCCTAAACAAGAGCAGTTTTGTAGGAAAGCAGTAACTTAGTTTGTGTTATATGTGTATATGTATATATGAGAATATTAAAACACAGAATTTCCTAATCTTCATTTCCTACCAGAGAAGAGAGGTGAGACTGAGGAAAGGCTGACATACAAAATGCAGAAATGTTACTGAATGATTATAAAAGTATGCAAGTATTATAAAACTACTCAGTGACTGAGGACAGATCTACAGACCTATCAATCAGTTCAGTTTAGGGAAGATCTGAAAAGAATTTTAGGGAGAAATCAATTGCATTTCCAACTTAAAGCATTAATCTAATTTTCAAAGATGAGAGATCTGAGAAGGAAAAACCTATGACTCAGACACCAACAATGCATAAGATGTGATCTCTAATACGTTGTATTATATATATTAAAATTAGATAGTGTACACTTAATACATTGTATTATATATATTAGAATCAGTGTACACAGAGAGTTACACTTCAGCAGAAATCCAAGAACTGAACACCAAATAAGAGTCCAATTAGTAGACTTCTCCTTTGGCTTTGACATTTATTTGGACTTGTCATTTCACATCAAGGAATGCTGCATCCTCATTATAGATATCCAAGATTAGAGTATCAGGATGTGATAAATTATTATAAGTATTAGATTAGAAGCTTCTAACATGTGGTTCTGAATTTTCATCAATGATAAAACTTTTGTGCCACGTTTGAATAAAAGTTCAAGGTTTTGCTTATCAGGATTTCTTTACCAAAGTTCATTAAATGTCTATAAAAACTATTACTTTTATAAAACAGGTCACAATTTAAGTAAATTTTTATGACGCCACTAGATGGTGCCACATATATAGTTAAGTACCTCAGGAAACAAAATTCTGTGGAAGACCAAAAGAACAAACAAGCAAAAAACAAGACATAATAGTGTTTCATGAAATACGAAAGCTGTGCTTAGATGTCATTTCCCAGGGTCTCCATCCTGTCATTTTCCTCTACTACCTTAAATTGTTCTGTTCTTTCTTCTGTGTATTGGGTAGTACTATACACTTCAGAGGGATCATCCCAACAGTGTCAACTCACTTTAGTGTATATGATCAATAGTCTTCTGTTTTCTCACTGCAAATTTCTCAGCGTTAATTTCAGTAATATCTACAGATATTTTTAGAAAGCAACAACTTTTTAATGCATATTTTTACTGTCATGTAGCTGGCATGTCTTATCTACATCAAAGCTTTCCTGATCAAGTCAGCCAACATTGGCTCCTGCACATGTAAGGCAGCAAGACTCCTGGGGTTCATATCTACTTGAGTTTTGCAGTGGAGTAAGCTGAACTACTCTATGGGTTGTGTAGTGAGTACTTTTAAGAAAATAATCCATCAGGATTATTTTAAGAAAATAATCCATCAGGCCTCATAGGCAATTGTGAGAAAGTGCAGAAAATCAATGGCATTTGATTGACAGGGTATGTGCTCACCTAAGGCAGCCTCATGTTACAAGTTACTGGGTTGTATTAAGTTGGTGTATGTGTTCCCTTCTGATCTGTCAGTGCAAAGTCAGAACACAGTTGCATTTGAAGAAAGGGATTACACTTGTGCATGGCACTTAATATAGCCCACAGCTCATTGTTATCTTGTAAAATGGAGGTGTGGGTTGCACATTGTGGCAATACTCAAGGTATATTCAGAGTTAATTCTGCAATGAATATAAATTTCTAGTTGTTTAATTCAGTTTTCAGGTTGGCATTTCATTGTGTGACAGTGTCTGTGAGACCTTCTGACACACAACACAGTATCAACTTGAGACTACTTGAGAAATAGCCTGTACTGTTTTATTTCTGATCTAATTTTAATTTTGAAAGTTTTGGAGTTTTTTTTCTACGTAAAATCTATATATATATGCTTACTTAGGATAATGACTGGGGAAGTCAGTGAAGCTATAAATGGAGGAAAGCAAAAAAGATCAATCAGATAAATTGCTGAATATCAAAAAGGCCAAAGCAATAAAAAGTAGCATTATAATTCATAGACTATGTGAGGCATTAAAAAGTCATGCAGGTTCAGATTTTGACCAAGATTTATTGCAGACAAAAATTAAATAGAACCTGATTATTTTTTCATTACAAATATGGTAAAGAAGATAATAAAATTGTATAAACTGACTGTATCCTAAAACACTTCACAAAATCAGGCTGTTTGCTTGCTGCTCTCCATCAGATTCAGTTCAAGGCTGAACTTCAATAGAAGACATTCTCTGTGCTATAGAAAAGTAATGAAGGATGTGATCATCTGGTATTATTATTTCTAGCCCTGTCCTAATACATGCTTACATACCATAAGAAGTGCTTTTTGTTGGATTATTTTGATTGAGGATTACAGGTGGATGCATTTCTTCCCAATATTTCAGCAATCATCAACTAAAGCAGTTACATATAATTTGTATATCAATTTAGTTAGTCATATTGAAGTCATGGAATGAAGTTCTATTTCACTTAGTGATTTACAAATAGGCAGATCAAGGTAGGTCTCAACTGGAAGGCCTTACTGATTCATTTCCATCAAAAAATAATAAAGCTTTACTGTAGAAAAATAGGCCACAGCAGCAGATGATATTTTCCTAGCAGATATATCTAGGTGCAAATTTAGATATTTTTCCTTAGGGATGAGATAAGACAGTATAATGAAGCGAGGGGAATTTTTCAGGAGATAAATGTACTCATAGCCCTCACCTAGATGAAAGAGAGGGAAGCTGCACCTTTGCCAGTGAATCATAGGACTGTAGATATATAAGTCACAGCAGGAGCTCAGAGTTTCCATCCTCTGGTTTATAAATATATGATTGGGCATTTTCATTAAATATAGGCAACCATATGTTGGAACTTAAAAATATAGACAAGGAAGTTATATTTGCTGAAGCAGATAAATAGCTGTCAAGTGAAAGCTGTGAAGGATTGTATCAACAATAATTCAAATAATAACAGAAGGCAAAACTGAAATGGTCCTACGTATCTAAACTAGAGAACCAGAGAATTAAAACTACATGAGCAGACATAAAATTACTTAGTATATGTTTAAGTCATCAGAGTTATTCCTCTTCCTCAACTCCTTCTCTGTCACCAATGGCAGTGAGGCGTTGGCCATACTATTCAAACCTTGAGGTGGTTATTAGTGCAAATGCATTTGTCCAAACATGTCAAAAATTATCCTTTCCAAAGCTATCTTTCAGCTTCACTATCTGTCCCATTATGTCATTTCTGATGAGGGAATGTGAGCTACATGAGCAGATGTCACTCAATTAGAAAGGACCTTCAGCCTCTGCTCTTGGTTCATTACCAGTGCTAAGTAGTAAATCTTAAGATTATGAAGAAGGCAATCCTTTATTACATATAAGGTAGATGTTTGCATTTATTTCTAATTCCAAAAGTTGAGGAAACACAGAAAGGGAGTGCCAGTTCTTTTACTAACAAACCAAACCCCAGATTTGTTTTCAGTTGCAGAATCACTTCAACTCCCCTTCAGACAATCATAGGAAGATTGCAGCTGCTCCCCTCAACTTCTTCCTTAAAAGCTCAAGAAATCCAGCTCCATCAGCTCTTTGTCAAAGAGCATGCTTTGCATCCTTTCTTGTCATCTTGGTGGCCCTCCAGAGGTCCTACTCTGCCTGCTCTGTACTTTTGTTCTGAGGTCCCATCCTGGACTGGGTACACCAGAAGTGGCCTCCTGGGTACCAAACAAGCAGCAGTGAGCAGTCACTTCCCTGGCCTGTTGGCTGTGACCCCTCTCTGTGCCTGGTACACAGACAGGCCTGTCACCACAAGAGCGCACTGCTGACTCACGGTCAGCAAAAATCAGCAAAATTATCCACTGAGATCCTCTCAGCTGGATCAGAGCTGTAACTTCAGATAAGCAGATAATTTTCAAGGGATATGCTTATATCTTGGCCAGACCTTTCCTTACTGTAGCTTCTAATGCAGCTGTCAAGTTTTGGCTACCAATTTGTGTGCCAGTGACTATTTAGACTCCATGCACAGAACTGATGTAAATAAAGTCTGGTAAGTAATGTGCAGGAGAGAGCCCTTGGAGAAGGCATATTTTAATTTTGGAAAAGCAAGAATATTATTAGGCATCAAACTTTTTAAAAGTGATTTTAGGGTGGTCCTGAGATTTCCTGTTGTTTTGGATGCTTTTTGCAGATATGGACAGAAATTTCACAGAGTCACAGAATATGTTGAGTGACTTCAGATGCTATTCATACCTCAACACCCTTCACCATCTTTGTTGCTTTCCTTTGGATGCTGTCTAACAGCTTAATATCTTTCTTATATTGTGGTGCCCAAAAATGCGCACAGGTCTCAAGTTGAGGCCACCCCAGTGCAAAACAGAGCAGAGCAGGACAATCCCCTCCCTTGCCCTGCTGGTGATGCAGTGCCTGATGCACCCCAGGACAGGATTGGCTCTCCTGGCTGCCAGGGCACTGCTGGCTCATGTTCAACTTGCCATCAACCCCAAGGGCCCTTCCCATGGCACTGATTTTGCCTGGTTGGCTGTCAAGGGCCTCCAGGTCCTCATGGGGCGTGGGGCCATTGCTTGGGAGTCCCTGAGCTCAGGAGCCCCATGTACAACTCGTTCTGACCCTCAGCCCTGGACATACCTCAGTCACTGCCACTGCCACTGCCACCTCACCAACTTCTTGATTTTCTGACTAGCTAGAGTATACTGTAGCTTAATAAAAACATTGATATCTTAGTAGTAGGCCAAAATCCAAGAGAAACATCCTATGGCCAGAGGCTGAGGCAGCTGTCTTGGCAAGAAACCAAAGTTCTCCATTTTCTCAGGGCCTTCTATTCATGGTCATACAAAGTCCCTTTTTAAAAAGCAGCCCTAAACAGAGAGAAAAAAATTGAGCTGAACAGATTTTCACTTGACCAGAGGATATAAAAGTGATTAAAATTGTTATTAAAGTTTAAAGCCATGTACCCAGAAAGTGAAGGTCCTCTTTAAATACACAGTCTACTGAAATGTTCCAAATATTTGGATTTATTACAAGTTATTCTTGTTGCAAACCGACTGGTAGCTGCAGGATACTGTCCTGTGGGAGGTGACCTCTGAGTAAGAGTTAAATTTTAAGCCTGGATAAGGCCATCAAGATTCAGCCATGTGTGAAAGGATTGCACAAACAAAACCTCTTACACAAACAAAACATCCAACTCCGTCTCCTACATTCACTGCCAGTCTTGTCTATGATTTTATGTTTTTCAGAGAATCCAAGCATGTTTCACAAATTTTCATCCTGCTGGCAATAATGTGCCAGCTCTTTTTAGGACAAATACATTATTTTGATTAGCCTGATGCCATTCTGGAAATCCCGAGGCATTATGCAGTTTTGTTTATCTCAAGTGTTAAAAATGCTTGAGTGACCTTTGGCCCCTTCAAAGCCCTGGCTTTATGGCATCTTACTGAGCTTCACTGATAAATTTAGGGAGTCAGGAAAGTATGTCTCAGGCTGTCATCTTCACACTTGTTACCTTCTCACTCTGATCTGTCTGTTCCCCATTCATTCTTAGGTGTTTTCCACCAGCTGACAATGGAAATATGTTCTTTTTTCTTTTATGTAAAGTTATTCTTAGATTATTCTGTATAATTTGTCAAATATTTATTTATGTGCATTTTACTCTTGATCTTTAACATACAATCAGTTCAAGAACATCATCTTTGTTGGCTAATTTCTAAATGATATCAGGAACTTAAAGCACTTTAAATTGCTTCTTCCCAGATTACAATCTGGAACCCAGATAAAACATTTCTGCATTTTGATTTTAAAATTGCAAGAGTATTAAACAGGTTATTTTGATGTCCAAGACCTCAAAATAGCTCTGTGTAAGAGTATGCAAACAATCTTGATAAGCAAATTACTTCATTCTGAATTCCCTTTATTTACCCTCCAATGCAGAACACTTTCTGAGTCTTCTCTTTCAAATAGCACTCATGTATGATCTCTCATGTTCTGCACAGCCTTCTCTAACCTGAAAACTTCACTTCTCTTGTAATTTTATTATACAAACAAGTCTGTGTTAGAGATTTCTCTTCAGTTATTGCAAATAAGAAGCATATGCAAAACAGTTCCCATAGGTATTCAAAGAAAATTTTCAAACATAAAAGCCTACAAACTCTAATCTAATTGTACGGAACCCACTTGTTAGTTCTATGCACCCACTATTCCCAGCCTTGATTAAGAAAATTTCCTGGAGAAGTGATGACACAAGATGATCCAGGAAGCAAAATCTGACACCAACAATGAGTAGTTTAGCAGTTGACCAATGTGAGCTAGAGCCAGAGCAGATATCCTGCCTCTTATCATTGGTATCTTGGGGATAAGTCTGGATTTTATGGGGTCTTGCATGAAGTGCTTCTCTACCTCTGATAGTGTAAAGGTGTGAGTATCAGTTTTAGGATTCTGATGAGAAACAAACAGTAGGACAAATATTCAGCACATGTTTTTAGCAAAACTTTATTAGAAATAGGAGAAAGGAATGTGGGAGTAAGCAGGTTTGGGATTACTGTGGTTAAGCAGGATAAAACCAGTGGAGTAAATTAAATCAATAGCTGAGACGATGACAGAGTTCAAAACAGAGAGTAAGAATATCACTGTCACAAAACCAAGAGCACTTATAGTTTGAATGGGCCCTCAAAGGTCATCACTGGGTGCTGAATCACTTTAGCCATGTGTGTTCCCAGCAATGACATGCCACCATCATAATGTGGCATCAGCCTTCTAATTTATTTTGGCAGATGAGGTCATTGCAGCAAGCTTGCACCTTAATTCAAAATGCAGTCATATTACTCTGCACTGTTGATTATTAAGTTGCTGAGAATCAAATAAACACTTCTGGTTACTGTATTACTCTATTGTATATTCTTCTCACACTTTGGCCCCTTAACATTCAGTGATCTACCATCTGCACATGACTACATTATAACACTGCAGAGGGCACTGTTGGTGCATATGAGCAGCTGTTGAGCAATCCCACATTTCATCTGCATGAAATTAGGACAAGGGAAGTCTGCAAGTATGAATTTATTCATTCACTAATTTTAAACCTATTTGGTCTATTGATGCTAAGGGCCTGGTGCTGAAATCACATCTGGCCAAACATCCTTAGACATAAACAAAAATAGAAATAAGATAAGATTTCAGCAGTCAGTTCAAAATTCTTGTTTATTTAGAACTTTAAAAAATCATGGCAGTGGGAACCTCACTCCCCACCCCAGAAACTCTTGCATTTAAGTGATGGTTAATCAATTAGTTTTAAATCTCTGTGCATTTTTCTCTGGGATGTCTTAGTTTTTAGATGCCATCATTTGTGTTTACATATACCCACTGAAATCATGATTTCAATATTTAAATGAGAGAGCAGCTTTTAAAAATTTCACTTGTGGTTTAAATGTAAACTGTAGTGGTTTATACTAAACCACTGTATATTAAACAGTAAAATGTAGTGGTTTATACTAAACCACTGTATAGAAAACCCTTGATGCACTCTCTGAGAGACATTTAAAGAGAACGTTTGTTCCTATTTCCAGATCAGCTCCTGAATATTACTGTGACTTTAGTCAAGTGAATACTTAGTTCATATATGACTGAAATTTGGGTGTGATTGTTAGTAAAATCATTTATAATTCTTGGATAGAATGCTAATATTTTTAGGAAAATATTTTAACATCTGCAGTTTCTGTTGTGTTTAAGATCAAGAGTTTTGATGGAAAATGAGGATTTAGGCTCTTTGGAATCCATTATTCAAGTAATTGGTCTCCTGGGGTTTTTTTCTGAAGAGCATAAGTAACCAGCCAAAGCCACAAGTGTTCGTCCTGAAGGCATTTTACTGACATCGGTTCTCTGCCATATCTACTTTCTTAATGTCCAAAGAGGGCCTTTACCACAGCTATGATAAAAAGAGCAGAAAAACATTCCCAGTAGAAAAACTTTCTAGGAAATATCTGTTCCGACTAACTCTAAAAATCAGAGGGTGATTTGATGAAATGTGTAAACAGCTGGTACAGAATGTGTTCTCAGGCTGGTCTAGAAAAGTATGAAAGGATCCAGAGACTGGAAGTTGAAAACAGGTATTTTCACAATAGGTTTATTTGCATTTTTAGAGATGTGAACTAGCTTCTGGAAAGACATATCAAGATGGCTTCTCTATCATTATATTCATTAATGTATTTACTTTTATCTTGTAAAGGTATGCTCTTCTAATTTTAAAAATTGATTCAGAGAGATTCTGTACTCCTCTACCAAGGTCAATCCCATATAGATTCAGGTCTGGACCTAGATCTGTCATGTGATCCTAAAGGAGGGAGCACAAACTATTTTACAAGTCTATTCCTAAGCTTCTCTTTGGCTTATGTAAGGCTTATTTTATACGATTGGTTCCTGACAGCCATTCATAAAACTTGCAGCATTTGCTATCCAAATAGCTCCCAGCCACTGACATTATATCCTCTAGCATATCTGCTTACATTCTGCTGTTGTCCTACTTCCAGACACCATTCATCTTTGAGTGCACAGTTTCACTAGATGCATTAGTTGCTTGCCCTGCTGATATCTTCATTGAAAGCACTCAGATATTACAAACAGCAGCTGCCATTTAGAGCAATATATCCACATGGTTTGGTATGTTAAAATACTGTAGGTCTCTCTAAATCTGCTAAGCTTAAACATTGAGTAAGATTGCTTACTCACTGGCTGTTCATATTGCTTTTACTGGATTAGTGTAAACTATGTAAAAATTAGTCGGCTTGAAGGAAAATTAACTGACAGCACTAAACATGCTGTATTAACTCTTTTACAGTTCTACTGCTGAAGTGCCTGAGATGACCTTTTCATGAGGATAAAATCCCCATAATTCAGCATATTCAAACAGGGAAGTGGACACAGATGTTTCTGTACCTTTCCTCCCATTTTGTCTCCCTTCCTCATCCTAGTGCCCTGTGCCACATTTATAGGACCTTTACTCTAAAACTGGGGCAGAGCTGACCTGGGTTAAAATTAATTCAGCACAAGCCTAGCTAACTGAATGGTTTCTGCAGGCTGTATTTGCACTGTACATTTAGTGTGCAGCTCCAGAAACAGTTATTGTGGTGTTAAGGAATAAAACAGCATAGGGTTGAAAACAAGTATGAAGGGCAGTCAGAGTCTCTTTTGTGTAACTGTTCATGCTCAAAGCTTTCATGAAACTCGTTTTCTAATGCTACCTTAGACACCAGGTCTGGCCTCAGCATAAGATTTAGGAATAATACAGCTGAAATATTAGATATCTTCTTACCAAGGTACCACATCAATCAGTATTTCATATGTGCAGACTCTAAGACTATTATAATAATCTTGACTCCCTGAAAACTTCAACAAGAAGTAATTCAATTTGATATGAAAAGGACACATGCAGAATTTTTTTATGAAGCATATACAAATGACTTTCAAGATACTATTTCAAATTACTTTTTTTAACAATGGGTGAGCAAGTGCAAGTTAGCATTATACTATATTATATATATATCACTGAATTAGATTTGTTTTCAACTTCATTGGCAGTATTATGAATATCACCGTGGATAAAGTGTGAAGTTATATTACATTGCATATAATATAAAATATTACCCTGTCTAATGTAAAATTAGCTGTAAAGTAGAAGAAAATGATACTTATATCTCCTTTAAGTCTAATTTCCTTTTGAGTGATATAGCAAGGAAGGACCCTGAATCACTGTGTTCTTTGTTGGAGCTCCTTATAACTTTCTTATACTTAACACTGTTATATTATCAGTCTACTTGGCAACCCTTGCACTTCTTTTAAAATTGAGTCATATTGTTATAAAATGATCGTATCTCATTCCAGGCTAAGATGTAGAGCTTGCAGAACATAAATTAAATCTATCTGGAAAGAAACAGTAAGTCACTTACTCTAATCTTTTTAGATTTAAAACTTTTTTAAGTGCTGAAAAAATTTATTTTCAACACATGAAAAATATCTACAGAAAGGGTAGATTCAGGGAATACATCACAGAGCTAGATCAAATGAGATCAGCGTAGTTCTACCTTTGTTGCACATAATTGCAATGTGACCTTAAAGTCCATCTGCACAGTGCTTTGCATTGACTACCTATGAATGAGCAATTCATCTCATTGAACCTCAGTTGTCTGAAAGTTATGTGTCTGTTTTAAGTTATTAATCTAGATTGCATCTATGTTTTGTCAATACAGACATAAACATATCATTTAGATGGGATGAACCTTCCTTGGGAACTTTCCCCATTGGCAGTAGAGAATATGTAGCTCGATCTGAATGCATCCATTTAAGTTAAGTAGCTAGGTAAATTAAGTATTACCTTAGTAATACTGGTTAATATTGGGGTTTTTTCTGGGTGGTTTCTCTAAGAATTTCAGATGTCATCAAATTAGGTGGATGAAGTAGCGCTGGAATTTAGGCTGACTACTTTTTCTTTAGGAACATTTAACCCACAGTCTCAAGCTGGACCAGGGGAAATATAGGTTGGATATTAGGAAAAAAAGTTTTTTATGAGAAGAGTGATATAGTACTGGAGTTTTCTGCCTAGTGAGGGGGTGGAGTCACCATCCCTGGATGTGTTTAAAAGAGACTCGATGTGGAACTCAGTGCCATGGTTTAGTTGAGGTGTTAGGGCATGGGATGGACTGGATGATCTTGGAGGCCTCTTCCAACTTAGTAATTCAGTGACTCTGTTAACATCTCTTTTTTAACCCCTCCCGGTTGCAATATAGAAATGATGAATGTCTATTTTTGTGTTCTGGTTTCACCTGGGATAGACTTAATTTTCTTCCCAGTAGCTGGTACAGTGCTGTGTTTTGGATTCAGTATGAGAATAATGTTAACAACACACTGATGTTTTAGCTGTTATTAAGTAATGCTTTACCCATAGGTCAAGGACTTTCAGGACTTTCAATTTTCCGTGCTCTGCCACTGATGAACTGCACAAGAAGCTGTGAGTGAAGAGACATGACCAGAATGTCATGCCCAGTATATAAACTGCACACACACACACACACACACACACACACACACACACAAACACACACACACACCACTTGGTTGGAACATTCAAATTGCTGCGCAGACTGGGCATTAGTAAGTGGTGAGAAATTGTACAATGTATCCCTTGTTTCTTCTCTCTCCCTCTCCATTTCATTGCAATTATTACTATTGTTATTATTTACTTTATCTATATTATTAGTTTGTTCTTATATAATACCAAAGATTTTATCTTTTTCTGATTCTCTGCCCCATCCCACCAGGAGACAGGAGGAGTGAGCGAGGGTCTGTGTGTGGTCCTTAGTTGATGTTTGGGGTTAAACCATGACATTTTTGTAAAACAGTTTTGTATTCCTGACTCTTTTGCAGTATAAGTAATGAATACTAAACAAAATAAAAGCTAATGTGATTTAATTGACATGGAGCTTCTTGATTATTGATTCTGCCGTGATATTGATCTCTATATGGACACTGACATACTGTGACTACTGACATGCTTTTTGCTGCTGTAAGGTCACAAAGACCACAGACTGCATTCTTAAAAATAGGCTTCATTCCTATCTGAGCTAATCATGATTTTGGCTAAGACTGCAGTGGAGAATAAGTCCCCAGGTCTACATGCTTAGTATCCATATGAATATTAGTTTGTTTTTGGTTTTTTTTAAAGCAGAAATGAATGTGTGCTAAAAGACAAAAACCTTGCTTCTAACTCAAAAATCAGTTGCTTTAGCTGCTCATCCCATTGGGATACCTAAAGGCAGTAGTTCTTATTATGGAGTAATGGGCTGCAAAATTTCAGTGTAATGACAGAAATTTGTTTCTGGCAGATTGACAGAATTTTGTTATTTTGGGGAAGACTGTAGGGGAAACCATAGCATAAAAGTAAGGTCAACTCCAGTCAGACAATTTTTAGTAACTGGAAGATTGTGATGGTTGCCTGGCAACTACAGCAGATATAAACTAGCTTTTCCAGGTGACTTGGGAGACTTACAGCATTTTCACTTGCTGTATTGAAAAGATTGCCTTTTAAAAAGGTCTGGCAGCTAGTAAGGTAAATTAATCATGGTTAACTTAGCTCATCATAGATACAGAGACTGGCTGATCTGTCTCCTTCCTAGTATGTTTATTTCTGTGTTTCCATGAAGTGTCAATTTATCATCTAACTCTTGAAATTGAGAGACACAGGCTTGATTCCTTTGCTGCATTTGGACAAACCAAAAGCATATGTGGCTCAAAATATGTCTCCATCTTCCCAGTATCATCCCTTAAGCATTAGACTTAACTTGCAGAGGTTCAACAGGTAATACGTGGGACCCATCCTCTAGTTTTACTCCAATGCTTGTACATCAATAGGAAATTAATTCAGAGAGCAAAGTCACCTCTTCTGATCCAGTAAAGACTCTTATAATATATAAGTTTTAAAGCTTCTCTGTTTTGCTGGGTTACTCTCATCTCTGGTAAATTTCTCGATACTTCCTGCTATTTTATTAAAGAAGTAATTCAACTTTCAGATTGGCAAATTCGATTTTTTTTTTTTAACAAAAGTTGGCTCACTGTTTTTTCCCAGCCATAGGGCTAGGATATATTTTATTGGGATTCACCACACTGAGACCTTTCTGAATCAACTCTAGAAGTGTATAGAAGGTAACAGATTTCATTTTTTGTACCTAGTCACAGCTGACATTATGTTCTCTTCTGGGACGTTTTCATCCATCTGAAAAGAATCATAGAATATCCTGAGTTGGAAGGGACACAGAGGTGTTGAGGTCCGTGTTGGAGAAGGGGACAGACAGCACACCAATATGATGTGGAACTGATTCCGATTTATTAAGCAAGTGAAAAACCTTATATATGTTTTGTGTACGTGCAAGATACAATCAACATAGTTTGTGCCAAAGGCTAAAAATATATCTGTTTATGGTCAAACCTCCAGGTGTTCAGCTTCATCCCTCCCGTGCTGCCAGCAGAACTTTTTAATGATCTTGGTTATCTTTCTTGTGATTCTCTGCTGGTAACCTCCTAACTTGGGCTGCTATGTTTAACATTCCTTTGTCTAGCTTCTGTTCTTTCTGCTTCACACAATTTGTTATTAAAGACACATTACAGGATTCTCTTGTACACCGGCTGGAGGCTTATGGCCCCTGGAAAGGCCCCAACACAGAGGGATCAATCAAAATCCAGCTTCTGGCTCTGCACAGGACAACCCCAAGAATCAAACCAGCAAACCTGAGAGCATTGTCCAAATGCTTGGTGCTGTGACCATGTCTGTGGACATCTTGTTCCAGTGCCCAAACACCCTCTCAATGAAAACCCTTTTCTAATACCTAACTTGAACCTCCCCTGAGACAGCTCCATCCCATCCCCTCAGGTCCCTGTTGCCATAGGGTGTCTGGTAACAGTTTCACAGATGAGATGCAGAAAAAGGTCTGTGGTAAGGAATATTACTACTGAATATCTGCTTGGTTTCATTCCTATTCTGCCAGTATAATCTGGACATCAACTGTTCTGAAAAAATCTTTCTAGTCTTGTTTCTGATATCATTGAAACAGGTGATGTTTCACCAGTCTGTGGTTTTAACTGATATTTTGTACTTCTTCTGAACTCTTCCCCTCACGTAACTGTGCTATACAATTTCTGAGATACCATGTGTTTTATACAGGGCTCCAAACTTCCAAATGCTTAACTGTTCATAACTGTATGGTCAAAATATCATACACCCATTCTATTTATTTAAGGAAGTTGTGGGGAAATTTGGGTTTTATTTATTTTTATTTTGACAATCTCTGTGAGTTTACCTTGTTGTAACAGATTCCCATCAGCATATTTGCTTTGTTGGCCTTCCCCCTGATTTTTATTCATAAACACTCAAACCTATCAGCACTGTCATCAGGTTCTAGACAACCAAACCCTCAACAAACCCCTCTACCTTTCCTTTCTTGCCTATCCCTTCTGAAGTCTTCAGAGCCACATATAACAAAGGTCTGTATAAAAAAGTAAGTTTTCAAATACAATAAATAAGTGTGTGTACTGGACTAGTACTCCTTGTACATGATTTTCCGTCATTAATGAGATGCTCTGTTTTTTAACATTTCTCACCCATTTTACTTTACCAGTTGTGTCATCAAATTCAACCATCAGTTACAGCTCATTTGTGAAGAATGGTGTGTAAAATAACATTGATTCAAAGAACTGTATGCTATTTATTTGTCAGTGAATGGGCTTTTTTTCCAACAGATGTAGGATTTCCACAAGGATTTTCATTCATGCTTCTCTCCTTTTGCTCTAGAAATTGTCCATGTATATACTTCTTCAGAGTATTGTTCTGAATATGGCTTGGGTTAAATGTGTTTTACTAATCCATCACCTATTTTGACGATAGGACATTTGGACAGCTGCTAAAATCACAGTACCTAATTTTATGGAATGTTAATTCCTTTTAGTGCCACAGATGCTGCTGTTAAATAACTAATGAGTAAAAATAAAATATAAGGCTAGTGAATTTTATGTACCACCTCCAAGACATGGCAAGCATTTTTAAACAGTCTAATCTGTGTTGAGAAAATTTACAAAATACATTTCTGGTCACAAGAACACTGGCAGAATTAGAGAGCCTTCCATGTGCTTACACAATCGTGCTTCCCTGAAAATATCTTCAAGCCTTAACACAGCTATGCTGGTAAACTGATGAATTTGGGGACCCAGCAGGAGGTGAGACAGGTAGTAAGCAGGTAGCATAAGATTATGAAAAGCCTTCATTCAAAGCAGTAGTCCATAACTAGTAATAGATTCACACATGGCATTTGTCAGACTACCAAAAATGGCCAAACAAATTTAGAATATTCAGAAACAAAAAAAATCTAGTTATCCATCATAGCACTAAATTCTTCCTCTCAAGATATGCTTCTAAATACTGCATCTATGATACACTTAGAATCTATCACAGAATTCAATTTTCATTCCTGATTTCTAGACTAAAATGTGTCAGATTTTACAGTTAATTAATACTTTACCCTTCTTCACACTATTTCAACAAGGGTAGCTGCATTCCTTGTGCTAGAGGAAATCATGAGGCAAGACAGGCTTAACTTAGACACAGAACTGTTAGACACAGTTCCTCTTCAACTGTGTATCTGGTTCTCTGCCTCCCATATTGGACACAAGGGAGCTGGCATGAAATGCCAGTCATGCTTGTCATGCTGTGAAAAAAATTATTTCCCAGTGCCACTACAGGGAACTTGGAGGTGAATGTAAGTTAACCTACACATCGACAATTAACAAAGTGAAATCATACACAAGAGAATAAATTGCAGCATATAGTGTTTAGCACTTCAGTGGGAAGTTCATGGAAAGTCATCTCAAAGACTTTTTTATCCAATGTCAGTTTTATTTCTCAAATACTTTAGCATTAAAACATTCTCTTAGGTCAGTGGTGTCTCTTAATGAATTACATATTTTACACCAGACTACACAAAGGGTTTTTTTTGCATTATAATGGAAGGTTTAATTTATTTCTCCCCTCATTTTTTCTCTTCCTATTAACTTAAAGCTATTTGTAGACCATGCTTTTTGGTATCAGACACTAACATATTTACCCATCTATCATGTCCTAGCAAAATGTTAAGTAGGTGATATTTATTTAGAATTCTGAGCAAATAAAAAATTTTCTGTATATGATTTACAGTACAGTATTTGTAGGGAAAAAAGTAGACAAAATAAAGTAGAGGAAACTTTAAGTGCTGGAATATACCTTAGTACAGAAAAGTTACAGAAACATTTTGATAGAGAATAGTCAAAGATAGTTTATTTTAAGAAAAATTTAGACAAAGTATGGCAACTCCTATTTCCTGCTTATTCATGTAATGATTTTGTGAATCACCAAGATAGATGAGATTTCAAGCATATAAAAAAAGAAAACCAAAAAAGAGATGAAACAAAAACTATAAAAAGGATCCTACATAGGAATATTTGCTATATTAAATATGTAGTAAAAGTAAAAGGTCCCACTGATAAACTATCACAAGATGAACGTGGATCCTATGCGTTCATTAAACTATAAATGACACAGTGAAAAGGGCTGTTCTTGAGTCTCCCTGTCATTGCATGGCTGATGACATGGTATAGCAGTCTATTACATTTATCAGAGAGTTTGCACCTGGGTTTTCTCCCATCTGATTGATTTTTTTTTTTTTGCAGGAACATGAAGTTCTGATGGTTTTGGTCAGAATTAGCTGCTCCTGAAATGTTTCTTTACAGCTGACTGTTACTGAGGAGGTGCATGGCAGATGATGCTGCATATAAAATATTGACAGTGCATACAAAAAAATATTTTCACTAAATATTTTCTAGGTTATAATTGAAGTCCAAGCACAAAACACACAGAATTGGTGCTTTGGTACTTGAAAATGGAACCCAGCTAAGCTGATCTTGGAGCAACAGCCCTTGCTCTTTCTTTTCCCAGCCTTCCATTCAGTACTGATCAGTTATCATTCCAAGTTCTCTTTCTGAGATAATCTCCCAGTCTCTAGCACAGTTGATACTCTCTGCCTCTAAGAAGACAGATCTTTGCTAGTAGTTTGACAATAAAGTAATATGACATTTTCTCACAAACTCTTCTTCCAGGCTGCTTAAAAGCAATATAATATTGCTGCAATGTAGGCCTGCCTTTTTCCCAATAAAATATTCACTAGTAAAACTTGATAAAAAAATCAGTCAACAAATTTTGGCTCTCTGTCTCTGCACCTCAGTAACAGAGCATGGTTCCGCAAACGTGATTGCTCAAATGATTTGTCACATATTTTGTGTTTTCATATGTTCTCTTGTATTTAAAAAACATTGTATAGCTTTCAGTGTCGAAGTACACATTTAGTTTCCTCCTGCAGCTAAAAAAGAACTCTTCTAAGACAAGAAAAATAAGTAAAGAAAAAAAGATGCTAAATGGCAATTCTGACTGACCTCTCACAAACACTTCTCTTTGACTTAAGGAACAAACTGAGTGTCACAATGAGGCTTTAACCTAAGTATTTTGATGAAAAATACTTACTTTAAAAACATTCTTTATAGTCTGCTTGCTTAAACCAGATGACCTAACCTTATTTAACATAGTCCTCGATATAAACTCAGTCACTTTTTGTTAACTTCAAACCTCTGGCTACTCCCTCAGATTGTCTCATGACTATCTGAGAGCCTGAAGCCAGAGCCACAGAACTGACAAATATTGCCAGCACTGAGTGTCAAAGGATGCCTTTCATCTGCACACAAGGGCAAGCACCAAGGGTGCCACAGATTTACAGAGAAAAATATACATCAGTAGTAATCTGTAATCCAGTCAAAATCTTTTGTACTAAGGGCATAGATATTCTTGTGCCAAGGTGTTAAACATTTATGAAGGCTTTTAAGGAGATATGTTGATTTTCTGAATGGTTTTGAAAGTAAGTGTTATCAGGATGCATCAATAGGTTTTGACTGTTTCTAGTTTAGGAAGCATACTGTGCTTTTCACCCCAGATCACCTTGCAATTCTCACATTCATCCTTATGTGACATAATGCAGCTGAAACCAGCCCTGGAGCTATTATGCAATGCTAATGCCTTTTTTGTTTATAGTAGAAATCAGCCATTTTCTGTGAAGCCTGGTTGTTGCCATTCTGAAGAATCCTACAAAATGGCATAGATATTTTCTCTCTTCATTCTAACATCACTGCAAATACAGTTTCATGGAAACTCAGAAAGAAGGGCTTAGCCTTGTTAATGCTGTTGCTATTTCAAAACTAATTATAATTAATAATTTGTTCTGTTATGTTTTAAGTTATATCTTCTGTACTTGGAAATAGTAATACAACTGTTATGCAGCCTTTTTTAAAATTTTTTTTAATTACTATTAGAAAAATGTCTCTTTTAAAAATTTTTTAAAATCTATGATGATGTCAGAAATGAGAAGCCTATGGTAAAAGGAAAGTATAACTAGAATTTACAGTTATTTGCTCCTTGTGGAAATCAAGGGGACTTTTACCCTTGACTGCAGCAGAAAGGAAGGTAGGTGTCCAAAAAAATCCTTTTTAAAATCTCTATCACAGGTATCAGGGAAGCTACAAGGAAGGCAAAAACAACAGCACTCTGCAGGTGAATGAGCAGATGAATTAAATGCCTTAAAATGGAAAAAGCTATTCCTAAAACATTGATCACCAATGTTCCCTTTCTAAGGGTGGTTGGGGTGATATAACTGAACCTTTTCGTGTGACATGCCTGCTCTACTGCAGTGGGCTTCCTGTCTTCAACAAGAAGTAAGCTTGCTAATTATATATGGGGAAGAATAAAAAAAATCCTGCTGTCATGCTGTGTTGATCTTTCATGCTAAAATACTTTCTTGTGGTCATTTTCCCAGACTAGCCTGAGTTACTGGGCTCCATCTGCTGTGTAAGTGGCATGTTAGTTTAGGTATGATGTGTTACTGCATCTATCTTTACGCTAAGCTGGAACATGATCCTGCATTTAGACAATGGGGAGAGCACAGATAAAATGTCTTTTCTGACAACGTAACATTACAGAGGAGGGTGTAAACAGAGAGGTTTTTTCTTTGTTGCCAATTATACAAGAGTTCAATTCAGCCAATCAAGAGCTTCTTGAATTCTTTGAATAGGGTTTCTTCCATGCAAATTGTATACATCTTTGCTCTAAGTTAAATTTATAACTATAATAATTTAATTAAATAATTTGCTTTAAAATATTTTTGTTGTAATTTGGTAATTAATCCATTCTTTTGAACTTTGGTTTTCACATGCATACCATTTTTTAGTAGAAATTTTAAATTTTTATGCTCTATATGTCATTTGAGACTTTTTCAAGGGAATGTATGATTATTTTCCTGTGAAGTCTTCAGTCATTATACCAGAGACAAAGTCCTTTTTAAAAAAATTTGTTCAAATGAACAGATGATTAAAACATATAAAATAAAGAATTGTACAGTGTTGGACATTAAGACAATGCAGGGAATAGCATCTAGATGGCAAATTTTACAATTAAAGAATGTTTTCTGTTTTATCCACTAATAATGCGATGTGGATTACATCACGAATGTGGTGTAATTCTTCAAGACAAATTTTCATTAGTCTCATTGCTAATGATCTGGGTAATTCTTCTCACATTTGGATAGCACATTATCATTTTATTTTGCCTGCAGAATTTTGGTCACTAGAAATAGAAGACTGTATTTTCTAAACTGTCATTCATTAGTCATGATTTCCAACTGACAACAACATGGACTCTAGATGCTTTTTGGTGACTTAAGTTTGTTTTAATACTCCAAAGTCTCAAGAAGTGATAGATATGGTCAAAGCCAAAAAAGGAGTCACAGGATGGTGAGCCCACAGAACGTTAAGAAATATGGACATTCATATTATCCATCTGCTTTTAATCTAATGTTAAACTAAAGAGCAGGAGTGGTCTTTCAGGCATAGTATTAGTTAATTCTGAGGTTTTGTGCATATTAATTTTTATTGTCAGTTGATTCTTTACTGGGTTATTTATTTTAGCTCTTTAGGACAGGATTAATCTGCTTAATAGGTTAGCAGCTCATGAAGATTGATTATAAAATATGCCAAATTTAGGTATGTTGGAAGCAACGTGATATAAATTATTACATTGACAGGTTCATAGTTTTGCTGCTAGCAGGCAAATAGCCTCTAATGTATCTGTTGCTACAATAGGGTTATTACCTATATTTCCATGTCAAATCAAAACTATCAGAGAAAGAAGAGAACAGGGATATTGAACTGTCTTTATGGTTATCCAGTAATGTGCACTACTTGCCTGTCCTTATGTAGGTGGCAGAAATGTTATTCAGGTTCACGTGATCCATTTTCACAAATTGATCTCAGCTGTACTTAATAATGATAAATTTAAAAAATATTCCAGAAAAATGATGCACTATATGCCAGAAACATTGACTACAGGTTTAAACACATTAGAATATGCAGATCTATGCAGCACACAATTTTTTTATCAACCTTGAAGATTTAATTACTCATTAGAATTAATCGAAGACTTTCTATGAAAATGAAGAAACATTAAATCATTAGACATTAATTTTTACTCCATAGTGGAAAGGTTTTAATAAAATTAATTAAGGTACAATATCTCCACCTTCATGCATTTAATCCTTACATTTCCTTCAACAAGGATATTTCCAAATCTGCCCATGCAAAAGGTAAAATAAATCCTGTTTGTGCAAAACTAAGAGATTAGAGAAAATAGTGAGAAACCTGAAAAATTTAGAAACTGCAGGTGGGGTTGGGTTTCTTTGTTTATATAAATAGTAAGGAAGATAAATTATGTTCCTGAGTTTAGAGAGAAATTATTGAGGGGAAAGTGTTTTACATAAAAAAACTCACAAACACTGCTTTGCGAGCAAGAAAATAAATCTAACCTCTTTTTTTTGTCAAATACTTTGGATTTTTTTTTACAAGATCTCAGAATTCTGAATTTCTAACATATTTATGTTTTTTATTATTTCTTAATCAAAGAGAAATATTGGCAGTTATAGATACAGGTTTCCAAAATCTGCATGGCTAAGGATGAGAGGGGTCAGGGAAGAAGAGTTTGTTGCTTTTTTCCCTTTCCCACTAGCAGGGAGAAAAGAAAAGCCAGTGATAATTTTTAGCTTCAGGATTTTTTTTTTGTTTGTTTTTTGTTTGTTTGTTTGTTTGTTTGCTTTGTTTTGTTTTGTTTTGTTTTTTTGAGAGTTGTGATTTATTTACAAGTCTATGAATTCTTATTTTCTACAGGGAAATAAAATGGGAAGAAAAGCACTCCACCTTGCTGTGCCATTTTGGCCATCTGAGAAAAGTGGAGTCAGATTGGGCGAACAGAAAAAGCCAAGAATAGTTAAGAACATAGGAAAAAAAGTAAGGACTTGTCATTAAAATTGTACATCTCATGCTTCTTATTAGATAACTGGTTTAGCATTTTGAGAGATAAGAAGTATATTTTTTTCCTCTGAAGAAAATGAGAAATTATAAATTAGGTTAGCTGTCATTTGAATAAAAGACATCTCTTTTTATTCAATAATTATTTCATAATATATCATATTTCACTGAGGAACTTTTAGGCAACAATTAACCTCCTGTTTGTATAGTGGTAAGTTGCTTGGGATTTGCTTGAGTTTTTTTTGTTGTTGTTGTTGTTGTTACAAATCTTACACAAATCAGAGTAGCTGAAGCCCAAAGACATTGTACTGAAAGATACAGGACAATCTTTTTACTAGGGAGAGAAACCAGTTTTGTCTTGTCTTTTCTGCATGGGCCATATGGAAGTGTTGCTGTGCCCTCTGTAGGAGGCATACATCCCCATCCATCCATCCTTCCGCCCACGTGGAGGAAGCCGTGGCAGCTCTTCTGGGGAAAAGGCAGCTGGCCAAGCAGGATCATCCCTTGGGCTACATCCAGCTCCCACAATACCAGAGCCCATCCTGGCCAGAGCTGCTCATGGCTGCTTTAGTTAGAGCTCTGAAATTACCATGAACCTTGGCAGAGCCCAGGAACTGCTGTATCACAGAATGTTCTTGTCCTAATAATAATTTGGAAAAACAAACACTCCATACACAAACACCCCCCCACACACACACACACACATACACACACACCCCCTTGCATGTTAATTCCTCTGAATTTCTTTAATTTAACATATCATATTAACTGCACAGCTCCTGTAAAGAATTGAGTAAAATTACTGCATTTTGGAGGGATTTCCTTCTACAATTATTACTGTGTCTACTGCTTGTGGTTAATTGAGCAAACAATGCCCTTGATAGCCATTTCCTTTTACCATAGTCAAAGGCAAGATAATTAGTTAATTGCCAGAAGGGGTTGTTAACTGCTGGTAATGAACCACTTTTGAGGAAATTACTGCTACAATGCCATTAGATACTTCAGGCATGCATGAAGAGGAGAAATACTTTTTTTTAATATTTCTCCACTTTTTCTCCTGCAAGGAAGTTGTAGCAGATGTATTGTTGAGCAAGAAAACAGTTACCATTTAGAGCAAAAAAATTATCCACACATTAAGAATTATTCTTCATGTGGCAGAATTGACCTGAATGTTACAGATTTTCAATTTTTAATGCAATGTCACAGACCCATTAATCTTTCATATGAAAATATTGACTGCTTGATCCAGCAGTATATAGAATAACAATACTTTGCTACACTTTACATGATGAAATACAGTGTAATGTATATTTATGTCATTTACACGGGAGAATTTTAAAGAAACCCCTCATTCTAATCTCTACACCTGATTTTGTAAATAGATTTGGATCATACCTAATGGATGGATGGTGCTGTCACAAAGGTAATCACAATTCTCACTAATGCCTGTTTGTGGCCAGATTTAGCAGTACCCCTGGTGTGTCCCAAAACAAACCAGAAAGAGTTAGGTTATGCTTGTATCAAGTATATACAAGTCAAAAGTGTTTTTAGAAGACTAACTTATGATGTAACTACAATAAAGATAGGAATTAAGCATTAAATCTAATTTTCAAGAATTTTTCAAAATCTTAATAGCACACTAAGATAAATTTCAGTCTGAATAAAAATGTCTCTGTGTACTGTGTTTCAGATATTCATACAGAACCCTATAATAAATATTTTCAATGTATTAAACTCAATTACACATAAGAATTACCTGTGCAGAGTAAACCCCGTGCAACATACAACATATCTTACGAAAAATAATTTTTCAGGTGTACTTTGAGTTCACAAAATCACAGAATTACAAAATTACAGGTTGCCTCAGGCAGATTCACCTGGGGCTGATTGCCCATGACCATATTCAGACGATTTTTTAATGTCTCCAAAATCAGTAACTTCATGATTTCTCTGGGGAACTCTGACAGTTCTTGGTGGTTCTCAATTTTCAGGAAGATCCTCCTGAATTTTAATTTGTGGCCATTGCCTCTGCTCCTGCCATAGAACTGAAAAGAGACTGTCTCCCTCTTCTTTACACCATCATTCAGGCGTTTATGTACACTGATCCCCCTGCACCTGCTCTTCTCCAGGCTGAAAAGTATCACATCACTCAGCCTTTCCTCCCAGGAGAGGTACTCCAGTTCCTTAGTCATCTTCACAGCCTCTCACTAGAATCTCTCCAGAATGTCTGTTTCTCTCTTTATTGGGGAGCTCAACACCAGACACAATACTCTGGAAGTGTCACAGCCTCACCTGTGCTGCATAGAGGAACAGGAGCAGCTCACTCAACCTGCTGGTAACAACCTTCCTAATGCAGCCCAGGATAATATTTGCCTTCTTTACTGCAAGGGCCCATTGCTGGCTCCAGTTTGACTTAGTGTCTACCAGCATCCTCAGGTCCTTTTCTGCACAGTTACTTTTCATTTACATATCACGAACACAAGCTCATATGAAAGTTGTTAAAAGGCAACCACACTTATACTGTATCTGCAAACAGAAAATAGAATTCAGCGAGATGTATGGCAGCCTTCACCTCTTCTGAGTGGTTCTATCTGTATGCAAATAATCCACAGATGTGTCTCCTTGTCTGAGCAGGCCTTGAGGGTGAGTTTTACTTGCCGTACATATACCAGCACAGACATCTACTACCTATCCATGCCTGGTCTGTAAAGGGTTATCATATTCTTTTGCAGGAAAAGTCCCAAAGTCCCCCCTCTAGCAAAATCATTTAAAGAGTAGAAAAAAACTGCCCACCATATCAGAAGAAAGATTAGTAGAAAATTCAGTGAAATGGTACTAAGAATTATGAAGTTAAAAGAGCTGAAAAATATGAATTTTTATAAATCAATGTATACTGCCAAGAATAGTATCTATTTTATCCAATTTTTCTCTTTATCACAAAGAAATTATTCTTTATTAGTTATATTTATATTGCTATCTATCTAGTCATATTAGATTTTTATAGATTACATTTTAGATAAACTTCTGGGAGTATTTCCATTAAATTTGAATTATATAATTACTAGCTAACTGTAATTTATTGATGAATGCTCTCCATGGATTAATATTTAATATTCAAGTTCTCAAAAGGAAGGCATTTCAGTCACAGAAAAAAGGAATATTTTTGAATAATATTACTTGTCATAGCTGATTTTTTTATTATATCTTTAAAATTTTAATTGCCATAGAATTTCTTGAATATATTATGTTTCAGAACCTGTGTGCTTACTTTCAGACCAGAAATTAGACTGGGTTTTGATTGGTTTGTTCGGTTTCTGGGGTTTTTCTAGTGGGTCTACCAACCTTTTGATAGAAATGAATACATAATAAATAGTATTATCATATTGCTTTGCAGTTCCCAGTGAGGTAGAATAAACAAAATATATTTCAAAATTAAATTATTAACTGAAAGTTCTTATGGGAGATATCTTCATTCTCTTACTGCAGAATTTGACAGTTTTGTTTTGATCTAGGGTTTGACATACTATTTTCTTTTTTATTTCATCCTGAAGAAAACAAAATGGGTTTTATATTTCCATATTATGTCATGGGAGACGTTGGCAACCCTGACTGGTAAGTAATGCAGCTGACTCTTGTGCCATGCCATGACTGGGTTAATCAAGCTGTTTTACAGTCTGACCTATTAGTGTGGATGTAGAACTGAAGTACCACGTATCGTTTTCAAATATTGCTTGAAAGCCCTGTCACAGCTATAGTTTTGCATTGTGCTGAAGAACCATATGAGCAAGCTTGGTGCTAGCTCAGAGGCCTTCAGGAGGAAAGCTTTAGACTGTTTTGACCTAGTCAAAACACAACAGGTATTGTGAGCATGGGGGAGTTAATTTTGCAAAATTTAATTTTCTTGGAGAAATTATGGCTATAGGAAGAATCTGTAACATATATTGTTGCCTAATTGGTATTTTTATTTTTTGTATTCCCCTTATATAATTAAAAAAAAACATACTGCAAGCTCTTTGTTTACAATGTTAACTGATCTGCCAAACAGTAGGATCATTTCGAAGAGAATGTGATTTTATTTGACCTGGAAGAAATGTAGTGTTGACAGAAATGCTACACTGTGAGTTATGAATGTTCTTGATATTTCATCCAGGGTTTATTCCTGTTCTAGTTCTGTTTAATCACAGAATCAGACATTTAGGTTGGAATATACCTTTACAAATATCAAATCCAATCATAAACAGAATGTAAGTTGTTCTGTGCTAACAGTCCCTTATACAGCAGCCATACCACAGGCACCTTGCATGGCACAACCATGTAGGTAAGGTGGCCCATGAGGTGCGTGTAGTTGGCTTTTGCTGCCAAACCAGTCTCTTTACTGATGGAATGCAACACAAATCCACATGTATGTTTATGTGTTACCAGCACATTCCTACAAAATTCAAAAGGATAATAGTATAAGCAGTAATTCTCTATTAAAAACCTTGAAAGCAAGCAAATAATTTATCTAGGGAATTTCCTACTCCTCATTCCAAAATTATACTTGGCTTATGGAGGATGTTCTATATGTTATTCTTTATTATATGTTGAGGAAAGAAAAGTTTTCCAGTAAGTGATTTCCATTAAATGAATAAAAACTTCAGTGTCATGGGTTGACAATAATTCTAATGTTTGGGTTGTGAACACATACTATGAAGCATGGCATTTGAATAAGTCAATTTTTCACAATAAATATCACCATCATACATAGCTTGAGAAATTTAGAGAAGTGGAAAAAAGCAATTGAAAAAAATATCAGAGAAATATTCCAAAGATACAATTGCTTAGTCCAGTTTATATTACCTATAGATTAAAATTTGAGGTTCCTCAGTATGAAGTGGGTATTATTCAGTACTTCAGCATTGCCAGGTTTGAAATCTAGTACTCTATGCCAATGCAGAACAAGAAAAGTAAGCTGAGTGCTGCTGGAAATGGGAGGAAAAATCAGCTTTTAACCCTGGGGTGTTATATAAGAACTGCATCACTCTGCCTGTCCAAGTTCTGCTGTCAGCAGCCAAAATGCTGCAGGAGGAGCTATCTACCACCTTGACATCCCACGTGAATCCATAGCTAAGAGCAACCACATCCAGAGTAAAACAGGTCTACATTGCAAAAAAGAAAGAATCAAAGCAGCCAAAAGTGGAAGTAGGGCAAAAACATCTGACAGTTCATACTTAAAAAACTGCATGTAGTGACTTTTTTCCTTGAAATTTAACTGGTCTTACATTCAGCACATTGTTTTTTTTTATTATTTTGACCTTCTAGAAAAAGTCACTAACATTTGCAGATGACATTTTGTTAACAATGTTGTTAGCCTAGATTGTTTTCATTTGAATAATTACACATGCTAAGTATGGGGAGTATATCCTTCTGTTTTCTAGTGTGCCTATTATAGAATCACAGAATAGCTTGAATTGGAAGGGACCCTTTAAAGTTCACCTAGTCCCAGCTTCCTGCCGTGAGCAGGAACATCTTTTACTAGAGCAGGTTACTCAGAATCCCATCTAACCTGGCCTTAAATACTTCCAGGGATAAGGTATTCACAACTTCTCTGGGATATGTGTTCCTGTGTTTAACCATCCTCATTGTAAAAAATTTCTTACTCATATCTACTCTAAATCTACCCTTCTTAAATTTAAAGTCATTGCCCCTTGTCCTATTACTCCAGGCCCTTGTAAAATGTTCCTCCCCATCTTTCTTGTAAGCTTCCTTCAGGTACTGGAAGGCCACAATTAGGTCACACTGAAGCCTTCCCTTTCCAGGCTGAACAAACACAATTCTCTCAGCCTTTCCTTGTAGGAGAGGTGCTCCATTCCTCTGATCATCTTTGTGGCCCTCCTCTGGAGTCACTCCAGTAGGTCCATGTCCTCCCTGTGCTGGGAGCCCAGAGCTGGATGCAGCCCTGCAGGTGGGGTCTCACCAGAGCAGAGCAGAGGGGCAGAATCCCCTCCCTGCCCTGCTGCCCACACTGCTCTGGATACAGCCCAGCACACACTTGGCTCTCTGGGCTGGGAGTGCCCATGGCTGGGTCATGTCCAGCCTCTCAGCACCCCCAGGTCCTTTTGGGCAGGGCTGCTCTCCATCTGTCCATCCCCAGCCTTTATTGATATGGGGGATAGCCTTGACCCAGGTTCAGCATCTTGCACTTGGTCTTGTGAAACCTCATGAGATTTCCTTGGAATTTTGACACTTGTCCAGGTTCCTCTGCATGGCTTCCCCTCCATTAAGGGAATCAACTGCACCACTAAGCTTTGCAGGTGACATATATCATCTCGCTGTTATTAATGAAGACATAAAATAACACTGGTCCCAGTACAGACCCCTGAGGACACCGCTTGTCACTGATGTCCATCAGGACACTGAGTCATTGACCACTACCCTCTGGTTGTGACTGTTCAACCAATTCGTCGTCCACCAACCTGTCCATTCATCAAATCCTCCCCTCTCCAATTTAGACAGAAGGGTTTTGTGGGAGACAATTTCAAAGGCCTCACAGAAGTTCAAATAGATGAATAGATCCATATCTATGATCGATTTATAACTCTGATCTTGTCCACTGATGGAGTCACCCATCACCAAGGCCACTACATTGGTCAAACAGGAGTTTCCCTTGGTGAAGGTGTGCTTGCTGTCTCAAATCACTTCCCTGTCCTACAAGTGCCTTAGCACAGCTTCTAGGATGAGCTGTTCCATGACCTTCCCCAGCACAGAGGTGAGGCTGACAGGTCAGTAGTTCCCAGGGTCCTCCTCTTCTTTACCTTTCTAAGAGATGGATACAATATTTCCTTTTTTCCAGTCACCTGGGACTTCACCTGATTGCCATTACATTTTAAGTATCTTGGAGAGTGACTTGGCAAGTTGGTTCACTTAATACTCTGGGATGCATCTCATAGGGTGCCAAAGGTTTCTGTTTATCCTTGTTCCTCAGGGGGTCACAAACCTGATCTTCTCTTTCAGTGGAGGAGAACTTGCTCTCCCATATCCTGTCTTGCAGTCCATCCACTTGACTGCATAGGGCTTTATATTTAATACAGCTTTTAGATCCTAGAAAAATGTTAATATTAACTTATTTGCTGTTAATATGTCAGTTTACTTTTGAGAAAGCATCCCCATGGATATATGGGTATGAGAAATTATCAGAGCAATAATTTGTCCAATTTGTCCAAAGTCTTACTGTCTGGAATTTTAGTTGTTAGGGCTTTTTCCTGTCACACATTTCCCAACTTAAAAAAAGGAAAATGAGAGGGCATGCAAAATTACACACCAAGATTTTCATTCTACTTTGAATAAAACAACATATTTGAATCTTGGGACAAATATATTACTGAGACAAGTGTATATGTTAAAGCAAGGGGCTATTAAAACTGTACAGAGAAGGGCACAAAGACTAGGGGTTTTTGTGTTCAAACATATAGGAAAATGGGTAACAATAACTGAAAAAATGGTATGGTGAAAACAAAAATATATTTGATGTTGAAAGAAGAACAAACTATTTTATTTGATTATGAATAAGAACCCACGGAGTTTGTTTACAGATCTGAGAAGACCACAACTGTGTTAGTACTGATCAGTGTTGCAATGCTAGTATATTGTGCTGATGAGACTGTGAAATGGAAATTAAGTCATTGGATTGAGTGGCATGTGTTTGGCTAAAACCTTGATTCACATATGACAATACAGGCTCTAATTAGTTGTAATAGAGTCCTGCCAAGGAGCTATGTTGATCACTGATCTCGGAGGTTTGGATTAGAATAAATAGTCAAATTATATTGGGCTGTGTGTAATTTATACTGCTTCAAACTCCCCCCTTGGCCTCTGATCCTTAAAATATATATCAACATACTCCATACTGATTTTTTTGCAAGGAAAGAAGCACAATTTGAACCATTGCCCAGACAAAAGGTGAAACATTGAATCTCTTCTAATCTTGCCAGTATTGTTAGTGAGGAGCTGCAATATAAATTTTTTCACAAACTCAGTGTCTGCCAAGGAACTCTGTGATAATATAATACAAAATTTTACATGAATAAAAGACAGTCCAGAGGCTATGGTACCAATTTTATTTAAATATTTGGGATTCATTAATACACAGAAAGGCAGTTTACTAATGCTTTATCCATTTGCAGATTAAACAAAGGCTCATTAGCTCACATGAGACAGTTCAGTTTTATTTTTAGCTACAGTATGGCTGGTGCAATGCCTCTTCTTTTAGCATTTTCATTTTGCATTGCCTTCAGTCCTGACATGAAAGTTAACATTAATCTGCCAACTCATTCTGATTGGATTGCTTTGGAAGTCACTCCAAAGTCACAATGGCTAAATGGGATGAAGCTGTAAGACAGAAATGCATTGCAGTTAATACCTCTGCAGTACTGAAGCTAAGCCAAGGCCAGCCCTAATTCCTGAAAGAAAACAAATCCACAATAATCCATCCCTCAATTCTGAACAGAGTGGCATAATGCCAAAAAATATAAAACATGTATTCCTTACTAAAACACTGCATCTTATTCCACCATGGTTTCTCTTGGCCTTTTATTCATGTAGTTTGAGGTCAGTGAGCAGCATACATGTGAAGGTGTTATCTGTCCTGACACTTACAGCATTCCAGTGTTATCCTGAAATAAGAGGACTTGGGGAGAGAATGGTTGCTGGAACAAATAATTTCAGGTTTTATTACAACAATTAGAAGGCAAAAATTAATATAACTACTAATTTCCTCCCCTCAGAATTCCTCTGTGAATATTTTCAGACATTTAATCCATTTAATGTCTGTCTGGCTAAAACTACAACTGGTATTGATTTTTCATAGTCTGGGTCAAAATTTGGTTCTGCACAAAGCAAGGATGATCACACTCATGTCTAATTAGTCTCGGTTTGGAGACTTTTATTAGCTTGCTGATTTTAGCCCAAACCTAGACTGTGTTACTTAGAATTTATTCTTCCCTAAAGTGCTTTCATGATGATAACTTCTTGTGACAAAAAGAACCAGTTTAGACATTTCTGTCTTAATCCAAAATTGTGTCCTCATGTAGAAATAAGTCTTAAAAATATCTTATTAACATGAAATGTCCCAAAGAAACAGATAAACACATTGGGGTGAATTAGGTGGCTAGAAATTATTTCTAGAGGTTAGGACTTATTTAGAAACCCTTAGGATGTCTTTGCAATAGTCTTTTTGTAATGTAAGCCTCAAAAGCTATTAAAATATATTTTTCAACCTTATGTCAAATCAAAATATGTAAAGAATTTGTTCATTACTCAGAGCTGAAAAACAAGAATCAAGTGGTGAAGTGCTTCACCTGCTTCAGAATTGGCAGACCTTGCTGTGAAGGAAATCCTGGTAACTACTGTAAGGCCTTGAAGTTACACATCTCCTCCAATTGTCAAGTGTTTTGAGAAATTATTTTGAAATTTCTTAATAGAGTACTGGAAAAAAAAATCTGGTTTAAAGCTTCAGTCATACATACATCTATAGAAAAAGTATTTTTGCATATTATTCTATATGAATCCATTTGAATCCCTTTCTCTGACACGTAGTCAACTTTGTATTATTTCTGCTATCTTTGGTAAGACTGCCAGATTGTCATCGTTACAGGGAAAAAATATCTGTGTGGCCTACAGAACTTTATACAAGAAGAATACTCGCTGCAGACATTTCAGAAGGAGTCAAAACTTATCTTTGCATGACTTGTCTAATTTGGTGCAGAAAGCTGAACAAAGCTGAGCTTTCCCCTCCCACCATGTTTTAGCACCTGGTACGTTTGAGTTGGGTGCCATTTTCAGAACATGGCCAAACAGCTGAAGAGTGGTGCAAAACAGAAAGTAGCCACAAGGCATTCCTTCAGTTCTATGTGACGACGTGGCCAAATTTGATGAGAAAAGAAATACAACTTCATGTACAGCCTAATATTTAATGCCGGTATGATCAACGCATCAGTACTGTTCTGCTCTGCTCTACAGATGGCAATAACTGCAATTCTGTGATAGGCACTCACCTACGTATATGTGTGTAAGATAACATTCAGGCCTATTGTTAACATCTACTTTTAAAGGTTGAAACCCCTACTTACCTCCAGCAAATGCTGCAAACAATTGTTTCACAAGTGAGCTATAAATAATGTTCACAGCACAGAGCCCATGCAACATACTGCTTTAGTGTTACTGAATATTCAGAAACTGCTGCCTCTGGTAGCTATATATGTCATGCTCTTGACAGGTTTAGGTTCCAGTAGCCCAGAGCCCAAGATCTGGCATGTGATTTGGAGCTATAGTATTTGCAGATTAGTGAATACCAGCCACAGGGCCAGGTATGACATAGAAACTTGAAAATACAAAAATATTAATCCAATATACTGGAATTCTAAATATTACTGCAAAATAATATAAAATAGATATGCTGGGAGGAGATGAAGAGAATGACTGACAAATGTTGCCAAATATAAAGCAATTTAAGCAGCTAGAGACCCAGCATCCATCATGTGCAAGACTTCTGCTGTAAAGAGATTTTTGGAGGAAAGACTGCAGGCATGGAAAACGGGATGAAACTAGGTATAGCAAGGATAGAATTTAGCAGATAGAGCTGCTAAAAGGTTCATCCGCATCAAAGCAAGGGTGGTAGAAGTTGGGAGCACCTCTGGAAAGTTTCAGCCATGCTGATTTGTATCCGTTGAAGTTAGTGAACCAGGCCTTGCACTGTTTCCCTGTACCCTTCCCCGCAGGGCAAGAGTGCTTGGCTTGATCATGGTTCTAGGAGAGAAGGATCTTCCACATATTTCAAACCAGAATGATGAAGCAATTCTCCAGCACCACCATCACAGCTGTACAGCCTTGCAGTCAGTTGCCTATTTGGCAAGAACAGAATAAGAAGAAAATGCAACACATGGGTTAAGAACGCTGCTCCAGTCTGGTGTACACAGGGTCAGCTCAGTGTCTATTCAACGCAGCGTTATCCCCTGTTCCAGGAAGATTTATTGTCTTGGCAGCAGAAACACATGAGATCGTGGAGGTAAGAGTCCAGTAGTGATGTGGCTCTCTCTTTACTGTGCTGCATCTCACACAGTAAACTCCACCAGAACCTGGAGGGCTGTGGTGCATACACGCCCTGTTTGCCTCTACAAGAAGTCAGCTTGTGTTCATCCACATCTAGTAGTTCTAGATCCATGTGAAAAGAATGTGACTGCTTTTACAGATGTCAAGAAACAATCTCTACATTTGCACTGTAGAGATTGCATTTCTCATCAGCAAGCTTGGCAGAACAAAGCAGGCTGCTCTGGGCTGTCTTGGAGTCTGTGCACCTGCAACATAAACTGTTCACCTACCTGCAGTATAGGTTAATTAAATCACAGATCTGTGCATATCAAAGACCTGCTAAAATTTCAATACATAAATCAAGCTACAGAATAAATTTTTAGGGTTTGAGCATTTGTTCTGAGGAATTCAACAAACAAAAGGCATAATCTTCTTCTGATTATTCATTTTTTTAATATTATCCCAGGCAAAGCTATCTTGAAGATCACACAAATATTGCTGTTGAAACCCAAGGTTATAGTCATTTTCATAACTCATATGATAAATTATGTCTTTGCAGTATGGGAATGAATAATTGCATATAGAAACATCGTAATCTTGAGTTAGAAGTCATTAAAAAATTCAACTCTTGCAGTCCATAGCAAATTTTTAAAATGTTTTTACTTTCTCATGGTGCTGCAAAAATCCCTCCATAGGAACTGTGGGAAAATGCTGAAGCTGATTAAACAGAAATGCCACCACATGTGTAAAGGCTAGAATTGCATTATTTTGACCTGAATACCAAAAATGTATAAGTGCCTTTTTCTCTACCCTGACATAGTACCTGTAATTGAAATTTGAGGTCTGTATTCAAGACTGTTTTCAACCTCTGTAGTAAGGACAAGAAGTTTGAATGAATACAGAGTCCTGACTTGAACCTTTGCCCTCTGCCCTACCCCATTCTACTCATCATTCTGTTTCAATCTGCTGTTAAGGGATTCTCCCATCAGCTTTCAAATATCTAAGCATTACATACAAAACTGTGTGTATTCAAATAAAATTAATCTCCAATGTGCCACTTTATTTTTAGTGTACCAGTTGCTAACTGAGAAAAAAAATGTTCAAGCTGTTCTTGAAGTCAGTGAAAAGCTTCAACTATTCTCCCCAGAGATTTGTCCGTTTTGGGGTTAACATTTGCAGAAGATTTAAAATCTCTGCTGATTCTGGCTTGCAAAGGATTACAATACGGTCTTTTCACAGAAATACTGTAGATTGTTCATGTTCTTTTGGCTTTTCTAGGGCATGGTTGAGGACTCCTAAACCTGTTGTTATTTACAGGATATTGAATTTTGTTAAATTATGGCTTCACTGAGGGCTTTTGAGATATTTTTAGTGAAGTGAAAGAAAAAGAGGTTATTAAAAGGGCAACTAGCAGATGATTTGGCAGCATTACACGTAAAGCATAAGCACTTTCGTCTTCCACTGTTGCTTCTTACTGTTCATGTTCCTCTGACCAAAATATGTCTGATATTTACATTGATCAATTTAATACCACAGAAAGGGAAAGGGAAAAGGAAAGGGGAAATAAGAATTTTTTTTTTTTTTGACAATCACATTTTCTTACAAAAACATTTAAAAATTTGATGGAAAACAGCATGTAGACCACTTAAGCAAATATTATAGGAATATTTTCAAACAGCTGGGAATTTAATTAAAAAAACAAAGGTGTTTGTTACTGTTACTCATCAAATTATTTGTGCGTATACTTGAAATGACTCCACAGTTATGTGGTTTGTCTAATATATCCTCATATTGCAATTGTTGCAATGACATAGCCTCAATTAAAAGGTGTAGCAAAACAATGGAAGAAAAAGGCTTTTGTCTAGAACACTGGTAAGTGGAGCTAGCTATAGGAAAAAAAATTTTCATGTTCACCAAGGACTACCAGATACTTTGGAAAAGAACTTGAAGAATACCACTTCATTTTCCTTTCATTCTTTTCTTATGAACAAACACAGGCGAAAAAAGGTGCAGGGTATGTACTCTAAGGTAATTATATAGAAAGCTAGATATTTTGAGAGACTCATGTACGTTGTCTGATTTTCATTTTTAAAGGTCCAGTTTGTGATGAGATTTTGCTTGCTAATCATGAAGAATATGTTCTACAAGCACCTGAAATATGTAGAGTTATTCAAATTCCTCCAGGTGCTTTGGACAAAAGAACTCCCCCAGCCAGACTCCTCATTGCCCTGAACCTTCAGTGATACTATCTGTGTTTAAGATAATACTAAATTACTGTAGATTCTTCCAGTGGTTTAGAAAACTGTCAGAGCTTGGCAAGTGACACCTGCCTGATGATGATCTCCTTAGCACCTCACATGGTTGTGGTTCAGATGCAGACAAGTGGCTGATGAGCACCACCTGCACAAGCTAGTTCAAAACTGCAGACATAGAGAAGGGCTTAAAGAAGCTTGAGACTAACTGGGAAATCATTGAAAATGAAAGGATCCCCAAAGTATCTGACAGATTTTTTTTTTCTTTGGTGAAATTACAGACTCTATTGTTTAAGGGGATGTAGGATTAGCTATGGTAAAAAATTACATAAAACCCTGTCAAAGTTTTATCTGCTAGTTCAATGATATCAATTAATTTAAATGCTAAGATCTGTAATGAGTGGTTTTTATCATGTGCACTGATAAATGCAAGAAATAAAATTAGAAAGTTATTACATAAATGAAAGAGTTGTATTTTGGTAAAAAATGGAATTAGATGTTAAGTGATATTTTGTCTAGACAAGAATGCTGTAAAAAACATAAAATTATTTAATTTGAAAAAGAACATTGAGATCAACCATTAACCTAATACTGCCAAGTTCACCACTAAATCATGTCCATTAGAGCCACATCTACATGTTTTTAAAATACTTTCAGGGACAGTAACCCTGCCACTTCCTTGGGCAGCCTATTTCAATGCTTCATAACCCTGTAGATGAAAATTTTTTACCTAATATCCAATCTACACCTCCCCTGGCATAACTGAAGGCCATTTCATCTTGTCCTGTCGCTTGTTACCTGGGAGCAGAGACCAACCCTCAGCTGGCCACAGCCTCCTTTCAGGGTGTTGAAGAGCATGGTGAAGTCTCCCCAAGAGTCCTTTGCTCCAGGATAAACAAGCTCAGTTCCCTCAGTCACTCCTCCTAGGGCTTATCCTGTAGATACCTCACTAGCTTTGTTGCTCTACTGATTTACTCTTGCTGTACTGAAATGTAATTTCATTTCCAATCACTGATATTCTCTAAAGTTTTTAATGTAGAATAATGGACCTAAAGAAAGCTTTATTAATATTAATTACTACAATGAGAGAAAATGGTCATTACACTTGAATTTTCAGAATTGAAAAGAAAGCGTACTTTCAGTGCTACAGAAATGTATGTTACATATTCAGGTACTCCCAGTGCTAGAAAAATTTAAAGGTAATAAACAGAGCAGTAACAAAGCATTGAAAAAGAACTGAGAAAATTGACATTTATTAAAGCTACTTCAAGTGTTTATTTTATTGTTCTTGAGAGCCATTCCAAAAAGGCCTATTAGATATTTGTTTATAACAGGTCTTCCCTTAGTGCCCAGAATTTCCTTTGAACAGTTTTTATCATCTAACTCTCTGTACAGAAGTGGAGTAAAAGACTTCACCTTCCTAAAGGTCCCAGTAACAAAATCTTTTCAAAGCCTTTTGGAAAAACATGAAAATAAAAAGTCATGCCTGTCTGTATACATTAATGATATACAAAGCAAAAATATCCCACAACTCAAGGACTGGAGTGTAAGGTGCTGCACCTGGGTCAGAGCAACCCTAAGGGCAAATACAGGCTGGGCAGAGAATGGATTAAGAGCAGCCCTGCTCAGAAGGACTTGAGGGTGCTGCTGGATAGGGGCTGGACATGACCCAGCCATGGGCACTTCCAGCCCAGAGAGCCAAGTGTGTGCTGGGCTGCATTCAGCTCTGGGGTCCGCAACATAAGAACAATGTGGAGCTGCTGGAGTCAGTCTAGAGGAGGACCACATAGATGGTCACAGGACCAAGCACCTCTCTAATATGGAGAGACTGAGAAAGTTAGGGTTGTTCAGCCTGGAGAAGAGGAGGCTCTGGGAAGAGCTTATTGTGGCCTTTCACTAACTAAGCGGGCTACAAGATAGCTGGAGACAGACTTTTTAGAAGAATGTGTAGGGATAGGACAAGGGGAGATGGCTCTAAACTAAAAGAGTGGAGATTTAGAATAAGGAAGAAATATGTTATTCTGTGGTGGGTGAGGCATAGGTAGCCAAGAGAAGCTGTGGATGCTCCATCCCTGGATGTCTCCAAGGCCAGATTGGATTGAGCTCTGAGCAACCTGGTCTAGTGGAATTTGTCCCTGTCCATGGCAGGGGGCTTGGAACTAGATAATATTTAAGGTGTCTTCCAACCCAAACCATTCTACGATTCTATGACTCCTGGTTTCTCGGCTTCAGAAAACTTTTTTACTATGAACAGAAAACACAGGAAACATTTATACTTATTTTCTTCCTTTTTTTTTTCTTGTTATATCCTGCATGGTAGTAAACCTACGTCTGGATTAATTCCTGACACCTTAAAATCCCATATAAATCTTCTTGCTGCAGTAACAGAAGATGCCAACTAGCTTTGCTGGAAATGGCATCCTGGCATCATGTGCAGCTGTGCGACCATTTAGAAGGCTAGGATTATCAGAAGTGAATAATGATTCTGTTACCCAAATGAAACTTCACCATGTGTCAGACAGCAGGTAGAGCCATATATTTAAAATCATATCTAAATATTTTGGAAGGCACATAATTAACATCTCTGGAAAATCTTATAATTTAGGACAAGGGATGCTGTTAGGCAACAATAAAGCCAGTGAGTGTTGTCTTATGATATACTGTGTTTGCCATATAGACCTTATCCTGTGAGGAATATTTGCAAAGATTCCGATCACGTATTATATTTCTTGTGCCACTAAACTAATTGAAAATACATTCATATTTGAGGTTTCATAACTTACAAAATGTGAGGTTTCATAACTTACAAAATGCTCCATACATTCATCTTTATGAATTCAGGTTATGGAAAGAAGCATGATCCTTTCACTGATTTTGAGTTAAAAGGTTTGAAAATGCATCTTCTTTCCTTCTGTGTCAAAGTGATACTGTAGGAAAACACTAGACAGCTGAACAAAATGAATGGTTGAAAAAAAATCAGCTCAGGACTGGCCAGTCATAACTGTACGTCTCATTACCTCTCAAAAAAAAAAAAAAAAAAAACCTGAAAAGTCAATTACTCTGTAATTATGTGAAAACCTGACTAATTTTTTTTTCAGGAACACCTTTGCATTGTGCTGTGAATGCCAAATGTGACAACTTCAGCACAAGCAAACATGGAATCATCTGTCACTCATTTCTTCCAAGCCAATTGAAGAGACAACACATGCCAAATGCTCCTTCTGTGTAATGTGGAAGAAAAAATACATTGTGTGCTCCTAAACACTAGTATTCAGATTTTTATTATGCAGGATAAAGTGCTTTTGTAGGAATAAAAACCATCACCACTACCAAAAGCCAAAATAATTGAATGTGCTATAACATTAGTTTTTTACTGTGCAAATTCAATATGCCAGATAGGGAAGAAAAAACTTACAGGAAAGGAACAGGCTATTTCATACAGAGCATGCACTTTCAATCAAAGAAGAAAATTTTCTTTCAGATAGGTGACTTTTATCTCTCAAAGAATTGGAAATGGATTCAGGAATGAGATCATGTAGTAGAATACTCTCAGTTTTCCTGCAGAGCTGGACTAGCAAATGTGAAAGCCAGAACAGCACATGGGTACTTTTCACACCCAGTTACTCAACAGTTGTGGGAAAAGTCTCCACTGGTCACAGTCTTTAGCCTCTTTGTAAGACCACATGCTTTTAAACTTCACCAGTAGTCTCAGGTTTTCAAAGGAGAAATAACAATCCAGGATAGCGACTCACAATTGTTTCCATTAAACAAGAAGTCATGTGTAATGTTATGCCTAAACTTTTAAGGTCATAATATAGTAGGATATTGATGTGTTTTCCAAAGTGAATCTAATAAACTTTCTTATTAGTAATATAGAAGTATATGCATGAAAATATGACATGATTAGTTATATATATTCTGAACCAGATTATTTGGATAACTGAGTACAAGTTCAGTTTTACAAGAACAGTTTTGGAAAGCTAAAAAGAATACAAAAAAAACTAAATACAGAAAGAAAAGCCATTTGTGTCAGTATTTTTAATGCTGTTCTCCTTCTGCAGTGTAGAATGATGATTTTCTTTTCAAATGATTACTAATGAGATGGAGATTGCATGCCTCTATTTTTAAATCAAAAGGTGTAATTGTGTCCTTAAGGAATGCCACTGGATAGTGCGAAGTAAAAGATCCTTTGTGTATCAGGACTGTTTTAGTTTCAGTATTCTTTTGGACACCCATATTTCTTTATTAACAAATACACTGTCCAAGTTCTAGGATTGGATTAGATGAGAGAAGGGTTTAAAAATGCATATAGTAGCTTTATCTCCTCTTTTCACTCCAAAGAGTACTTGTTTGGTTTCCTCCAGCACAGAGGACTGAAAATCAAACCATATTCATTGGCTGTGTGGGTGGTTACTGGATTTGCTGTCCACTAACCTGACTTGACTGTTTATTTTCTATCAGTATACTGTCTGTACATCTCCTCACTCGATGAGATTGGAAGAAACACTGGGAATCTGCTACTTGAAGTCACTTGGTGTCTAAGCTAGTGAGGAAGTTGCTAAAAAATAACCTGTCTTATAGAGAAAAATAGATCAGAATCTCTCTCGGGACTGTGGAGGAGAAGACTAAAACTCAAGATGTGTTTGTGTCACCCCCAATAGCAAATAGCAGCCCCTAAGGTGTGTGGGAGGCCTCAGGAAATTGTCACTGGATACTTAAGGAATTTACTGACCTTCAGATTGAAAAGAATACCAAGGAAGGACAAGATTTAGAAGGTGGGTCAGCAGAATTAACTCTTATTATGCTGTAACAGCTGCTGCTATCAAAATAAAAACATTTCCATTCCTCCGATTCCCACTCTGTTCCTGAATGTAATCCTATGGTCTGGCCAAGGTAAACCACACATAGGTTAGGCCAACCATCACAACACTTTTAGCAGGGGGCAATTGCATGAACTACATTGCTTGAAATGTCCACAAAAATAATTTCTCTCTCTTAATTGACAATAATAATCTATTTGTTTGGCTAATTATTTTTGTGAAGAAAATCTTCTCTTGCCTTATGCAATAAAAATACCATGAAAATGTCCTCAACTTGGTGCACTACATATACGTATATTACAAAAATGTTCTCCACCAGCATAAAGAAAGGATTTAAACATGTCACTCCTTATTAATATCACAACATTAGAAACCAGAGACAAAAGGGAGGAGGGAAAAATTGTTGTTGCTTTATTTAGAAACAAAGTACATGGGGAAAAGAATGTCTCACTTGTTACAAGGCACATGGTGATGTCACATTCCACAAAGATTTTGGTGCAAGGAATAGAGCAGTCTGTATTTGTTAATTTTTATAGTACTTAACACTAACTGGAGCAGAAGGAATGTACTGTATTTCCCTTTACTGCTAAATATAGGAATCCTATGGAGCCTGTAGGTAAATTCTAATCTAAGGAATCACTCATTACTCAGTCAAGTCTGCACCAGAAGAAAAGCCTATCACACACTTTTGACATGCCTGAGAGAGGTTGTTTAGAAAAGTCTGACCTGAGCTCATTCTTAAGATAAACTACCTCCTGCAGTATGTTCCCAGGAAAACCATGGGCTGCATGCCAGCCACAGGGCAGGTGGCTCTATAACAGAATGATACCTGTATGCATATGGTGTCTCCCACAGCCTCCTTCCCTTTAGAAGGAAACCTGAATGGTCAAGAAAGAAAACTGCTGCAGTGTAGTCCCAAGTTTTCGGTCTGTGTGGCTGGAAATTGAAGCTGCAGAAGGAGCCAGTCAGCCTGCCATGTAAGTGCAGCCAAACAATGGGAATGGAATCTCAGTGCACTGAATTATTTGGTACACAAAGGCATGCAATCTTATGTGACATGAGTATTCAGAGGAAAGGGCGTTTTATTGATTTGGATGATAAACACCTTCTGGCAATATCATGAGTATGACAACATACTCAATTCTGTACCCACATTATAATACACCCATCATATGCATTATTGTTTAAGTCAGAAGGCTACTAGTTTTTATGTAACTTCTTTGTCACATTTTTTTCGCCTTGCCAGATTTATAAATAGTGTTATTTTTAACAGAAATTTTGAAAATTGAAATACTTTTTCGTCCACATATGTAGCAGACATGAGAACAGAATCGACACCCTCAGATATTGATAGCTAAATTATCTGTGCTTTAAAAAAGTTATTTATTGTGACAGTTCATAAAGGAGTCTGATAGCAACTGCTGATACCAGGAAGCATAATGTTATTCAATGCATACATATAAACAAAATGCACAAGGCAGAAAGTTATTCCTGGATGAAATATATTTCAGCTGTTTTGAAAAAAAGTATGAAGTGAAAAAATAGGCTATAGTCTAAGTATTATCTGCTTCATTGTTTGCAGTTCATGGGTGATAAATACTCCTTAATAACCATGAAAGCTGATAGACACTTGAAACATAACAGAATTTTCACTGTGCTGTCTCCGATTTGGCAAGATTCTGCAATTAGCAAATATTCAATCATACATTTGAAAGCATATAGCACTATTTCTGCCTCCAGCATCTTCAAGACAATCAGAACACCATGTGACTGCAGTTACTGACTACTGGATAACATCACTTACAGGCTATTCAAAGTGTTTCAAGAAATTTTCTGTCCTTGTGTCATTTCTAAAATGGCACCATACCAAGCCTGCTGAACTTTAGGGTTATGTGCTGTAAAAAGAAGTATGGTACAAACATTTTGTAAAGTAGACAGTTCAAACATTGTGTTATCCTGAAAGAAAGGTGTTTCAAGGAGAAGGGATCCCCAGCTTTTGGACTCCAATTCTTAGGTGAAGGGTAACAGTTGTCTAAGGACAGGAATAGTGAGAAGAACTGTGCTGAGTGTAGGTAGACAATGAATCACAGTGCTGTGGCAGGGAGATTGAGCATCTTAATTTATAGTGATAAACCGAATCACAAAGCAGAATACTATGAAAAGTTGGAGCTCAGTCGCAGGATTTTGGGTGTTTGATGCATTAAGTAGATACTCAAAAAAACCCCTATATCTTATCCTGGGCCTAACTGCATAAAGACCTATAAAAAGGTTTAATATTACATAGATTCTGTAGAAATTTTTTTAAATATTGACAAATACATGTCTGCTCCCCATTTCTACATCAAAAACTGGGCATAAACATTAACTGTCAAGCCATCTGATGATAATTATAGACTGCACGTCTGAGGATTTAAATGTCCCAAGTAAAAAGTTTTCCCAGTCCTCAGAAGAACTGTAGAAGTTAAAAATTCTTCATTCTAATGCCTCCAAGGATTGAAATGTCCAGGCTCAGTTTTCCCCAGCTGCATACACTCTTGTGTGAGTGATGATGGGCTCAGCCATCCATGTGATGCAGAAAGAGACAGCGCTCACATTACGCTGCCACAAATGTGTTGTATCCTCATGCCTCATGGAAGAGGGGAATTTGGTAACCAAAGCTCTTCATAGCTAAAAGCTGGCTGCTTGGCAAACCGCTGGTTGGGCTCTTTAGTTTCTTCAGTTGTGCTGAAATACTAATGGGGATACTGATTCCTACTACAAGCATTTTAGAAATAGTTTTGATGCTGGGAAAAAAAGTGCCCACCCCTTCCCAACTTTTGAAGTGCTGTGTTAATTCAAGCTTTCTTCTTTACTGGGGAGGCCCAAATGCACCTTTAGTGAGTGTTACAGATGGAGTAAAGGCATTACTTCTTTGGGGGTTAATGTCTTAATTTGCTGATTTGGTGAGGGAGAAAAATGATAATATACTAAAAGAACAGTTATAAGAGTGAGAAGAATGGATTCCATTTTTCTTTTTTTTATGTTAGTTTAAATTTCTCCCTTCCATATCTGCAAAGAAAGTGGTAGTTTTAGCTTACATGTGTCGAAAGACTTGGTGCAATGAATTTTTTTTAAAAGGGAGTATTTTGATACTGGTATAAACAGTGCCTAAAAATACTTTAGCATGCTATTTTCATTTTTAATGAGTACTGTTCAACAAATCCCCATTTATTCATAGATTTTGCAAAATTTTTCTCTCTATTTTTAGGGGAACCATGAATAATCTAAAAAACCAAATAAATTTAGAAAAATCTAAAATTGATCTCTGCCTTAATCTCTCTTGGTAAAGTCACGCAAAAGACATGGCCCTTGGGATGGCTACAAAGTGGGGTTCATAATGTACCCTGCTTCATATTTTTTGCATATAAAAGTTGGGTTATATAAAAATATTGAGACATGTAAACATCTTATGTTTGGACTGCAGATAAGGGAGAGAGAAAGGAGCCTCCAGTGAGCCATTCATTCCACTTGAAAGAATCAGTGTCTTGAGAATTGCAGAAATAAGTGTCCACCCCTTCTCTGCCCAGAGATGGACAACTAGCTTAGAAATTACACTTCATTTTCAACAGATGAAATGTGTTGCTATGGAAAAGAAAGTAGAATTAGTTGTAAGTTTTTCTTAAAAATACTAGTAAGATTGAATTGATCAAAGTTTGAGAGGTTTCTACCCTCTTTTGTGTGAAAATTTTATTATTTTTCTGCTTATCATATTATTTCTGTCACATTGTTCTAAGTTTCTTCAGATTGGCTGTGAGTTCTTGGCTGCATGCTAATACAGCTCCCATATGGTTCTGGACATGACCCAATACTAAAATCAGAAGGAAGGATTACTTCTAATGGGGGAATTCAAATCTATCCCAGACTCATAAATCTGAAAGCACTCAGATTAAAAGTTCTTTTTTGTCTGGGCTCTATTTAACATCAGAAGTCTAAATGTAAAGTACACGACAAGAGGAAGACAATGCGGAGAGAGGAAAGAGTGAGTAGGCAGAATTCCACTCTGCAAGGCCAGGAATAGATTTGCTGCTGTTAGCAGATCTGCCACTAAACACAGTGCACAATGCTGTAAATATCACAGCATGGCACTATCTGCATCTTACAAAAGATCACACCAGGGCAGTACTGATGTGGTCTCTCTACTGTATACAGCTCCAGCAAGAAAAGGTGGGAGAGTTGCCATCATGCTCATACATTTTATGCTGTGAAAAGAATGCACGATATTTTTTTAGCTGTCTGGTTTCCCTCTTTTCCTTTAGGCATCTTTCCACAGGCAGCCTTCCAAACGGAAGGCCATCATACAAGAAAAATAAACAAATAAAATAACTGGATGAGCACTGCACATAAAAAACATAGGAATTTTAAAGAAACAGGTTAGAAATATGGGGTTTGCATGGCTTGCAGTTTGAAAGGTCAGAGAGCAGCTAAAACCTGGCAGCTAATCTCCAGTGCTCACTGACGATGTCTTAAACCTGACTTTTTATGATTTATTCTTGAAAGGCATATAAAATAGTCACTAATTACAAAAAATTTAGGGAACATGACATTCTTTGCTTAGTTTTTCTTCAGTGGTGCTTTATTCAGGATCAAACTTTTATAAAATCTATGTGTTTTGCAGGCACATGGAGAGAAAAAGGTTTGTAAAGCTCTTCAAAACAAATTAGATAGGACTGAAATGATAAGCATCATTGACCATGGTTAAAGCCCATTGTCATTGGCCAAATTGTTTTTAATGGAATTGGATCCAAGCAAGAATTTTAGAGGCCAAAACCAGCATTTCTTCAAGATTTATCAAGAAGTATGCATGGTTGCTATTGTCCTCTCTTCTCTGCTGCCCATGACTCATCTTCTAGAGCATGGCCGCTGCTGGAACTCCAGAGAAAAATGTTTCCAGCCCTTTTTGTGCATGAGTGGGAGGACTGAGAGAATCCACAATACTGCACTCTTCTGGGAATATAACTATTGCCAGCACTAGGATTAGGATAGATGGGAATTATTAAGTCCAGCTGATTCAACGTAGGATTTCCTCTCTCATCACATCTCTTAACAGACACATGTTCTTTTTGCATGGCTCACAAGGTTCATACAAGGGACAATATCACAACCCAATTTATCCTGAAACTACTGCTGTGACTAAAGACAGGATTTTCACTGATATAAGGCAACAATAAGTTGTTTGGTTTGTGTTCCCGGAGCTACATAAAGAACCAGTTAGGTAAATGAAGATATTTGTAAAGACAATTAGAACGAAAAAGACATGAAAAGAGATGAGAAGTAGACAAAAAAAGTGAGTGAATTAAGCTAGAATGGGAAGTGGAATAATATTAGTTCTAATAATATTAGAAAATAGGATGATTTAGGTTTACATGACTAGGAATGGAGATGTGTCTTAGGAGGGCCAGAGTAAGGAGAATACTATCATGTTGACAACATTCCAAAAGGCAGAGAAAAATCTGAAAATTCTTTCTGACAGGTATGAAGGGAAATCATAGAGAAAGAATGAGATGTGAAGTTGTAGAAAAACTCAGGAAAACTGAATAATTATAGAAAGCCTTTATTGTTGTTCAAAGCCTCTGAGTTGTAGATATTAATATTATAGTGTGAATCCTACTTTGCATTTTATTTTGCTTTTCATGTCTCATCATGTAGAATCTTTCTGGTACTCAATACTTCATTGTGGCACCAGGAAAGAAAGAACACACATTTTCCTGCTGATCCAAATCCCCTCCAGTTATTCTGAATTTTGTCAGGGTTTTTTATTTATGCACCATCTTCATGCACTGCAATACAGCCTTACCAGAAAGCTCATGATAATATGTAGAAAATCTTTTCATAGAACTCTGCATCATACATGCCCTGAAAAACCAAGACTTGAATGTTTCTGTGTACACACATATAACAAGGACTCAATCACTGAAGTAAAAAAGAAAGGAAATGAGAAATCATTATCTGAGACCTGATAAGATTTTGGCAGCTCTGCAAGAATGACACACTTGTTTCTTGAAGGGCAGAAGGTCAGGAACAAACAGGAGGTGGATGTATAAGTATAGAATATATAAGAATATAATTCACGTATTTAATTCCGCATATCCAAAGAATTACAGACACTGACTGAACAGGAGAGAGAGGAAGAAACACAGACTTTCTGCAGAAGTATTCATCAAGCAAAAGTATTCATCACAGTGGATGGTGTTGCAGAGTGTGAGGTGAGAGAACACACAGCTGAGGGAGATAACAGGAAGAATAATAAGTGTTGGTAGATTAAAGAGTACAGAACTGATTAATTAACTGGGACTTGCAATATTGCACTATGGCATTACTGCAGGCAAAATAGAGAGCAATTTCTTGAAGGGTGTGATCAGCAAGTTGGGTTTTTCTCAGATTTTTAACTTAAAATGTGCTATATTATTCTTGTATCAGGGAATGCAAGGGTCACAGTTGCAACATCCTCAGTAAAGTAATGAAAGATCCCCAAGTGTTGTGGGTTAATCCTGACCAGCACCTCAGCTGCATAGAGTCTCTTGCTCACTCACTCCAATGGGATGGAGGGAAGAATTGGAAAAATGAAAGCACCAGGGGGTTGAGATAGGGACAGTTTAATATGGAAAAGGAAACAAAACCTGTTTATGTAAGCAAAGTAAGGAGTTAATTCACTGGCAGGCAGTTGTTCAGCCATTTTCAAGAAAGAAAGTCTCCATCATGCATAAGAGCTTCTTGGGAAGACAAATGCTCTAACTCTAAATATCTCTCCCACCTTTTCCTCCTTCTTTCCCTAGCTTTTTATTACTGAGCATGACATCATGTAGCAAGGGATACTCCTTTGGTCAACTGGGGACTGTTGTTGTAGCTGTGTCCCCACTTTCTTGTGTACTCCCAGCCTGATTGCTGTTAGGTTGAGGGTGAGAAATCACAAAATGGGTCATAAGGGACCACAGTGGGTCATCTGCTCCAACCTCCCTGCTCAAGCAGGGTCATCCTAGAGCACATGGAGGATTGATCCAGACAGTTCTTGAATACCTCCAGCGAGCAAGACTACACAACCTCTCTGGGCAATGTGTTCCACTTCTCAGTCATTCACACAGTAAGGAAGTTCTTCCTCACATTCATGCAGAAATTCCTGTGCATCAGTTTCTGCCTGTTGCCCCTTGCCCAATTGTTTGGCAGCACCAAGAGCCTGATGCTGTGTAAGCACTGCTCAGCAGCACGATAACTAAAACACTGCTGTCTTATCCATACTGTTTTGTTCACAGATGTGAAAAATAACAACCTACCAGCTGATATGAAGAAAATTATCCTTCGGCTCTGTGAAAAAAATAGGGTCTCTCTATGCTATGTTTTTGTTACAAAATGTGGGAACTTATTGAGAATTAACTAGGCAAAGAAAGGACAAGGAGAGGAAACTTAGGCATCTATATGTGAAAGAGAGGACTAGCAACATCCTGCCCTTACTTTTTGAGCATGCTTTTTTTGATGATCTGTCGGGAGCTCTCTGTCACACAAATGGAGTCTTTCTTTTCAATATGGGTCTGGAACTGCCACCATCAATATTGCCAGCTCTCAGGGCAATGATTGTCACGCAATGGGGGAAATGGCTGAAGCAAAACCAACCCCTTAGCACTTCTCCCCTCTGCACTTGCCTTCAGGGATGCCTTGGATGAGTGCTCAAAGATTATATAACCTGGCAGCAGCTCTTTAGGCTGGTTTGTGAGCCTACAGTATCTGCTGTAGCTTGCTCTGAGTAAAACAGATGTGTTTGTTCAGAGTTATTTAAATACTTCTGTCATACTTCTGAGATTCTCTCAGAAGCCAGGAATCATCAAAAGTACACATTTTTTTCTAATTAAAACAGTTTGCAATAATGAAATTGTATGTGTCTGTGTTTCTACTTTGAAAAGGCTAAATAGTTGGCAAGCATCCTAAAGCAGGATTAGACTGCAGACTAGCTCAGACAATGCTTCCAGGCATCGAGGATGTACTGCAGAATCAGTTTAATAAAGTCTGATTAGATTACTTTCTCCGGTCAATTTGAAGCACTGTGGCCATGGGATAAATCATCTTTTTATCTCACCATGCTGCTCTTTTTCTTTGCTGAATCATATTTTACAAGCACTAAACATATTTTTTAGTATGTATTTATTTACAGATGCAAAGAAGCATAACCTCATGAATTCCGTTTTGTCCCAATGCAGTTTGATGTAATATCTCAGTTGAAAGGATCAACTTTGCTCGCAAAGTCTGTACTCAAGTTTCCTTCTTAATATATCTCTTTTTCCTCTACATAAACAACCTTGTTAGTATGACAGGAAACAGTCCTGAATTTCTTATCTTGATTTGTCAAAACAACTGCATGTACTGAAAACAGTCATAGAGTTAGATGTTGCTGACAAATTACGAGGATAAGCAGGGTGTTGAACTCCAGACATTTGTGTTAATATGTACATAGATCTGGTTATCTTTAAACTTGATTCATTGCATGCTATGTGAAACAAATAAAGAGGTTTTCAGAATGGCTGAGTCTAGAAGTACTTTGTTTTAGTTTTCAATGCTTATAGCAAGAGAGATTTCATTTTGATAGCTCCTCACCTAATGCCATGACTAGTAGAAGCTGTATTTAAGGATTCAGCTCAACACAAAACATGCCTTCCTCTGACCTCTTCTTATATGTCATGTTATGTCATGTTATATGTTATGTTATGTTATGCTATGCTATGTTATGTTATGTTATGGTTATGGTTATGTTATGTTATGGTTATGTTATGTTATGTTATGCTATGTTATGTTATGCTATGCTATGTTATGTTATGCTATGCTATGTTATGTTATGCCAACAGATCTTAGCAGCCAATTCAGGTCCTTGAAAATGCATTACTCAATCTGGTCTGCCTTTCACCAGTCTGTGCCCAGTTTCTCAGTCTCTGATGTGGTCTGGGGGCTTTCTTATCTTGATATAAAAAATCTGTTTTATTGTGTACATTTGCATTCTATTTTCTATTGGAATAAGGAAACATTTCACCTTCTTCTAAAGTTATTATTTCAATATAATACCATATTAAAAAATAGTGTTCCCCATGGATTTTGGAATAACATTCAGCAAAATTGTTTGTAGTACCTGGAAGTGATAGGAACATACAATGTCTAAACCAAAGACATCTTCTATGTCAACGAGCAACCCTATGAAATGCTGCTTAAGTTTCTGTCTCATTGTTAAATTCTGAACAAGAGTTTCCAATGATTTGCAGGCTCATTCAAGTGAAATGGCCTAGGATGACCTAAAAAAAATAAGTTTAAAATTATATTACAATTGTCTACTGTCACAAGAATGAAGACTTGTGAAAAATTAAGGGGAAAAATAAGATCAAGTATTTCCAGAGTTCCAATTAAAATACATTGCTGATAATATAAAACAGATTATGCCCATGTGGTCTGTCCACATATTCTTGTGTTCATATCTTCTTCTAGTTTATTTTCTTCTAACCTAATTTACCTGTCATTTCCCTCAATTACATTTATGCACTGCTTTAAAGTAGTGTAGCATCAAATGGATAGACAAATGAGGGGAAAAGAAAGAGAAGCAAAACCTTTCCCTCATATTTTCTGAGGAGTCCTCAAAGACTAGACAAGGAGCCTTGACGTGCCCTGTCACCTTGATACTGAATTTTTTTTTTTTTAAATCAGCACATGCAGTACTCATGTGGTGGCTTTTTTAACAAGATTTTTGCAATTTTCTCACTTATCTACCATTAATAGCTGGCGCACAGTAAATAAATTATATATCTCAAGCTTCTACATGGAGATGCAACAACCCAGACATATTTATAGTTCGAAAGCCTGAGTTGTCTAGTCTGGCAAACCATGTTTTCTTGGTTTCCTCTGAGAAATTCATACTCCTGTGAAACCTTACAAAAATTGATACACTTTGAAGCCTGGATTGGTGGGGCTCATCTGCTTGCTAGTGAAATGTCACTAGATGCTGTTAAAACTTGGTTAAACCTTACAAACCAACTCACTCAGCAAAACATGTTAAAATAATCTGGATAGAAGCCAGAAGAGATGAGACAGGATTATTTAAATCTAATATGTGTTAGAATACAGCTTAAGTCCTCTGACCCTAATCACTTTCCACCGGAGTGCATCAAATTAGTATCCTGGAACAATTTATGTAGGACTCCGAGTAAATGTACTAGCTTTGCTCTACAGAAGAATTCATGGAAAATTCTTCCATGAAAAAACATGGATAGCCTCATATTAGTCCCAGAAGCTATTTATATGCATGAGAAAGCCCAGCACAAAAACTTCACCACTGGTTCTCATCCTGAAGTACACCCACAGTGAATGATGAGATGTGCTGCACCTTTAACAGCCTCTGCTTCTGCTCTTTTTTTTGCACATTACCTCATAAGATTAACTTTGTGTAATAATAATTTCTGTAGAGTTTGTAGGCTTTCAATCTCTTAAAGCATCACCTTTCTCAGCTAATGGTCTGGAAAAAGCTGAGGAGGGCTTGGATAACATGATCCTCTCTGCTGTGCGTTGTTAGAGAAATGTCAATCAGATCATGGTAATGACATTGCTTTAATGAGGGAATTGAAATTCTTGGGAGAACTGTGACGAGGCAGTACTCAGATGTGCTCTGGACCTCTCCAATTGCCTCTGTTACTCTAAATAAATGGGGTGCCTTGAAGTAACTAGAGAAGATCATTAGTGCTGACACCTGGGTTTATCTATTTGGCATAGATGCATTTATTCCTGTTTGTTTGTGATGGAGTTCTTTTGATAGGTTTGTGGTAAAATATGTCAATTTTTCACTTTGCTTTACCTGATTTTCTATTTTTTAATTATTGCATTTTTCTTGGGGTGTTCAGAACAACACAGTTCTCAAAGCAAGACTGAGCAGCTTGCCATCAAACCACCAACAAAGAGTCATTCTTCTGATTATTTAGTTGTACAGGTGTAAATAAATAGTCTTCAACATTTTACTGTGTTTAAGTCATGGAAAACTAGTTGGGTAAGTAAGCAATTAGATTTGCAGGGATAGTTCCCTAGGTGCCTCCTAGCTGTTTTTTGCCTCTTCTGTGTCACAGGAGTCAATGCATCTAGCTTCTTCCAACTTAGGAATATTCTATGAAGCACACCAAAAATAGAAGGCCAGTTGAAATAGCTATTACCTGGATCTAATATATCTCTTTAAGATTTACAATACATAGTTAAAAAAAAAAAAAAAAAAAAAAAAAAAGCATAGGAAGATTTATGATCTATTTTGATCTATTTTACATGTATATGGTGGTGCCATTTTAAACTGGCAGCAGCCAAATGTCTCTGCAGTCTTTGATGTTCTGAATAAGATGAAGTTGGTCATCTCTGACAAGCTTTTAAAAAGCAACTGCAGCTGTAACTGTCTGTTTTGTAAGTTAACATTACCTGTTATTTTGTCTGAGTGAAGTCTCTTGCAGGGTAACATAACTGTGGAAACATCTCTGCACTCAAAAGAAAAAGCCAGGAAACTCCTGGCTTTTCCTGAACTGAAGCATTCTAGAAAGAATTTCAACTGAGATACTGCAGTAACAGCTTTTACTTTTGTGAATGAGAGCTACTATTTCCACTTTTGAAGCAATCCCCTAAATCAGCCTGTACATTAAGGATTTTAAAACGGTTCCCTATCCTCTCAAAAAATCCTTCCACTTCTCAATAATTAAAGTAACACATTCCTCAATGATCTAAATAATATAATAGAGATGAATAAATCATTTGATCATAAGGCAGCTTTTGAATTTTTATTATAGTCTCACAAGGGACAAAAATGTTTACCCTAATCAGTATCTGCTATTGGTCAGCTGTTCTTGCTATGCATCAATGAGGCTGTGAGTTTAAACTATCTCTAGATCCAAATTTGTATAAAATATATTTTATATATTTTTATTTATATTTATTTAGACTGAATCCGTACCAGAATCAGCTATAGTACCATGACAGTGAATGTAATTAATGTCAATCATCTGTTTCAAATACCCTCATTTCAATACAACTCCTCTTCTGGAAGCAAGAAACCCTTCACACACAATGAAACCAAACTTCAGTTAAATGCAATTCAGAACTGTGACTAACCACATAAAACTGGCAAATTTTCTGCTGCAGTGGTTGTTACAGTTCATCTCCAGCCACGTAGAGGAATTCTTTTAACAGCAAAAAATACTACAGATCTTGCTGTGTTCCCTTTATAGATCTGAGCCCATTGGACTTACCTGTCATCATTTCCCCATCTAGATTTATACCTAAAGCAGGTAATGAATTGTATGACAAAAAGGGCTCTCATAGGAAATAATTGTTACATTGTAGAAAGCTGCAATGTTTAATGGGGCACTTCTTAAATCTAAAGTGACCAAATTCAAATGATGTCTTTAGCAGTCAAGGTGTCAGGACACAACTCTGTCTCAGCTGTTAAATTAATCCCAGTCCACAAGAGCCCCAGGAGGTACTCAAACCAGGAATTTACAACTTTCTTCTTTCTTCTTCTCCCTTTCAGGATTCTTTGTGATTAATTCCTAACAGAACAGGTCCAGATGGACTGGCTTAGGTTTGCTGACTCTGTTGTGATGGCCTTTTTTATGTCCCTGGTTTCTGTTTCAAAACATCAGTCCTGTTCTTCTTCCTCTCCTGTCTTCTTCCCTTTTATGTGACAAGCTTTATTTGCAACTTTATCCTTTTTCTAGCATGTATGGATGTTATTTTCCATTATTACAAGTTTCACAGTTCTTTGCTGACTGTAAAGTGTCCCCTTTGATGTTCTGCTTTAAGTAATGAAAAGGTTTAAAGGGGTTTTGAAAGCTCAAGATTCTGTCTACATACAGATGAGGAGAACTGGGGCCCAGTCTTACCTGATAATAATGTATGGCATCACTGGGAAGGAACATCTATAGCTGTGTCAAGGATGTGCCTCTACTTTCATAATTTCTTATATTTGAAAGCATAATTTCTTTCTAATGGTAAAATCCTCACCCAGTAGTTGAATTGCAGTTATTTAAATAAAGAAATATGCACTATTTTTATGCAGAAAATGGCATTTTTTTCATCCTGTTAATTGTTTGTATTTATGTGACTTAAAAGATCAGATATTTTAAATTGAAACTCCCCACCGTCCATAAAGTCATCTTGTATGAATAAAAAAGTCAAAACAGACATTGCTTAAAATAGCAAATTGTCACAGCTGGAAAACATTTCTTTCTTCTCCTCAGCAGTGTGAAAAGAGAGAGAAAAAATCAGCCTGTTTATTCAAGCTGCTAGTAATCTCAACCCTGCTGCTGTCAGTCAGACTCTTTCTCCAATCAGAGTGACTGGCAGTCATAAACACGGATTCTTCCCTTTCGAAAGTCAGACCTCGGCACTCCTTGCTGACAGGTAGAAATTATCCAAGGATGTGATGTATTTATCATGATATTCACTTTATGCTGGGCATGAACACTCTCAACACAAAAAGTGGAGTAGCTGTGTTCTGGGAGACTCATTACACATGTCAGAAAATGAACCTTAATTCAACTTCTTTGGATTCTTGCTGTTTAATTGAAAACTGTTCACAATTGTTTTATATTGTTTTGAAAAATCAGAGAAGTCAGTTGTAAGCACAATGCATTTGAAAATTATTATTATTATTATAATTATTATTGATTATTGACATGATATATAAACTTAGCTTCCATATGCCATAAGCAGGGATTAGAAATAAGCAGGTATGCAGTGACATGCACAAAGACTGCCACAACAGCACCTGTAGGACCATGGTACTTTGATAAGACAAAAACTCTCAAATGTAGGTATAATAAAATTTCACTAGTCCTCCTTAGCTGGAACTCTCACATTATTAACAGTATATTCTGCTGATGCCATATAAACATCTCTGCTTACAGGCTGAGGAGGTGCTGGCAGTGGAGAACCAGGCAACAGTTAAAGAGTGCATACCTTTTTAGCCAATCACTTTCACTAATGCATGGTATGTTTAAGAAATCCTTTTACCATAAGCTTGCTTGACACAACCTTAAGACTTATTACTAATCCCTCTAAAGGATTTTTTTTCCCTTGATTGTCCAATGAAAGAACTCAAGTAAGTGTACAGAGCAAATTAAAAAATGAGGCAGGCTGAGGGAAGCAAGACAGAAAAATCACTGATGAAATGCAGGGGTCAAGAGACTTTCAAGTGGGATGATTCACAAGTATAGGGGAAATGTTCATTTAAAACATAAGAATAAAGGTGGGTTATGCAACTCCATGTTATTACCCAAATGCATCTATAACACCAACTGCTCTTTGTACTCATTCTGCACTTTGGGAGAGGACTATCTCTGTCTTCCAAGGAATTGGCTCATGTCCTCCAGTTCCAAATGTAATTTTCCACTTTTTTCAGTTGAGTTGCATGGGTTTGGCTGTTTGAGAAGCTTTCACATCCAGACAGCTGAGAATCATATTCTATACTGAATACAAAATTTTTGCTACTGACTGACATATTCCAGCATCACTTCCACCATCATCAATAGAAAATATTCTTCCTTTGTACTAATTTGGAAACATTCAAGCTACCATAAAAGAGTAAATTTCTGGATGTTTGACCCTGACTGGATGCCAGGTGTCCACTAAAGCTATTCTATCACTCCCCTCCTCAGCTGGATAGGGAAAAGAAAATGTAACAAAAGGCTCATGAGTTGAGATAAGGGCAAGGAGAGATCACGCATCAATTGCCATCATGGGCATAACAGTCTTGACTTAAAGAAATTAGCTGAATTTATTGCCAATGAAAATCAGAGAGAGATTATGGGAAATATATCCAAAAACAGCTTCTCCCCAGACCTCCCTCTTTCCCAAACCTAACTTAATTCCCAATTGTCTACCTTCTGCCTGCCAGAAATGCAGGGTAATGGTGGTTACAGTCAGTTCTTTGCATGTTGTTGCTGCTGCTGCTGCATCCTGCTAAGGATGAAGAGTCCTTTGCCTGCTCCAGCAAGTGGAAAAGGACAGGCAAGTCTCCCACGGGAGACTTTGCTCCACAGAATTCTCCATCTGAGTCCTTCCTCAGCTCTTCATGAACTGCTACAGCATGGGTACATTCCCATGGAGTCCTTCAAGAACATGTTGCTCCAGCATGCGTCCCCTAAAAAGTCACAAGTCCTTTCAGGAAACCTGCTTCAGCATGGGCTCCTCTCCCCACAAGTCCACAGTTCCTGCCAGGAGCCTTATCCAGTGTGGGTTCACCATGTGGTCACAGCCTCCTTCAGGAATCCACCTTCTCTGGTATTAGTGCTCCTGCAAGTGGATCTCTGCTTCCCCATGAGGTCCCATGGGCTGCAGGGCCACATCCTGCCTCACCATGGTCTGCACCACAGGCTGCAGGGGAATCTCAGCTCCAGCAGCTGGATCACCTTCTCCTCCTCTTTCTCCACTGACCTTGGTGTGTGCAGAGTTGCTTCTCTCACGTATTCTCACTCCTCTTTTCTCTGGCCCCAATTACTTATGCACGATAACTTTTTATCCTTCTGAAATATGTCCTCAAACAGGTGTTAGTGCCATTTCTAATGGGCTCAGCCTACACCACTGGCAGGTTTTTCTTGGAACGTTGGGTTGGCATTGGCTCTCTCAGACATAGGGGATGCTCTTAGCAGAGGAAAGAAACCACCCTTGTAGCCTCCTCATAACAAAAGCCTGGCCACACAAAAGCAATACAAAATTATTTACAGTTAATTAAGGATGTGGGTTTACCGTACCACTAGCAAAGTAAAGGGGATGTCTAAATAAAGGAGGTCAAAATCTTGAGATTAGGCACAGTGATTCAAGTGAGGAAATGGTCAAATCAGGGCAGTAGGAGTTTGCAGCTGCAGGCTTCGAAGTTCACTTTTGTAGAAGTATGGGTTGATAAGGTTGACCCACTACTACACGATACGGCAGTGAGAGAAATTGTCAAGGTAAGTTATAAAAGAGTAAGGTGTGTCCGAAATTGTGCCACACAAGTTAATGAACAATATTCAAAGAGACACTCTAGAATGATGATTTCAGTGTTTGTTGCAGACTCAAGATTTCAAGGTCAACAAAAATGACAATGGCTTTCTTCTAGAGACTACCAAAAAGGAAAACCTATAGTTAAGTGTAGGTAATAATAACTAAGATGAGTTTGCTGAAAGCAATGAAGACTGCATAAAGTGTGACACATTAGAACTATGAAAAAAATTTAACTCTGACAATAAACAATACTGAAAAAATGACCATAATTACTCCTGTTCCAAAACCTAAGAATCCATTTATAATTTCTTCTATTCTCTCTGATGTTGTACACCATTGACAAGTTCTTTTAGACTTCTTTCAGGCACTTCTCTTTGTGTCAGTCTTAAATACATTTGCTATTTGTGATTGGTTTTTCTCCAAAAACCCTATCACAAGTGATGGGGAATGTATAGGTACAAAAATTTTTGGGAGTTTTTTTAAAGGGACGGACATTTTTCAGAAGCAACAACAAAAAATATTTACTTCCTATCTTTGCTCTACTTCTATGGAATATCTTATAGAAACAGGAGGGGTATAGATTGTTCAGGACACATAATTTGAGGAAAGCTGTGGTACCATGAGTACCACATGAATGTGGATTTTATTTTTTTTTTTGTAAGAAACCTTCTGGAGAGACTGCAACTGACATGCTGGTTAAATCTAAATGTAGAAAAGGGCAATAGCAGGCAATGAGGTTAAGCAGAGATCTAAAGATTAGTGGAAGCAATAAACAGAAGGCTTTTAAAAATGAAAACAATATTGAGAGTCTGGGAAGGAGAAAGATGTAGGAACTATAAAGTACAGAAAACAAAAATATGTATTGCAAATTGAGCTACAGATAATACTCTGATGCATATTTGTAAGCGATTGGAATGCTCATTTTAATGTAAATAACAATAAAAGGCTCAAAAACTGGTAGCTGATGAAGTAGGGACAATAAACATAACTAGTTTCATAAATTAATGTGTAAGTAATTAATGTTTAAATAAGCTGAAGCAATTTTTGTATTTAGAAAAACAAAAATAATAAGAAATAAATTATTTAAATGGTTGCAATTTATTGCCTCTTTAATATCAATATGTGAGTGAGTTTTGCTCACAAAAGGAAGTATAAGTAAGAACACAGAAGAATAGGAGAGAACTTCTGTTCTAAAATTATTAAGTGAACGTTGGATGTTAAATTAATGAGCTGATAAAGTGGATTCATTATACTCTCTTTAAGAAAGCCAAGGAACCATTTTTAGGAGATACAAATTGCAAAGTTATTACTTACATCAGCCCTCCTTTGAAAATACATACAAGATATATTCACTATGTAAGTAGAAAACATTCGTCTGAATTTGACACACACACACAGGGTGGATGGCATTTTAATATTCTGTATAGAGGTATATTTAGATGATGTAAGTGTTTTTCAAATATATAATGGGGATTGGGACACAATTTTTTTGTGGGAAAAACTAACCACTAAAGTAAAAGGCTCTTCATTTTTTTTAAATAGAAGCTAGTGCCCAACTTAAATCACAGATGATAAATTTTGTATTTATTTTAAAATACAATTCAAGATAGTATTAGTATATTAGTAAAAAAAAAATTATTTATTTATTTGTAGTGTTCTCTAGCTTGTTATCATTTATCTAGCTTGTAATTATTAGTTATTATTTATTAAAATGCAAAATAGAAAATATAGAAAAGAACTGCTAGTACAAAAATTAACATTCAGCCTTATAATGCATAAAACCCCAAAACTTTTCCATAGAAGTACCTCCTGTGACTGATGAATGGCCCAGAGGTTTGTACCATTTAGTTATCTATGCAGCTTATAAAGGGAACTCCTTTGGTTTGTTTCATGTCGAGGACCAGCTCCAAATAAAATTCCCATGAAGTTTCACATTTTCTTAATGCAGGTACAATTACACATACACAAATCAAGTTGTCTGTACTTCTGGTTGAGTAAATATAGTGCAAAGGAGCTTGTGCTCTTTACTATTTTACATTCCATGGAGTTTGTGCAAGACTTTTCACAAGAACTCATGAGCTGTGTTTCAACCCCAGCCAGCAGCTGAACTCCATGTAGATTCTTGTTTCCCCTCCCCAGTACCGTGGAGGAGAGAATCAGAAGAGTGAAAGTGAGAAAACTAGTGGGCTGAAATAAAGACAGGTCTATAGAGAAAGCAGAAACCACATGTTCAAGGAAAGCAAAAAAGCAAGGAATTCACTCACCACTTTTTGCAGGCAGGTGTTCAGACATCTATAGGAGAGCAGGACTCTGCCATGCGTAAAGGCGACTTGGGAAGACAAACATTACCACTGTGAACTTTCTCTCCTTCCTTCTTTTTGACCACTCTTTATATATTGATCATGTAGCCATATGGTATAAAATATTTCTTTGGTCACCTGGGGTCAGCTGTCCCAGCTGTATCCCCTCCCAACTTCTTGTGTACCTGCAGTCCCCACACTGGCCCTATGCAAGCCCTGCTGAGCAATAGCAAAGAACGCTCTTGTATTATCAATACAATTCCAGCACAAAACCAAAACATACTTGCTATTTACTGTGAAGAATATTAACTATATCCCAGCCAAAACTAGCACACCATAGGTTAGAATCTTGGTGTGACATCTAAAGACTTTTCTCTTGTAGCAACTTGTCCTACTTATACTTTAATATATTTTCACACCAACTCTCAGAGGGCTATGCAAAATTTGCATAATTGCTTAGTTTTGCGCTGGCCCTGAGAGCACAGTATCAATATTTAATTTCCCCAAATCAATTAACTTCTCTGGTTTGGACAACACAGTGTTTGACTTGGTTCATTCACGTTAAAAAGGCAATTCTTATGGAATTTTCTCACTTCAAAGAAGGTTACATAAGAGAGTAAAAAAAAAAAAAAAAATTACATGAAGAAAGAAATATTTGGTCAAAAATGAAAACGTGAAAGCTGCGTGTCAGGTGTAGAAGAAAAGATATCAAAGGAGCCAAGAATGGGAATCTAAAGGAAAAAGGAGAAAGAACATGGTGAAACACTGTCCCAAGGGAACCATGAGACATAGGAAAAATCTCAGCAGAGCAAGGGTGAAGGCTTGAGAGGCATAAGAAATCAGCTTGGTTGAAGCCAATGACTAAACTGAGAGGTTTAGACATCTTAATGTGTGATGTTATTCTCACTGGTGACACAGGAGATAAAGAATTTTACTTTGGAAACTACCTATATGTCACTGACATCCATTTATGTTCTAAACACCCAACAATAGGTAGTATTGTTGTTACCGAAATATTTTAGACAACGAAGATACTACCTTACCTTGATAGAACAGAATACTCCAGTAAAAATATTTCACTCTGTTACAAACCATTTACTATATTAAACTGCACATTTACCAGAAATAACTGAGTAAAAAAAGTTATGTAAGTAAATGAACAAAATCTATTAGATATTTATTGATTTCTATTTGCTCTAATTTTCACCAATTAAAACATATTTATCCTTCTTTGAAAGGCAAAATTTAATGTGAGAGTGAATAAACTAATCTTTCTCCATTTCCCTCTGTACATGTATAGCTCCCAACCACATTAAGCAGATGAGACCAACTCAAATTTTCACAGCACATTTCTAGACAAAAACTACTGCCTGCATAGTTTTTCAGTACAATGAGAAGAGACAAATAGTAAGCAACTTTGAGTTGAAAGGATAAAAAAACCTAAGTCTTGCCAGCTGGTGGGGTATTCTTACTTCTTTGGCAGGAGTCAAACCTAAGCTATCCAACAGGAAAAAGCCTAACACAGAACCACCTGGAAAATTGAATTTGGAATAAACCCAAATAAATCTTTCAGTACATCAGCCTCAAACACTGTTCAAAAAGAAGAAAAAATAATTTCTAAACACTACATGTTTGTTTTCCAACTGCCCATTAAAAACAAAATACTTGTTTCGGGTGTTCATTGTATAATGCAACAGCCTAAGATTTTTTTACTAGGAGTCATAAAGAAGATATCTGTGAGCTCATAATGACTCCAGCATAAAGGAGATATTGGTATGTTGATTTGATCATCTCTCTGGAACTATTTTTTTCTGAAATTATCAGCTACTTACTTTAAGATTTCCAGGTAAAAATTTTAAGCTTTTTTGTCTTGGCTAGTGAGGACCTTCTGAGAGGAAGAAGAAGATATTTTGTGTGAGCAAAGTCTTTTTCTGAAGAAGCTGATAAATAAGACTAACTAGAGTCCATGTCAATGTGATGTGGGTAGGTGTGTGCCTATCCAGGCATGTACACATAAATACACTCACACAGGCACCTTCAGAAGTAATACAGACATAAAACATGTCTCTTCATGCCCATCTCTTACCAATACTATTTTCTTCCAGTTTAAGCAAACTTATTAAATAATGTGTCTCTATGACCCACTGAGTTTGCCAACATATAAATTTACAAATTTTGCATATTGAATTGTGCAAAACTGAAGACATATTACTTGTAAACTTCAATATAATTATTAATTGGTAGAAATATTCAACCTTAAGTTCAATGAAAAACTACAAACATCTGTCATCTACGCTGTACTGCAGAGCTTTTACAAAGGATTTTACAATTATACAATTTAGTTAACTGTCCCTGGTTTGAAAAATAAGTTGAAAAACAATAAGAAGGAATAATCATTTAGAAAAAAAATTATTAGTCTATGATTGCATCAAAACCATATAGATTTTCATAGGGTTCAACTTTAACACATAATGTCTAAAATATTTGAAATATTTTGTCTATTATGAGTTGTCTGATAAATTTCTTTAACAGTGAATTTTACTTTTATTATGAACCCTTTTCATAAAGCCCCTTATCTTAAGGAATTAAGATTTTAATATAAATTCTTAAAGAAGAGCAAAAAAAATCTAATAAATTCCAGGATTTTTAGGTCAATACTGAAGTTTTCGAATCATATAAAATTTTGGAATAAAATATTTTTATGGTTCAGGAGGTTCAGGAGCACTGCTTGCTCATGTTCAACTTGCCAGTGACCAGGACTCCCAGGACTCCTTCCTGTGGTGCTGCTTTCCAGCCTCTCATTCCCTGGTTTCTGTGTCTGCCCAGGGCTGCCCCAGGGTTCAGGGAATTCTGTATAGAGTTCTGTTAGTGGCCTGTGACTGATAAGAGTTCTTCCATGTTGCTTATCTCATTTCAGCTTTTTGGAAAATATCATCTGAACTGAAGGGTTTCCCTAATAACTCCTGATCTTTGGAGTTGTTAAAAACATGTCAAAGTCTAAGCAACATCCTTGCAAATTCCTTCTCCAAAAAAGTGTTTGTTACTAATGCAGTAAGTTCAATGTGGCATTTTATATAAACAAAATAAAGATCAGGCAAAAGGAAAAATAAAAATCCAAACATGTGCTTTTTATATTTTCGATCCCAAAATATTTCTGTTCACTCTTAGGTAAGGAGATCAGCTCTCACCTCTTTTATTTGCTTGTAGAAAACCTGAACCTGAACATTTAGATAATTATTTTGAAACCATGTTCATTTCTCTTAGGCAACTGTGTCAGGATTTCACCTTTTATAATAACACTATGAATTTAAAAGTACAAAGAAGAGATGGTCGCATCTATATATGCATGTGATGTCTAGTTTCCTAAACTGTCTCCTGTCTAGTGGTTTTAGTTTTGTCCTGAAATTTTGCAAACTCCTTTAATACTCTTTTGCCACTCCTCAAACTACAAGATAGATATTTGTACCAAAAAGTGATTTGCAAAAAGGATGGGGAGAGCAATCCTAGTCTTTATGTCAGTGAAAAAGTAAGTGTCACATCAATTTTGTCAAAGTAAAAACAAAGTTAATGATATTTGGACATTAAATGGTATTTGGAATTAGATTGAGCAGTATCATTTTAATAAATTCACTGAGTTTATATCCAAAACAATTAATTGCATTTAAAGCAGATTAAAATTAAAAGTTGCCACTGGATAAGGACTCTAATCCATAATAATCCAATCATAGGTGTACCAATGCAATATATAACATAAAAAAAAAAATAGAAATAAACCAGGAAATATCAAAGTAAAACACAGTTCCATTTGTCATTTATGTTCTTTCTTTAATGTTTCCTAATGTCCCAAGGCTAAACAAATGTTGATAGTACTCTCAAGGACATTGTAACAGGAAGGTTTCAGAAAGGTGACTCCAAAAGGGGAGGATTTTAATATTAGTTAATCTGAAAAACTAGGATAAATTGAGCTTATCCTAATTTGTAAAATCATTTTAAATCTGATGCACTGGAAGAGGATGATTTAATTTCAAGAGGTCAGGAGTTTGCCTAGATATGTACACTCTGTGTGTATTTAACAGGTGACAAAATTTGCATTAAAGGAAGTTTCTCCTTGTAAATTGTAGGATTTTGTCAAATACCCATGATAAACCCCAGGGCTGAACACAGTTTTAGGTGTGGTTTTGCAAAATTCATACAGAGGACTAATTGGTAGTGTGGTTTAGATCGATTCAAAATAACTTTTTCTTCGATTACATGTAATTGATGTGCAAATCTCTTGTGGTGGCTTCTTGTACAAGGCATTTGAGGGTTTGACCTGAGAAGTGAGCTGTCTTTGGGGATGACTTTAGACCACAGTCACGGTCAAGAAGAGATGTTATATAATCTCTTTCTTGGCACGTTCAAAATATATTCATCCTTTAAAGAAGTGTAACAGCTGGTGTTCTCAAGGTATCAGCAAAAACTAACATTCAAAGGGTCAGCTACAATTTAGCTTGACATGTTTTATTTACAGCTGCTGCAGCAAAATGGAGGGAAACCCAAGTGAATCTAAGAGGTTGAATACTTGACAATCAATGAATTTTTTAGTCAATGCAAGACTGATTCAGATTTGCTTATGATTGGTTTTGATTCATCTCTGCTAACTTTCACAAACTTTAAGGTACATGTGAAAAGAAGATAGGTTTTTGAGCTGGTGCTCCTTTCTGCTTTTGGATTGAAAAAATTCATCAGTATTGTTTTCTCAAATATTTATCTTCCATAAAAAGGGAGAGGGAGGAAACTAGGGCATTGGTTTTAATCAAGAAGAAGCTTTACTTTATTCCCTGAGGTAACAGAGGTCTGGTTTTCATCCTGTATTTTCCTGTATAAGACACTGTCATGTTTCCAGGTTCACTTTTTTCTTCTGTTAATACTTAATCCTTTAAATCTGTGGCAGAAATTCAAGATTTGAACACAGGTCTTAAGAAATGGAAATGCCAATACGTGTTTTTCTTCAGTTTATTTTTCAGACCGACCCCATAGAAAGTTCTTTCAGAGACAATAAATTTGCCATATTTATCATACTTTTTTCTTCAAGTGCTCCTTCCCTTGTCTGCAATAAGTAACAGATTCTTTGCTTGCAGCAGCTTCTACCACACCAAAAGTTAATCAAAAAACATATGTTACCTGTGCTGTCATAAGCAACAGAAAGATTATGAGAGCCTTTTTGCTTTCTGTGCTGTCAGGCATAGGTTTAGATGAGATAGATAGGATGTTTCTTAAACTTGCTAGAGGCATTTTATCTCAACAGCTCTCATCTGTTTCCAGTGAACCATTTTATCAAGGTACTATTTCACTGGAGTGTGAAGTGGCAAAAGTTATCCTCATTCAAGCTGTTCAGTTGTAAATGTCATTTATTTTTAGGCTTTTATCATTGTTGTTTTATTTTATGCATAATTACAAGTTAAAATATCTAATATTTACATGGAAGTTTTATAATTTGTTCCCTACAAAGTTATGAAAAACATTGTCTTGATGAGAGAAGCTTCACTTGATGGAATGATCCAGATTTGAAAATCTGAGCTATTCTCACCTAACTGCAAACTGCTTACTAAAGAAGAGACTGAATTTCTAGAAAAGATGTGATTTATTTGCTGTTTAGTGCAGAACAGACTTTTTTAAAAAGTGTTTCTATTATTTACTAGACCAGAGGAGTTCTGAGCAATAAGCACTTTCTCTATTTGAAATGTTGCTTTTTTGAATGTAGAGAAGTGCAGATGTGAAAGGATCAGAAGCAAGCCATACAAATAAGTAAATTCTTTTTCTAGTCCATACCAAAATCCCCTGTGCTCTAGTTTACTTACATAATGTTTCCTTTTCAATTACTATGCAGTCAAGAAAAGCCAGTCATAAATATATTCACACACTCAATATTATGTGACTTTACTCATTAACAGAAAAACTACATGCTTTTCATCTGACAAAGCTGTCTTCTGACCTTTCCTGTTCTGAGACTGAAAATAACAGTGAAATCAATGGACAGAAAAATCTTTTATGATGCTTTTGAAAAAAATTTTCAATTACAAGAGGAAAATCATAATTATTGTTTCTCTCAGCAGGCTGGAGCTCTCATATTTAATACTGAGCAGGTTCTTTTGGTTTTAAACAGAAATTCTATCAGACTCAACAAAGCTTATGTCTCCTCCTAATGCATACCCTGTTAAAGTGCGTACAGTGACAGTGGATCCCAGCACACAGATGGCATTTCAGTAGGTAGATACATTCACTGTACATGAGTAGATGGTGCAGACTGCTAAAAGTGTGAGTCAAGTCATATTAGGGGTTGAATCTCTGGGGAGATGATGCTGCTTGTCAATGAGACATCATGAATACCCCATGGAAAGAGGGGAAAAAAGCCACGATATCAACCTAAACTTTCATGGGAAGGAAGTTAGTACCATAAACTCTCTGTACATGAAAAAATCCCTCATACATGAGGCTCTTAAAGAGAGTGATCTGAAGCATGTTCTGAATTTACTTCATGTTGAAATATGAGTCAAAAAGCAAGTAGCCTCCTGGTCTAGACATATCTACTGCTTGGCAATATAAAGAGCTATAAACTTTGGTAGACTATATTTTTTTATAGAAGTAAGAAAATGTAAGTGACAACTGTCTAATCTATTTTGGCAAATCCATCTTCTTTTATGTTAGCCAGAAGTCCAGAGACCCATCCCCCTGAAGAAACGCTATTTTAAAGGAGTCTTTATTTTCCATGCTATCATATGCTTTTAAGTGGAACAGCTAGTGAAACTTTGAAAGTGGAACACAGTGGAGCTGAGATGAATAATAAACTAAAATTTGCTTCGAGCCAAAAAAATTTTGAATTCTTTTTTCTTCTTTTTTTTTTTCTGCTAAGCTTCCATGTCTTTACTTCCTTGCAGTTCCCAAAGGACAGAAGATAATAGTCTTCAACACAGACACTGCAGAATGGGTAAGATGTCTGTAATGTATAATTCAGCTTGACTTCTCCAGTCTGTGGTATAGGAAATGGTACAGTTATCACCTTTTACAAAGAGCTAGCATTCATTTATTGGTTGCATCTCTTTTTTTTTTATCCTGTGTGTGCTAATCTGCATGAGAGAAAACATTGAAGAAAACGATGAATAGACTGGACTCTCCAGGGAATAAGGATTATTTATGAAGTTACTCCAGTTCAGTGAACAGTGTAATTCATGTCAAAGTGCATGACTTAAGACCAGTGAATTGCAAACTTCACTCCAGGAGAGGATTTGAAACCTGGAGTTCAAGGAAAAGCTGTGACAAGGCAGTGCTTAAAGTACATTTTCTAACAAACCTTTTCTACCACAAGCCTATAGAAACCACGACTCCAAAACTGCAGTTTTTGGATAACAGCTTTTTACTCTTTGCAATTATTTCACCATGTCACAAAACTAGCTTTGAAATGGCAGCCAAGATCATTTTTGCTCATTAACAAAATGAAGTTTTAGAATGTTTACAATTAAAGTGTCCATGTGAGAAATTGCTATAGATTCTGCAGAGGGTGCTAGCAGATTTTCTTGTCTGTGCGATATTTTAGGATCAAAGATAGCATTTTCCTACAACAAAACATATTCTGCTCCTCTGTATTTTGTATGCTGCAAAGGCAGGTAAGGTTCACAAAATATTTAAGCTTGCCATCAAGTATTTGTACATATTCAGTGGATTTCATTTCAATGAGTATGTCACCCTAAAAGTATTAAGCAAAAATAAATGAAACAAACAGGTAACAGATTCACAGTAAAGACACATCTTCTAAATAAAATGTGCTGCTATGAGTGACTCTGAGTTTCCTCATGGATTTCATTACCAGAATTAAAAAGGCATATGGGCAAGTTAACAGAAAAAATATGTGACATTGAAGACTGTGTCATTCTTCTTAATTCCTTCAGATCATATATTAGAAAGTTGCAGTGGGGGTCTCCATATAACTTCTGAGCCTCTCCTAGTCATCCAACAAGCCAGGCAGGATTTGTAAAGGCAATCATCAAATATTCAGCACAAAGAAGTCCAGTGCTGGTATCCTGAATGGAACTGGGCTTCCTATCCTGTACTCTATTTTCCCCAGGCTCTTGACATGTAAGCCATTCAGAACTAGACTAAACCCTATTTTTCCCAAGCAGCTTCCTCCCTTCAGGTTTTCCTTTTTCCTTCATTATTTAAACTTAGTTTTATCACAGCTTTCCTTTTTGGAGGGAGGACAGGAAGGGATATTTAGCTTTCCACCCCTGTTTATTTTTATTTTCAGTCTTTTTTACCCTGACTCCACTACCTGAGGTTAGGGAACATGGTGGCCTCTGAGCACCAGTCACTGGGGCAGAGCCTGAAGCACTCTTCTGTGCATGTGAGTTGGCTGATTGCATTAGGGTGGCTGTCAGAGCATGGAGAGAAGGTGGGCAGTTTTCAAGGATCTCTTCTCTATGAAAATCTCTTCTCTATGAAAATTTGGCTGCAAGAACACAGTCAGCCTGAGGACTGGAGGATCTGGGACACACAGTATTTTTTTTTTTTTTTTCAGCATGGACCAGCAAGAAGCAGACAAAAAAATCATGCAGTTGAAAAAACCAAATAAACCCTTGACACAGCAACTTTAAGAAAACCCTCTAACTGTAAAAGTCTTTCTGTAAAAGTCTTTCAATAATGCCCTGATGTTCTCATTCTTGATGTAGGCTAGCAAGATGTTGCAAATCCCCTCTGTAAAAGTGATTTTTTTTATTCCTCTTAGTTTCTCTTCAAATTCTCTTCTGCTATAAGACACTCAGAAAGCAGAAATCTAAACAGCAGACCTACAAAAATCTGTTGTTGCTGCTCTTACTTGATCAGGAATTCATAATTCTGGTAGTTCTGTTGTTAGCTTACCTCTATTCCCTTGTCAAACCTGCTTCTTTATTGCACCCACCTGTCTAGGGTTTGTAATCCCAGTGGCATTCTATTAGATTTTTCCCAGTGGTCTAGATAGGTATGTCCTACAAGTTCCTCAGAAATAATATAACAGTATTTCTTGTTAGTTAATACTTACATGTCAATGTGTGTTTAGACCAGATGACAGAGTGCTGGTGTTTTGCCACATTGAACATCATTAGGAGTCTGTAAACATTTAAAACAGAAACATAGGAAGTCTCAAATTATGGATGTAAAAAATAGAACCATATAATTTTTAAGGCTGGAAAAGGCCTCCTAGGTCATCAAATGTCCCTGATAATCTAGCACCACTGAGTTCACCACAAAACCATGTCCCTAAGTGTCACATCTACATGTCTTTTAAGTACCTTCAGGAATGATGATTCTGCCACTTCCCTGGGAAGCCTGTTCCAGTGCTTGGCCATCTTTGCCTTGAAGCAGTTTTTTCTCATATACAACATAAAACTCCCCTGGCACAACTTGAGGTTCTTTGTCTCATTCTGATGCTTGTTACTTGGGAGAGGAGACCAACCCCCACCTTCTATATCCTCTTTTCAGGTAGTTGTAGGAATAATAATGTCCCCCCAAGCCTCCTTTTCTCCAGGCTGAACACTCCCAGCTCCCCCAGCTGCTCCTCATATGAACTGTGCTCCAGACCCTTCCCCTGCTCTGTTGTTCTTCTCTGGGCACACTCCAGCATTTCAGTGTGTTCTTGTAGTGAGGAACCCAGAACTGGACACAGAATCGGAGGTGTGGCCTCCCCAGTGCTGGAAACAGGGGTCAATCCTGCCTGGTCCTGCTGGCCACACTATTGCTGATACAAGCCAGGATGTCACTGGTTTTCTTGGTCAACTGGCCACATGCTAACTCATGCTCAGCTGGCTATCAACCAATGACTCCAGGTTCTTTGTCTGCTAGGCAGCTTTCCAGCTCTGTACCCCAAGAAAGTAGTGTTGCCTGGAGTTTCTGTCACCTGGTTGCAGGACCTGGCACTTGGTCTTGTCAAACACTCTAGCTCTGGCTTTGGCCAGATCCCTCTGTACAGCCTTCCTGCCCTCCAGCAGATCAATACTCCCACCCAGCTTATCAACATTCCCATCCAGCTTGGCTGAGGGTGTGCTTGATCCCCTCATCCAGATCATTGATAAAAATATTAAACAGGACTGGCCCCAATACTGAGCCCTGAGGAACCATACTTGTGAGCTGTCACTATTTGGACTTAACTTCATTCACCACCAATTCCTTGCCAGGCCACACATTTTTTACCTAGCTAAGCATGCACCCATCCAAGCCATGAGCAGCCAGTTTCTCCAGGAGAAGGCTGTGGGAAACATTGTTAAAGGCTTTATTAAAGCCCAGGAATGCAACCTCCATAGTCTTTCCATCACCCATGAAGCAGGTCTCCTTGGCATGGATGGAGATCATGTTGTTTGAGCAGGACCTGCCTTTCATGCAGCCATGCTGGCTGGGCCTGATTCCCTGGTTGTCCTGTATGTGCAGCATGGTGCCACTCAGGATGATCTGTTTTGTGACCCTCCCTGGCACTGAGACTGACAGTCCTGTAGTTCCCTGTATCGTCCTTCCAGCCTTTTGTGTAGATATGCACCAGATGGGATAACCTCCATTCAGCTGTGACTTCCCCAGCTATCCAGGGCTGCAGGCAAATGAGGGAGGGTGCCTCAGGGAGCACTTCTGCCACATCCTTTGATGCCCTTGGGTGAATTCCATCTGGCCCCATAGATTTGTGCATGTCTCTGTGGTACAGCAGGTTCTGAGCATTTCCCTTTAGATTCTGGGGGCTTCATTCTGCCTCCTGTCTCTGTCTTCCAGCACAAGGAATTTGGAACCTGGAGAACAGGTAGTAGCAGGGATTTTTTTCTGGCATGCATTTCTTCATTTTCATGAAGCTGATGTATAAGTAACATACCAAAAATAGCAGCATCTTATATATTTTGCTGGAAATTAAACTTTTAACAGAGATAGGAATTAATTCTTGAATTGAAAGCAGAAGATGATTGTTAGGAATCCCTAATAACAAAAAAAAAATTCAGATACCATTAGTTTTACTCAATCTTTTCTACATAATAAGATGCTGACAGAAACATTGTATTCATCTGCTAGTAAGTACTGCTCTAATTTCTTTATTTTTTTCTATAACTGCTAACCATGCAAAAATAAATCCAAAGATTGTTCAATGCCTTTTGGGCAGACAGGCATGATAAGCACTTTTTTTCAAATGTGCAGCTTACTGCAATCTGTGTTTCAAATAATGAAATAAAACCTTAAAATGTAATAGTCTTTTTCAACTGCTAGTAGGATGTGGTAAAAAGTGTTAAATCACAAGGTAAAATTCAGATATCCATTGAAACAAGGACTACCAGAATGCTATGGCTTCTTGTTAATCTAATATTAAAACACTCTTCTCTGGTCTGAAGCCTCTACATGAAGAATGCTCCAAGTCCTTCACAGGGGCATTACATGATCTGTCTTCCATCAGAGCTGAACTCAGAGATTTTTAGTGTCAACAAATTAAACCAAATGTCATGTAACTGTCTTGCCTAACAGCCTTGCTCAACAGGGAACCCAAGCAAGCTCACTTCAGCTGAAATAACCTCAAGATCAACACACAGTTTCAGATATGCAAACAGGCAGAAAAGCAAGGTCAAGCAACAAAACACTGAATGATTCACAGTCTTGAGACAAAATTTCATGCCTAATGATGCCGATATACATTTATTTCTTCTACAACACAAGGAATAACTGTAACTCACACAAATCAGACCCAATACATCAGGATCCGTGTTCATTGAATGAAAAGATGATAAATCTAAGTAATAAGATGGACTGGGTATTTTTTCTCTTTTTCTTTGTAAAATTGGGCTGCTGTTGCATTGTGTCTGCTGTGTCAACCAACCTAACTCCATCTTTGTTCATTGCTTTCTAGACAAACATAAAAAATTGAAGATTTTGGACACTTCAATTCTAATGATTATACTGACTATACTATTTAGTTCTCTACTATTCTAATCATGGCTAAAGATGATCTTTAGAGGATGAGTTAACATGATTTATCAAGTTTGCTGAAGTGGTTTAAGAGTTTATTGCGTGCAAACTGATGGTATAAGTCTTAAAAGTGTTGATTCTATGAACTAGGAGAAGACAGAGTATAGCTACTCTATAAAACACTGATAGTAACACTATCAGTACCCTATAAAACACTGATAGCATACACTGGGCACTGAATTTTCTTATAGAGTTGGGAACACTCAACTGAGAATGAAAAGACCTGATAGTCAAGTTCTGTCATTGTGGAACTGGAACTCCTGAAAAATTTGTTTTCGGTGATATTTTCAAAATACTGCACCTATGGTTAAAATTTCCAAAAGACTTTATGCATTTTTGAAACATAATTTACATTTGAAAAATTATGTGGAATTTAAAATATCATTGCAATTCAATAATAAATAAGCTCTTCAGTTAATTGTGTATAAAAAAGAAATATGGGATCTTGAGTTAGATAGACAATTTTTGAAATTTTACTTTTAATATAAACCCAAACCTGAAGACCAAATATATTTTTGTTTAGGAATATTATTATTGAACTATGCTATAGAAAAACACATTTGACCACTAGTTTTTAAAATATTGCCTTCTGTTTCCCTGCCCTGATTTCATCCATCTGTAATTTTGAGATATACAATACATGCATAACATGCTATATATTGATATCTAGAAATCCAAGTATGAAGATGTATCTAAAATACTGCATGTTTATTTCATTCACATTAGATGCAGTAATTCCTTAAAAGGCATTACTCGTCCTGTAATGTGATCTAATGTAATCATTAAATAATGGATGAAGTATTAATAATTCATTTTTTATTAAAATGGTAACATTTCAGCTTCTATTTATACACTCTGAAATGTTTTAAAGTTTTATTTATCCTAATACTCAACAGACAAATTATTAAGCACTAAAAAATTCCTTGCATCTGCCACATTTTTTATGAGAGAAAACATGTTTCTGCTGATGTGTTAAAGAACCCCAAGATGTTTTATCTTCTGTTCAGATGTCCATTTATGGCAATTTGCAAGTATCAAAATACTGCAAGTGAGAAGTGGTATCTCCATTATTTTTTATTAGGTGAGCTATTTTAAAATAATATAACATTGCAACTCCTGAGACTCTTCTGCTCAAGTTAAAACAAGAAATTCAGGAAGTGGTTTCAGTATCTTCTGCCTGGTGATGGGAAACCTCTTGTCTGACAAGACAGAATTTCCTGTCCATGGCCCTAGAAGGATCAAAGATAAAATCCCACATAAGAAGAAGATCTGTTTATCCCCACAATCCCTTCCCCATTCATCCATGACAGCTGGATGTATATCCATTCTGGGCTTTCTTTCATCCATCAGGAAGAAATTGTGGAAAGTTGTCAATAAAACCTGCAGAGCTTCATGCATATCTCAGTGACATTCTACAGCCACTGCAAAGTACGTGCCTGTTTTGAGTATTATTTTCTTGTCCTATTATTAACTACTACTATAAACAGCTACATTTGGGAAAATACACTTTTACACAACACTGGATAGCAGCAGAATTTAAGGGGAGTAAAAATGTTGACTGACTAAGATATTCTTAGCAGCAGCTGCCAGATAGTTTGATCTTTGTTCATTAGTAGCAGTATTAAATTTGTCTAAATTGAGCCTTTCTTAATTAACTTTAGTGACAAAAGGGAGTCTTCTAAACCACATCACCCAAATTGGCTGCAGGGAGAGATTCCAAACTAGACTCAAGGTGCCATGTAAAATGTTCTACTGTAACTCATTTTCTGCTATTGTAATTCAGGTCCTTCCTAAGCTTATTAATTCAGAAGGAGTACTAATGATAATATAATCCTCTTATGTTTGTAGTGCTTTTCTTTTGCAAGAAGTAGGGTAGAACTGCCACTGTGCTATCTAATGAGTCATTAAATTCATTTCTAAATAGTGAGAAAAAGAGGCCACACAGGCATAATTTAGGATTTTGCTTCAACAGTTTAACAGGATTTCTTGCCTGCTTAGATTTGGCCAAATTGTCTTTGAGAATCTTGATATATGAAAGATCAAGTAATTTTGCTTCTCATTATGAAGATTTAACTAAGCTTATAATCCTAAAACAAACTGGTCACAGAGAACACACTATGGCAAATACAAACATTTTAGTCATGCCTGACACAGCGAGTGATGTGCCAGTAACTCCTGTCCTTATAAACATTGATTAGTCCTGATCAAACACTTGTTTGGTTTTGTCAATGAGTTATCACATTCATATTTAATAAAGGACTTACATTTCTACTTAAATTTCACTTAAGACAACATGGGTTACACATTTATGCTAGATAAGGATGTATTTTAATTTTTTTTTAAGGTGGTCAGAAAAAATAGCCTACAAAATGTATAGGTGCATTGACCTATTTTCTTACCTTAATTTTCCTTCTTTTCCTTTATCAAAATATTATTTCTCCCAGAAAAAAAAATAGTAATATCACTTACTTCTTTAATCTTCTTGCATATATAATAAGAATTATTAATATTATTAAGGACTAAAAATATTTTGTCAGTTTTTAAGAATCCACTATTTTATAGGAAATTTTTAAAATTCAGAAATTGGAAATAAATACTCTTGTGTTTACAAGCTACATCTTCTGAAAATCAGTGGGTTACATTTGTTGGGGTTTTTTTAATAGAAAAGGAAGCAAAATAAGATTTGTCAGAGTACTGGGTTTATAGGATATATGAATTCTATCCAGACATGGAAAACAATAAAGATAGACAAGAATGTAGACTACCATCATAAAACTTTTCATGCTGAAATTACTGTTTCATTATTCATTATTAATTTCTTTAGTCATTCATTATATTTTATTATATTTACTGCGTTCCTAAGTTAATTTTTGTATATGTTACCATTCACTTTCAAATGTCTTCGAGACCTGCACTTCCTATATAGAGCATGTAGTGCATGTTGTGCCTGACACCATTAAACACCTAAAGGCATTTTGAATCAAAATCTCTAATCATGTAATCATTTTTAAATGAAGACAACAACTTATGAACATTCCCAGTTCACTAGAAAGTTTCTGTATATATTCCACCTCTGCAGTTGGGACTGAAATCAAGCTTCCAAATTATTAATTTCCAAAAATTATATGCTTCAAGAGTTTCAACATTTCACCGTAAGAGTCCCACATGAAGACTGACCCCTTTGATGCATCAGCTATATTACCTTGTATATCCGGGTTCCACAGTCACACTGATCTCTGAGCATTCTTACTTTAACCAGCAAGCCAGACTTTGGAGCAGCCGTCTTGCCAGTGGATTCAACTGTTTGCCACATATGGCTTTTGGGAAAAGGCCAATAACAGCTGAGCTGAGGTGGGATCATTTCTGATGACCACCTTGGGATTGCTGGTGGCTTTAAAAAAAACCAGTGTTTCTCTAGTGAGTTAAAGGAAGTAAATATCAAAAGATCGGAAGTAATATAATTACCTTGAGCTTATTCAAAAAAGTTAATTGAATAATGGACAGCTTTTGCTGCATTCTTCGCAGCCATGCATTTTAAAACTCAAGGAGTTCTGCCAGAGATTTAAAAAGGATATTAAAAATAGTATCTTCTGGAGAAAAATCAGATAATCCTCCCATTTGTATCAGAGAATGATAACTTCATTGTCTTTCTTTGAAAATATGGATATGAATTTGGAAGGATATAAAATCTTACCGTGCTTACATTAGTTGGTGCCTTTTGAACTCCCCTGTTTAAATCCTAAGCTTTTTGAGATTTGAACCACTTCTCATTTTTATTTTACTCAGGATCAGCATAAGTCAGTGAGACATATCTGTTAGCAGCAGTTTATGATAACTACTCTCAGAGAGTGTCAGAGTGAAATAAAAACAGTTATAAAACATTAGCAAAGTTTAGCCATGACATTGAGAAAACAAACTGCATAACTCAGTTAAAACAATTCTACTCTTAAATTCAATATTTGGTTGGCAAGCAAACATTACAATCTTTATAGTGTGAAGTGAAACCTGAAGATCATAAATGCAACTAGAACACTCATCAGACAACATTTTGCATTTAATTGCTTGCTAGTTGAAACTAATTGCAATTCAAAACCCAGAGATTTACTTAAGAGGCTAAACTGGAAAATATGTACAAACAGACACCATGGGGATTATTCCAACACAGCATAAATCTGGAAAATTTTAACTTGTCACTAAATGGATTCATTTACTATGGTGGTTCACTACAAGCAGAGACAAATAGCAAAGGGAGGTCTGTCTGGTGATATGGCAAGTATGTGTTTCAGTGGTAATAACTTTGTAAGTGATTCTGAGGATGTGTACCTTTTGGATGGCAGAGAGAGACCCTCATTCCCAAAACTCAAAGTGCCTTCCTATAGAACTTTTACATACTCATACAAACACCGTTCACATGTTGTGATCCCTATTTACTTAATTTATAAAATAAAGTATAAAAAACTCAGTTAAAGGAACAACTTACTGTAGGGAACCTACCTGGACCTCTGCACTCAAGGACTATCAAGTCCCAAACTGATGTTCTATAAATATTTTCTGAATGGTCAGGACACACAGGCTACAAACTGTGTTGAAATTAAGCATGCTTGTTATGTTTCATGTAACCTCTTGATAGCTGCTTAGACATGGATATTGTTCCTGAAAGTATTTAAGTCTTAATTTTAAAATGCAACTGGATTAAAAAAAGGTTTAAGGGGCATACTCCATACAGTGCAAAGACTCCTGAACCAGGAGGTAGGGCTTGTTGTTTCTGTTAAACTCAGGCATACACTTAGACTATGCCTGGGTCCAGAGTTAGCTGAGTTCTGAATTCTAACTCAGATTATTCCCATACCACCCCCAAAAGAAGCTTTAACTATAAAACTCTCCTTGGACTCAGAGCACTTGTGTGCTTTCTTTGAAACTAGGCCACTGTTCAGGATTTAGTAGAAAAGCAAAAAGTGACCCACCATCTGCAAAATATGCAACCAAGCTCCTCATCTCACAAGGAGCTCTTCAGAACTGTTAGATATTTGTATGAATGACATCAGCGGTGGAATAGCTACTACTACAGGTAATTAGACATTGTCCCATGCTGCATAGTTGGTATTATCATAGGAAATAAATCAATAGCAATGACCTAATAGATTTCAAGCTATTCAAGCTTCAATTAGCATTAGTATTATTTTCTGCAGATTCCACAGTTCATTAGCAAGACTTGACAGTCCTGACAGCTGGTGCTTTGGAGCACTGTTGTATAGTATTCTTCACTGACCTTGATGAACCTTTTAAATCACTTTAGCTCTGTTTTGGAGAACAGATTGTCCATGCTGAATTTATAACCTGCATTGCTATTGAGGCGGCTTTCTTGGCCAGCTTCTGTCTCCCAATTTCTGAACATCTGCTGTTCAGAAAATCTAAGTCATCACCTGAATACTGGATGAACTTTCAGGTAGCCAAGTTCATAAGGACAAAATTTGCTTCATTTCCCATATAATATAATGGGGTTAATATGTATTTTTTTAAAATTCCTATTGTAGTGTGCTTTACAAAATTAAATTACTGAAAGTGAGCTTTTCATCATGTAAATATACCAGCATAGTCAGCAATGCCTGAAACTGCTACAGAAGTAGTTACTGTCATGCCCTAGAAAAAAATGAACTTTGGTTCCTTTACAGGCTCAGTTTTTTGTTTAATTTCACTGTTGTTGTTTTCTTGCCAGCTAGCAGCATCCCTCTCCATAATCCCACATTCTCCTGTGAGTCAGAACCAATTTTGTCTGTCACTATAGATTTAGGATTTTTGGACAATTGCCCAGACACTCAGCAGAGTCACTTTTCTCCTTTGTCTTTCCAGTCAGTATGCACTAAGTGCTCATAAGTCACATTAACTAGGACCAAGGCAAAGCAACAAATTGAGCAAATAAGTATAATGACCAGCAGGGAGAGCAGAGACCTATTTATAATTGCTTGGTTTGCTGAGTACATGGATGTTAACATGACTCACTCAAGAGCAATTATTTTGTAGCTTCTGACAGGTGTGATATGGTATTGTTGATTTTGGCAGATATCTCTAGTACAAATGCTCTAGTCGACTTTGAAAAATCTGATGTCAGCAGTCAGTACCATGGCCCTGATGCTTATTCTTCTCTTCTATGAGAAATGAAACTTTAATCCTTTTCATCAATTTAAAAAAAAAATATCCTTAGCTTAACTTCTGTCTTTGATTAATTTGTTTGTTTGTTTACTTGTTTCTATCACTCCCAAAATCATAGAATCTTTAAGGCTGGAAAAGAACTTTAAGATGTCAATATAGTATTATCATGATGCTCACCATTAAACCATGTCCTCAAATACCATATTCACAAGTTTTTTAAACACTCCCATGTCTGGTCACTTTATCACTTCCCTGAGCAGTTGCTTTACAACTTCTTCTGTGAAAGAAAATTTCCTAGCGTGTAATCCATACTTCTCCTGGTGCAATATTGCCCTCCTCTTCAATTTCTTGCAGATAATTGTGTGCTTCTCCCCTTTTTGTCCACAAGTGTTAACAGATACTCAAGAATTATCTTCATTCATACTAACTTAGGTATTTGGGGTGAAACTTTCATTTCTCTTGAGCTAATGTCTCAATATTTCCCCATGAAGTTCCCACACTATCTGGGAGCAGTGGTTACTCATGGTTATTGCATAGGGCATTTCCATTCTCTGACCAAGTATCAAGTTCTGGCAATTTGTAATCAACAAATTTGTGCTGATTTCCCATGAGGATAGTGATTTCAACACCAAGAGTACTTTAAAATTACCTGGCTGGAAAAAAATAAGTATTTAGCCCACCTTAAAAATCAAGCACTTTAAATGTATCTGGTTTTGACACAAAAGTGTAAACTTCCTAAAGTTTAGAACTTGGCTTCTTGTAAGTCATTTCAGTCATTTCCAGTCATTTCAGGAAAATTCAATAAATTAAACGTTACTGAGAAGGTTCTTAAATGGAGACATAATTTCAGCTGAAATAAACTCATTTTTCTTACAGAGAAATGTTTAAGGAATATATTTTCTTCTTTGCCAAGCTCTGATACTTTTTGACCTTCAAGTGATTGTAAAGTAGACTGCAGTTATCACTGCAGTCTTGTCCTAAAGTTTAAGCTCCCAGAATTTAATGAACCCAATTGATATGGAATAGCCAAATACATTTTGTGTTCTAATTATGAATGCACACTGATTAGAACACCTAGGCAAAATCAAAGACTGATTTCTTCCCTAGTATTTAAAGTGTACTATGATTAAGAACATTCTAATACACAGTAAAAAAAATTATCAAAATATACATTGGAAGCTTTAGCAAACACAGTGGAACTATTCCCCATATGGCAAGAAAATTCACATGAAACTTCAACTGTCCAGAGAATGTTGCAAAGTGACTTAAGTGAAATTCTTGCCTTGCACAGCAGTCTTTCATAGCATGCTATAACTAGTAATCTATCCAGGATCAGAGCCAAAGAGGGATTAACCCATCACAGAAAGACATTCTATTTTCGGCAGCAGGCATAAATGCCTGGTGACTGAACACACTGAGCTTTGTGCAATAAGCCACTGCAGTTTGCTGCTTGGTGAAAACGGGTACTATAATTTATCTTAAGCTCATAATGCTGTGTTGATGTATCACACCTGTTAAATTCACATTAGTGCAGTAAACTGGTAAATCAGATGCATCTTCCGAAATCCTTCTTTGATGATTCTTGCAGTTTAGAAAACACAGCTACATCTTAACAGCAGAATCAGATTTTTCTTACCATCTTGGAAGGTCCCTACATCTAGAAGAGAGTTGGCCAGCTGATCAATTTTTTAATTCCTTTATTAAATTGACTGTTGAACCATTTATTGCAAGTGGCCTTAGTCCCCAAAGAAATATGCTTTAGTCTTTGTACTAGAATTCATGAATCTGATACAGGGATTGGAAAAATATTTCTGTCTAAGGAGCATGTGTGAAGTCTTTTGAGCTATTATTCATGGCTTCACAGATCACAAAATGTGTCCATGTACTGTAAGACTGCAGTCTTACTTATTTCCCTGGAATGCTCCACACCGGGCTGTGACCAGGTGTTTGACATAACACTGCAATGGTTAAAAAAAGCTATTCAACAATTGAGAAAAATGCTCATAGTTGGGTGGGAAATATTACAACTCTATTATTTTAGCTATGTTATCATAGAAGCCTTTTTGATCAGCATTTCCCACATGACAGATCAAGGAATATAACTGATAGATCAAAAATTCACCTGGAGAATAAAGTACTTCATGTTACTTTGTATAATGAACACTAACACTTTTTAATTTATTTTGGTAGTTCTTTGCTGTTACTGATTTTAAAGCACAATAAAAGTGTTCCCTGAAACTGATGGGTCAGTGAAGATGTCTGTCTAATGCAAGTTTTATGAAGGCAGCTCACAATTTAAATAAGCCAAGAACTTGTCCTTTATCTAGCTTTGTTCATCATAAAAATGTTTCTGAAAATCATGTACACTCATTTTCATATACTTTAAAGTAATATTACATGGATTAGATCTCTTATTTTGTGCAGTAGAAGAATGATTAGCTGCTTCCTATTCTGATATATTTTCATAAAAGTTTGTGTGATACTGCCTTATTTAAGGCACATGATTTACTCTCTTTTCTGAACACCCTGCTATTTACCTCCATTTGTCCAATGTTCATAACTCTTCACAAATATTACCCATATTCATTTTTATTACTGTGGAAGCTGATATTTCTGTCAGATAATACATAAATATCAGAATTCTGCACTAATTTGGATTCCCAATTTCAAGTTCCTCTGCAAAGAAATTGTAATTCAGTGCATCTATGTCCAAAAGACAGGTTTTGCTTTTAATTACAGCTTTAAATGCCCAGCCTTTCCAATTAAGTGATCAGCAACACAACTTACATCTTCAGAAATGAATGATTGGGTGTTGAAAGCCAGTCTAAATTTACACCACACAGAAACTATGTGACAGACTCAATGGTAGAATCCAGTTTCTTAGAGTGGTTGTCCATTTTTTAAACTTTTTTAGGCTTACCCATTCCCCTATGTATCTCAATAATTCTCCAACAAATGGAACAGTTATCCTGGAGATAGCAAACTAATTCAGCCACAGTACAGATCTACCTGGTGCATTGAAGTAGGCATGGCTGAGGGGAAAATGGTGTGTGATCATGTCATTTTAGATCAGAACTCCATGGGTTACAAAACTAGAAAGGCCCATTGTGATCATCTACTCTGACAACCTTTATAGGAGCAGGCCGTGGGAATGGCTCAGAATGAATTCTGCTTTCATAATGCATAAGTACAGAGGAACAGAGTTAAAAATGTGTAAGCAACTTTCATTCTGACAGTCCACAATTTTCAATGCCTCTTTTTGCAGTGTAGATCTTTTTCAAGAGAGGAAAAAGGATACAACTGTTTCATGTTTAATTCCTAGTTGCTGTTTTTTTTCCAAAACAATCAGAAATTCCATCTGAATAATCTATAAATATCCTCCTGATTCAATTTCCTTCCCTCTGGGGTGCGTAAAGTCCTGGCTTTACAGTGTGCCAGTGAAGTGACCATGTTGTCTCACTGTCCTAGATGCCAAGGAAGGGAGGCTATGGAAGCATTGCCACCAGAGATTAAGGTATGTAATTTGCGGGGCAGTGAAGGAGGTTGCAGGGTGGGATAGAAGGCTGTGTTTACAGCTGGGAAAGAGGGAGCTGGGGTAGAAGTAGAAAGGGAGGTTTATTATGCTTTATTCTGCACATGTGATGGTTACCATGTTCTCATGTCATGACGTGTTCCTTGGAATAAAACCCACTTCCATAAATATTTTCTACTTTATTTACTTACAGACTAAGTGTAGTTTCTAAGGCACTTACCCATTTTAGTGGCAAACACTAAGGCCACTGTATTAATTACCAGTGCAAGTCTCAGCCTCACTTAAGGAGGTGTCTGATAGACAGAATGTTTCTCTGCTGATTGTAAATGCAGAGCACTAAAACTTGGCAATCTCTCCTTATGTATTAAATATCAAGACTGTGTGTTAGTGTGTGGTCAGAACAGGGTGGATTGAATACTAGACAAAGAACAGAAGGAATCCCTACTGCTATCGGCATCAGCTGGACGAGCAGGTCTGCTGGGGTTCCTTCAAGAGAAGGCAACACTCTGGGAGCAGAGGAAGCAGCAGAGTACCTGCCTCTATTGCCTTCCCACACCACATCTGCCCTTGTGCCCAAGGTACCAGGCTGTGTCACACAATGTGTGTAATGAGCCCCTGGCTTGCTCAGCCAGACAGCTCTCATCCTGCATGCCTAAGGGCACTAGTTTTACCTCTAGGTGCCTGATTTCCTATGAAGTTGTACATGGAAAGTATCATAATAACCATCAAACCTTGCAATTGTGGACCAAATCCTGCTTTCAGGCATACTTGAGTAAAGCTGGAATTGAATAGTTAGACATTTTTTTAGATCTGAGAGAGTACATAATGTATTTATCTCATCCAAATGTCTCATCTCTTAATCCAATCAGCCAAGAAGTTTGATCCCAACTACACAGATTTGCAAAATCAAATGGAATGGCCAGCATAAAGCCTGCAGTATATTTTACCCATAGTCGTCATGCAGTTAAAGCTGTGAAAGTAACAGAGCTGTGTTTGGGGGATAGGCTAAAGCCTTGCCTGAATGTTTGTTATCTAAGAAGGGAAGAGATCTTTCTTATTCCTGCTATTAGTCTGACAGCAGTGCTGGAGGGACTAATTCAAATTTAAGAGCTAAATTTAATCTGAAATTATCAATACCCTGGAACTTGCCATGTCCCAAAAGATTAGGTCAAATAGCAGCATCATATATTCTGAGTTCATGTTGAAAACCACTGTGTAGTTACTAATTCTATTAGGAAGAGCATATCTCCTCCTCCTCATCCACTTCTACTGGATAAACCCATGCTAATGAATTTGACATTCAGTGTTCAGAGAATCAATGGCAAGCAACATACAGAAAAACCTTTCAAGACAAGGAAAAATAAATTTCATGTATCTGTCATAGAAGAAAACATTTCTTTTTTTAATCCAAATGGATAATGCCTTTTCCATCAGTAAGTGAATTTTTAAAGCTAGTATTTGTTCCTGATGTACAAATTCTTTGATGGTACATTGGGCATGAAGCTATGTACTATAAGCTAAGGGGGCCATCCATGCACACACAGCTTCTTTCAAGACCAGGGTTTTAGGTGTTTTCTGATTATCATCATAGCACACATCTAAAAGTCACTGTGTCACTGGTGCTGGCAGCTTGTCTTATCTCAATACGTATAACTTAGCCTTGGGTTCTGAGCAATGTGACCAGCAGTTTAGATGAAGCTTTTTTTAGGGGTTAGATTTTTTTTTTTTTCTATATTATACAAGGTTTTTCTGTAACCCTTGATTCTTCCTGTATGACACCTGATAAAGAATGACTGAATTATGTAGAGGGGCTGATTTTTCCTGGTATTATCTGGAAGCTAAGCTATTGTGTGCAGAACCACCAGACCTTGGGAGGATCACACATCATGAGTTATTACAGACTCATAGCCTATTATTTCTTTTCTGACTCAGTAGAAATGTGGACCAGACCATTTATTTTCTTACTCAGTAGAAATGTGGACCAGAAACTGTGGACCAGACAATGACCCAGATGAAACAATACCAGCATCAGTACTATTTAAAGACAGGTTTTGGTGAAAGAGAATAGTTTCAGTTAAGAACTATGTACATTCTGTGTTTCTAAATCAGCCTAGGCATATACTCTTACCATGTTAAAATTGAAGACTTGACTGAGAGAAAAAGTATGCAACCTCAACTGAGATAAAGGAAAATATATTCCATTGAATTCAATTGAGTTTCAGCACTTTCAGGATATTGGAAACATTTAAAGAGTTTCAGAGTTGGAGTACACATATTCACCTTTCCAAAAAATGTATAAATGAAATTACACTTGCCAAGTATCTGCATATATGTTTAGCTCCCAAGTAGTCTAACTCTTCATTGAAGACAAAGCAGAGAAAAAAAATCTGTGTATACTCACAGCGTAAACATCTAACAGACATAATTATTATTTCTTTAAAGCTATGTCCAGATAAACCCAACTTTTTAATGTCAATCTTTATTGAAAGAAACATGAAAAGAAGGTTGAATGTGTGTACAGAAAGTTGAGACCCAAACTTGTTTTTAATTTCACTCTTTACTTAACATCCAGTTGCTGTACCAACTGCAGTAACAACTGCTTGGCTTGGAGCCGTCTTTTGCTTCTCTTTGTCTTGATATGACTGACATGGCATTATGTTAAAAGTTCTTTCTCTTTGAATATTCTGGTTTGGAGATTGTGTAGAAGCTTGAAAAGATTCCCTTTAAAAAAGAGAGAGGGAAAAACCTGAAGGTAAAAAACACCTGTTGTCTGTAGTACAAGTTGTATCTCACCCCACCCCCGCAAAATTCCCACATTTTCTTTGTAACAGTTGTCTCAGTACATACTCAGGTTTCTTTATATGAAAGGTGGCCAGTTCTGAACATTGTCACCCATCAAATATGGGAGCCACTTATATATTCTACAGAGCAATAAAAACCCATTGTCTTCTTTGCTTTGTAACTGGCACTGCCACCAGACTACCCATGGATAAATGTCTAGCAAGAGCTAAGCTCTCCTTTCTGATTTAGAAACAAACAAGCCCTTCCACTCCATGTTACCTTGCTATCCCACCATTAGTCTGAGAAGGCACAACAGGTATTAATCTGAGTCCACATTTACCAGCCTCTTCTTGTTCCATAGAAAGTCAATACCAGAACTGCCTTAGTACGCAATGTCACAGCAAAATTTGCTCTGGTCTGGTCAGCTGCTGATACCTAAGACAATGCTGTGTGGCTTTTTACTTTTGCAGGAAATATAAGAGCAAAGAAACAAGTACAGCAAGAGGACAGCAATGTGACCTCCTTCTGTAGCATCTCAAAAAACTTAACAGCAGTGTAAATCCAAACTGTCTTCCTGCTGAACAGTTGTGGAGGATACTCTGTCTTTCTGATTCATGACTGATCCCTGAAGTTTTCATCAGTGTATCGTCGTGTACTTGGACTTGTGTATTGGTCCCAACTACATGGATTTGATTTGCAAAATCAAATGGAAATGGCTGGCATAAAGCCTGCAGTACATTTTACCCATAGTCATCATGCAGTTAAAGCTGTGAAAGAAACAGAGCTGTGTTTGGGGGATAAGGTAAAGCCCTGCCTGAATGTTTGTTATCTAAGAAGGGAAGAGAACTTTCTTATTCCTGCTATTAGTCTGACAGCAGTCAGACACCCACCTTCCTAATCTGACCCAACACCTATACTTCTGTAAATCTGTATTTCTACATCATGTAATGCACAACTGTTCAGAGATACCGTGGTTTGTCCCCCAAAGTAGCAAATTTCACTAGCTAACACAGTACTATTCAGTTGGCTGACAGAGACAGTATGCTGTATAAATAACCTGATAAAATGATCAAATATCATTCTGTTACTGACAATGGCAGAGAGCACCCTACCAAACTAAATATGGCCAAGGTCTCATCATAAATGTATTTCAGCCATTTAAGTGGGAGGCAAGCATTTGAATTCCTTTTTTAAATCAAAAATCACTCTGTCATAGTGATACTTAGTGATTTTTCAGAGTCAGCAAAGGGACTCTGGACCTGAGGACTCTCAGGAATAACAGAGAAACATACAAGCATAAACATAAAGTTTTAAGGATGCTTTAACTGGCATATGAATAAGTATTTTGCAAACAGGAGAGTTTTCCACTGAGTGTTTAAATACAGGGATTTAGTTCCCTAAATATAAACAGCCGCTACTGAAAAACTAGGTTAATAACAATATGTCTGGAAAAGTATTTGAAATCCAAGTATTTTTTCTTGCAGTCTGTCATGTGTCACTCAGTGCTCTTAGCCCAACATGAAACTGGAAGTCTGTTTCCCTGAAAAATGCAGAGAGCTCGCTACAACTTTCATCTGCGTCTGCCAGAAAACTCTGACTGAGAGATTTAATGGCTGCCGGTTCCGCATATGTTTCTGTCAACGTGATCCTCAACTCCAACTGTGTCTTACAGAGAAACGCTTGAACACATGAGAGCTACAGCTGAGCTGCACAGTGACAAAGGCAAAGCTGGCACAGTGATCTGGTTTTAGAACAGAGATAATATCTTAATTCATTATCTAGAATATAAAATATACTGATTTTATAGGATGCCCAGATTCATAACTGGATTGCCATCATGTATGCTTTTTACATAAGGCAGCAAATAGGTTTTATAAGGGTCTCTTAATTATTATTTGTTAATTTATTCTAAGGGCTATATTGCATGAATTCACAAAATGAAATCTGGTCCAAATTGCTTTACTGTTACTGGCTCACCTTATCTACCTCTCAGCCAAAATTCCTCTATTTTTCTCTGTATGGAAACTTCTCATATCATTAATAGTTAAGCAAACATTAGGAATTGCCCACAGTATTCTGTAGGACTTTAAGAAAGATACATATGACATTCCTTGTCTTCACTCATTCCCTTTCAAAGGTCTAGGTTTACAAATGCAGAGCTCAGCAAAAAGAAGCCATTCAAAAAAGGGCCATCAAATCTGAATCAAAATTAGGCCAACTCAGCAGTTTGGGCTGAGATTTTGTTTTTATTTCAAATCAAAACCTGGTTCATAAACTCCCAAAAAATAAATCCAGCTGCTATGCTATTCTAATCTCACTGCCTACTGATAATGAAAAGAGAAGCATCTTCTTGGGCAGAGCAGGTGGTAGAAAAAAAAGGGAGCCAGTCTGAGCCCCAGACCCAGAACATGGTTATGTCCCTGCTGGGTTAAGTTACGAAGAAATCCAAATCATTCAGTATGTGGGTGAAAGCAGGGAGAGGCCCATGCCTTTCTTTCTCCTTAGGCTCCTCATGAGACTAACACTGCCCCTCCTCTTTGAATATGGTTATCAACAAATCCATCTCAGAGCAGCAACTAAGGGATATTCATGACGACAGCAGCTGCAAAGTTGTTAAAGATACACAAAATTTCATTGTGTGGGTGGAAAGATTGCCCTTGCTGAACAGAAACAGAAATCCTAGCACCCTGATGTTTTTGGCTACAGCTTGCTATATTTTGACACATAGTCTAGAAACCCCAATCCAAGTTGTGCTTGTTGTCCTCAAATCTTTTAAATACTATGTTTAAAAATAAAAGTCTGAGGCCACAATTTTTCCCCTCTTGAACAAGGCTCTCATGTTCAGAAATGAGACAAGAGAAATTATTTTTCCACCTGCTATCAATACACCAGGCCAAGCTGCCTGGGGTAGCTAAAAAAATGCATTCCACAACTCCACATGGATTTCAGTGGATTGCTTAGCAGAGCCAAGATCTGCAGCTTTCAGCTGCTCCTGTGGGTTTGTGAGGCAAAGTGCACAGAAAATGTCACACCAAGCATTCCTTCAGAGCAGATGGGGAGAGGCATATTTACTAATCATCACAAAACCTGTTATATGTATTTAAATCTTTTTTATAAAAACAATTTTCTTTTCAGCCATTTATTGATCAGCTACTAAACTGAACCTCTGCTCAGCAGTATATGACTAAAAAATCAGGGTTCTACTTTCCCTTCAGGATCCAGTTGGACAAGTAATGACAATGATCATAACATGCTCCCAGCTGTGACTCTGACTTCTAGCAGTCTTTCTGACAGCTAAAATTTTCTAATACTTTATGGTTCTGTATTTCTGAAATAAATTACAACTGATGCAAAACCTGATATCTGAAAGTGGAAATTGTTTTTTTAGCCTAGCCTATTTTTCTGTAGTGACATAGAAAATACCATAGTGACAAACTACCTATAGAAATGCACACAAACCAAACTAAGAGATATGTCACGTGTAATTATCATTATTTAAAGCTATACTTTGCTTTCTAGCCATATATCCATTTCTGCAACTTAACTTTGAAAAAGATGTGAGTCCCTTGTCCTCTCCAACAGCTTCTGAAAGCACCTAAATAAATTTAAAAATAAGTATCTTAAGATTCTAATCATATTTTTTACCATTGAAGGCAAACAGAACTTGAAAATGTGTTTACTTGACAGTCATTTTCCCTTATTCCTAGCCAAAGGTAATGACTGTCAGATTTCTTGTGCATGTAGTGAAGAAACAGTACATAAATAGCTATGCATCCTCTCAAAATCACTGCTGCACTCCACAATTTTCTCATTTGTCATAAAACTAACACACAAATGACTTCAAACATCAAGAACACAGAGGCAGCCCAGTCCTGTGGTTTCACAGCTGCCAGGGTGTTGGCTGCAGGAGGCAGTGCCACAGAATGAACGAGCATTGTGGAACCTGTCTGCACAGGCTTGCCTTGCACTTTATTCAGTCAAGGCTGGATTGTGCTGGGGTGTTCACCTAGCAAACCCCCAGTATCCCTGTTGCATTTTTATCTTCCACTGAAAACAATGAAAGGGTTTGAGATATCGACAGCTATCTCATTCCCTGTTATTCAAACTCAGGTTCCACTCCTGGCAGACTCCTTGCTGCTACATTATAACAATTTCTAATAATTAGTAATAACAATGTTATTAGCACATTGCAGCTATTCCATTTTATATTCTGCAGTATACGATCCTCTGACTCTTTTTGCATTTCTCTGGTTACTGTGTTTGTCTCTAGTTTGAGGAAATTTCCTACTGAATGAATTTGTAAGTATCACATCTTAGTCTTTTATAAACTGGACTGTATGCCTTCTATATTTCAGTCACTTTTCATTCATTTCTTGCAATATCTGCAGTGTGTTCACTTTAACCAGCAAAATTTCTTGATATTTCTGAAAGGTTCATTTTAAAGCAATAAATAAAAATAGCTTAAGACACCATATTGTGTCCTCAAGAAACAGTATCATTTGTTTACAGTTAAGAATCATGACAGCAGCTGCTTGCAGTCCAGGATTGCACTGATTATTATGCCATGGTATCATAAGAATGTTTCCTCTACTTGTATTACAGATATATTAGAGCTATCAGTCAGAATGAAAATGTCTGCATGAAAACTCTGATGAATGAAATAGGTACTGACACCTAAGCCTTGACAGCTAAAATAGTGAGAGAAACTGCAATAGAAGCACTCAGAGAAATAAAACATTTCTTATGAAAAAAATAAAAAAAAAGACCCTGAAAAGCTGAAAAGACACTTAGCCTCAGGAGCAGCAGAACTGCACAAGCGTGGTTTCCTGTAGATTTATAACCTTTATCCCAATCTCTCTCCTGCTGCTTACCTTATTTTGATGATTACAGCTCCTTCTGTCTTCCTTTGAACCTTCCACTGGGGAAGAGACAGCATGAGTTGTGGCCTGTTACCAGCTGCATTTGCACTGATTGGCCATGGAGTTATTCTTAAATAAACAGTAAGTTTGGCGTGGATCTCCTGTCTTCCCTCTGTTAATTTTCTCAAAACTTCTAGGATATTAATTGTCTCTTGGATTTTCCTATCCTTTTTGAAATCGCTCTGTAGGCTAAAAAACTGTTAGGTGAAGAATAGGCTCAGTAGATAGACATTCTGCTTTCGTAAACCCATTGCCTTTAGGAAACCAGTCTAAGAAATGCTGCTTTTCTCCTGGCAAGACAGCTACAGCACTGTTAAACTGGAATGGTTCAGGAGTTAAACTTTACAAATATCATCTCCAGCAGTCACCTTGCATTTAGGTAGCATACTTTGAACAGTACAGAAATAAGTACTCCTAATTTATCTTATTCATGTAAACAGAGAAAGTAACAGAACTTCAATTGGAATCTTACAGAAATATCAATCAATTGTTTGAGCTTGATATCACAGGGTAAAATTAATGTAAATAACAGACAATGTCACCAGTACAGCTGAAGGCTTCTTACCTTCCACCAAAGAAGTGAGAGTGATTCAGCTTCTTGTAATTTTCCAACAAGAACAAAGGGCATGCACAAACTGGATGGACTGGTGGTAGAGCCAAGCATAATCCATAAGGATTAGTTTAAAGTGGCACATGTTGCTCCTCTGATACAGCTTGATATTCATCACTCCTGCAGCCAGCATCAACTTCACTTCTGTTGTCAAAGCTGTGTCATGCTCTAGAGCAAGAGACATCTATTTTAAGTCAGTCACGGCCCAGAAGAAGGCAAGGTTGTGCACTGACTACTGAAAAGTAGCTTGCACTGTGTAAAGTTGAGGAATTTATCTTGTATGAGATCCATTTCACTATCTTCTCACCTCAAAAGACAGCAAAAAATTTATTTCAATTCCAGAACTTGATCAAAGGCAGTGATCTGGTACATGTAAGTAACCTAACATAATCAGGCTCCTCTAAAGTAATTTTAGGAGCAGATCACCAGAGAGTGAAGTGATTTATGGAAATGAGTGTTGAAAGAGATGGACTCCAAAGAGGCTACTAAGGAAAGACTGACTGAAGCCAGGAAAGTATAAGACTTTGAAGAATGAGGAGAAGACAGAAACTGGAGAAAGAAACTGAAGTAGCAGGGAAGCATGAAGAGTAGTCTAAAAGATTTCATGTAGATTACTTTAGTACCAAAGACCTGGAGACAGAATGAAGTGCAAATCTTATCATGTAATTTATAGCACAGGACACTGAGTTTTGGATAAAGGCCATGACAGGAATAGAGAGATCATAAATTGTGTGACATTCATGTTGTTATTGGTTTGCATCACAAAATATCATATTGGAACCAGGTTATACATCTGTATGTATGCATATGTGTAAGGATAATTCTTAAAAGAGTAAATACAGATACTGCCTCAAGTAAAACTTTGTTAACCTAAATACATGACCTTTACAAGATGTACAGGCCATGAATACAAAAGCTACACTTCCCCAATGTGTCATCTCAGCTTCCAGCAGTCTGCACTTTAAAGATGTCCTGAACCAGAGGTTAGACTGAGATGATTGTATTCAATGTCCCAAGCATCTTTGCTTTCACAAATCTGTCAAATTTAGTTTTTTTTCACTTAGGACATAAAAATGTTTCTCAGCCAAAAAATTCTAAAATTTCATCAAAAAATGTACAATTGCCTAATGTGATTATTTTAAATATGTTGCTTTGAAGTGTAGTCAATATTAATAAACTTAAAGAAAAATATTTTAAAACAATTTTCCTCTTAATAGGTTCTGTTAGTGTTTCCTTTACTGTTGCACTTATTATTCTAAGGTTCTTGCTGACTGAACTGAGGGAGTGTTTCCACTTTCAATAGCTGTCACAATTTGGGGAAACATACTTCAAGAATACTTTTTCATTTTTTCACAGAATCACAAACTGGGTAAGGTTGGAAGGGACCACAGTGGGTCATCTGGTTCAAGCTCCCTGCTCAAGCAGAGACATCCTAGAACATATTGCATTGGATTGCTTCCAGATGGTTCTTGAATATCTCCAGTGTGGGAAACCCCACAACCTCTCTGACAACTGATTACAGTGCTCAGTCACACACACAAAGTTGTTTCTTTTATTATTCATGTAAAACTTTCTGCCCATTCTCTCTTGTCCTGCAGCTTGGCACAGCCAAGCCCCCTCCCTTCAGATACTCACAGACATTGATGAGGTCCCCTCTCAGCTGCCTTTTGTTGAGACTGAACAGGCCCAATCCCTCAGCCTTTCCTAATAAGAAAGATGCTCCAGTCCCCTCATAATCTTCACAGTTCTTCACTGGACCTGGTCCAGAAGCTCCTTGTTTCTTTTGTCTTGAGGAGCCCAGAACAGGATGCAGCATTCCAGACGTGTCCTCACCAGGGCTGAGTGAAGGGGCAGGATCTCTTCCCTCAACCTGCTGGCAGTGCTCTTCCTAATACAGCAAATCTAATCATTGGCCTTCTTGCCCCACCAGGACACACTACTGGCTCAGGGACAGCTTCTTGTCCACCAGCACCCCCAGGCCCTTCTCCTCAGAGCTGTTTTTCAGCAGCTCAGCCCCCAGCCTGTACTGGTGCAGGAGTTATTCTTCCCCAGCTGCAGGACCCTGCACCTGCCTTTGCTGAATTCCAGACAGTCCTTCTCTGCCCATCTCTCCAACCTGCCGAGGCCCTTCTGCAGGGCTGCACAGCCCTCTGGGGTCACAGCCTCTCCTCCCAGCTGGGTGCCACCAGTGAACTTGCTGAGGAGGGATCTGCACCTTCATCCAAGGCATTGATGAATAAGGTAAACAATACTATGTTGTGACGGTTTACATTTTGCTGTTTAAATAAAGGGGGGGGTTCGGTCTAGAGAAAACTGCAGTCAAATGTTCTAAAATATTTTATAAATGTTCTAGAAAAAGGTTTATGAAAAAAGAGAAAAAAATTTCATGAATTTATAATATTCCTTTTTAAAACTGGAAATCAGCTGCCGGAACTTAAAAATAAGAACAGCACAATAACATGGAACGCAAATAGATGTTGAGAGCATACTTTCCTGAGTGCATGGAACTCTTAGCTATAATGGAGAGAAAGAATATGGAAAAAAACAAAACCAGCAACTTTTTAAGGGATGCCCAAGAGACAGTCACAGCTATAAAACTAGATGGAGGGCAGAATTTGAGAGTCATTTGCTTGGAAAAGGCAATTCAAGTGTTGTGAATGGAAAGGGTCAATCAAGGATATAGTGACTGTAAAGCACTAAATCTAATCCAAATACTTCACCCCAGTTACAGCAAATTCCAGAAAAATGCACAGGTATGAAACAATGAACAATAAATAGAAAAAAAATCCAATATTTTATGACTGGCCTCACTGGACTCCATAATAGAACCTCCTTTTACTTTATGACAATGCCCTAAGCAAAAGAATGTGTTCTCTCCTTTCCCAAATAAAAACAGGGTGGTGGAACAGGGTTGCATTAATGATTTCTTCATCTGAAAACCCCAGAAGTCTACACAAGAACAACAAAAAAATTACTGAAGAATTCTTATTTTTAATTTTCAAAAACATAGGCTAATATGAGAAAAAAATCCAAATAATTAATTTTCTAAGTGCATTTAATTATTTACACTTATAGTGGTCATTTTTTGGCACCAACAGGTGGACTGTTGGAGCCTTAAAACCTCTACTACCAAGATGGTTATCCATACATTGTCATTCAGTGTCACAGAGAGCATACAAGGAATGTGATTTAGTTAAAATTTAGATGGCTCAGTCCCCAGCAGATTTTAGTTATGCCACTTTACATAAATGAACATAAGCAGATATGACAGTGAAACTCCTGCTTTACCAGCTGCTAAGGAAAAATCTATTGTTAGGCAAAAGGCTGTATCATAAGGCAGCATAAATCCATCTGTGTTCTATTTATGTGGTACAAATGCAAAAGGAGTGTGGCACATCATCAAGTTTCATTTCATTTACTGTAGGAGGAGCTGCACCCCATCCAAACTAAAAGAAATTTGAAAGCATCACCATCAGCATACAAGAACTACAGACCCACAGATGTTGTATAAAAATGAAAGCAGGCTTGAAGGGTAATGAAATAGTGAGCAAATGTATTTTTTTACACCTCCTGAAATGCTATTTTCTTTTCAAGAAAGATATTAGTAAAAAATTTAATTTGTGTCACTTCTTATTTAATCAGCTTCAGCCTTACAGCTACTGAAAAAGGTCACAGTTATTCTAGGCCCAACATTTCTTTTATAGCTGACCATTCATAATAAAAAGTCACTCAAACAGACTCTATTTCACGTACCTACTAGATAACTTTCTCCTGCTTGTAGAGGTCATAGAAGGTTCACATTGTTAGTACATGTCTCCATCTTCTCTAGGAAAAGTAAATAGATTGTTAGAAGTGAAAACGAAGCAGAAATAAATTATCATAGTCCATACAGTTTACTGGAAACTGAGTTTAGAGTTCTGGGGGTTTCCCCTTTCATTGTGTAAAATACTAAGAACAGAGAATGCTTAGCTAATTTGTTCTTCTGAACTAGAATGTCAAAACTGCCAAAAGTGATACAGGAGCAAGAATTTGTATCCCCCTGATTCAGGTGTTCCAAACTCTGACCTTTTTATGTCCTTCTCTTAAAGTCACACACATACCCCTAGTTCTTCTTCTCTCCTACATTAAACTTCTGTCCCATCTCCAGAGCAGAGACTGCTGAGTAAGGAGGAATGAAGTGATCTCCTTCAAGTGAACTCCTTTTACACTGGTTGAATTTAATGCTCACAGTGGATAGCCTTTCTAGTAGTGCAGGATAGTTCTGGAAATGAATCAACTCTTCCCCAGACACAGGGAGGAACAAAAGATAGGAATGCAGCTGATGAGGAAATACTTTCTTTTTCTAACACACTTTCGTTTTTAAATTTATTGATGCCCTGTCTGACAAATTCCAGGTCTTGCTTAAAAAGGTAAAAAGCACAACTTGAAATGAATGGAAACACTTAAAATGCTCTAAAAGTGCTAATTACTCTGAATGATGGAACAATATTAAGAGAACAAGAAGTAAGTTCCTGTAGTAAACCAAAAGTTTTCTGTAGTAAACCAAAAATGAAAATTATGTCTCTCATTCCAAAATAAAGAGGAATGAAAATACTTTCTGTCTTATTTGCAGTGCTTTCCTTCCATTTGCTGCAAATATTCTTTTGAACACTTATACAAGCAATAAATAAATCATAGTACTTTCGAAGTGCGCCAATACAATTGTTAATTACATTTATATGGTAAGTCAGAGCATAACAGTATCTTTGTTTAATCAACACAGTACATTTGAGCATTTCATATACGGCAAACTATTTGAAAACTGTAAGTTATACAGACAAGTTATTTCATTGATATCATGTAACACAGGAATTCCAGACTTTCTATATCCTTTCATGCAGAAAATGAAAGATTTAAACTCCTCAGACTATGAATTCTAGCATATTGTGTCTTATCTCTTTGCAAAAGCTGCATTTCAATGCTTTTAATAACTGCAGATCCAGATTTCAGCTCTCTCTCATTCTTTAGTTTCACATCATTTTGACTGTAGCCATGCACAACTGGTGTTTTTATTCACATACCAACAAGTCATACAAAACAGAATAGAAATAATTGTGCTTCTCCCTTTCTAAGCTGCTCTGCAATGAGCAAGAAGTTTTCTTTTTAGCAGCAGTCAAGTAGTTCCATGAGTGCAGTATAGTTCCAACCTACCCCACAGCCTCATGAGGCTTTCTAGGTTTTACCTCAGAAATTCACAAACTGAACCATTGATGGAGCTTTGTAAGCCAAAGGCAAGCAGCATATCTCTTTCCCTTGATAATTCCTGGTGAATCTAATGTCTGTAAGCAGTAATGAGGCCCCTATCCAACCTCAACATCTTCATTTATTAACGAGGTGTTCAAATCCCATGGCACAGTTTGCTGGAGTTCTGTCATTGATACCTTACAACAGATCAAGGAAAATTCCCACAGCACTTAGTCAAACGCTTTTACAGGTAAAGGTTTTTACAGTTCTACCTGGTCCACAGTGCAAGTTGGCACAACAGAGGAAGAGCAGTCTCTGTGTAATACTTTGGATGAACACTGTACACACACCACATGACAGGTCCTTAGATGATTTCATTTTCATTGCTAGAAGAAAATTAAATCTTGTCCATGAGTTCAAGTTCTCACTATTAAAATATTATCGCTTATTGTTAATGAGATGAGCATGCATTCCTTCACTGCCATCATTTCCTCAGCACCATACAGTGCTATTAGGAGCCCTTGCATTGCATTCAGTGTTCAGACATCAGATGTCTCTGGGCAGTTTACCTAGAGAGAAAGTATCACATTAAAAGATCAGAGCGCTAAGTACTGGGAACAATTTAAGTGCAAATGTCATATCTAATAGTTCTTAAACAGTCAGCTTCAGCTTTTAAAAATGCAGCAAGATACGTATCCTACTGTTCTGTTTTGGCTCTGACACTGCATAAGCAAGGTCATTTCAGGTGATCTATATATAGAGAAAGATCTTGAATACTATACTGAAAAAACCCTGCATAATTGACTGCTACAGGGAGTGGATCCAGCTCATTATTTGAATTACACATCCATCTGTTTCAGTCAGGGTGGTTTACAAAGAGCTTGCAAGAGCTAGTTGAAATTGTCAAATAGCACATAAGATAATTTTAAACTATACAAGAGGTTTAATATGCACTTACTTTTGTGAATCAGCAATTTTAAAGGAGAAGGGGGAAAACCAAGTTTATTCTGTAATGCAGGGATTTTAAGGAGCTTATACTATCCTCTTTTTGTCCCTGGACTATCCATTATCCCAAGCCAGGATTTTATGTATTCCTTGCCCCTTTGCTTTCTAATTAATTTACTGTATTCAGTTTTGCCTGTCAAGTCATTTTTCAGTATTAAATATTAAAACAGTGTTTTAAAAACATAACTTACATAAAAGATATATTAAAAAGATACATTTTTTACTTGTGCATTTCTCTAAAATGTTATAGTAAAGGAAGAATGAAAACATTTCTCACTATAAACTTGTGTTACATTTTATCAGCATTCAATTTCTTCATGTTTTGGCTACTAAGAGATTAGGCAAATTTTAACTATGTGATTTTATGCAGTTTGTTAATATAGCTCACTTTATTCTTTTAAGAATTAAAATTTAAATTTATACTTTCTTCTTTTCCTTGCTCTTTGTATTAGCAGTTCTGAACTGAGGCCCCCCACTGTGCCTGATGCTGAGGTGCAATCCATTGTGCCTTGCTTCTGATCTTCTACAAAATCACAACCTGATTTTCATAATCTTGACTTTCTTATGATCGCAATAAGAATCATTAGAGCAATTTACTTTCTGCCTTATTTTTTATTGTCTACATATTATGTTTCAAACATCTGATTCCCTTAAGCTCCAGATATATAAATAGCTTACTTTTATGATTTTTAGTCTAGATGCTAAATGAATTTCAGAATGTTGACAGGTGTATTGCTTTGAAAACTTATGTTTTTCACACTGTCTGGGAAAGTATCTCAATTTCTACACATATGTCCTATCATAGAAAGAATAACTGGAATAATAGGGAAGTGGGGTGAATATTTTCAGATGAGCTTTCAGAATTACAGGAAGAAAGCTGATAAAGCCAGAATAGTCCATATACTCTTCCTGTATCTTCAATTCAAACAGATCTTATTCTTAACCTTATCAGGTTGTTCTTCGTACGTGAGACTATTAATTGCTAGGTGTTCTTCCAGTTCCACTTCTGCTATAACCTTTTGCTTATGTTTGCTGTAGCATTTTGTTTGAGTATGATGTAGTAGAATTTATCCTCCAGTCCAAGTCATTAGAAAATGTGTCCTTAAAACAGATCAAGAAGATGCTCTCCTTCTAAACTACCACTAAACCCGTACCTCTGCATGTGGCCTTTCTATTTTTATTACAACAAAGTCGAATTTCCCCAGACTTACTTCAGGCCACTCTGACTTTGGGATACTTTTGCATCTTTTATATAATAGATGAGGTGGGAATTACCCTGTAAACATGCACTTGTGTCATCTATTATTAAAATTCACAGACACACCAGTTTATTTCTGTCCAGAAGAATGGATTGAAATAACATGAATTTCTCCTTTTTTAACCACAGAAAATATGTCAACCCTAACCTACCAAATATGCCTGTCTTACCTTAATTCTTTGGCCTGCTAGGAGCATGTTAGCTCAATAATTAAGTGTAGAAACCTCGTTATCCATACAGAGATAAGTGCAAGGAGAGTAATTTATGATACCACCCTCGCAGTATTTTTGTCCAGCTAACAATAAAACACAGATGTTATGACTCTTGATCTACAGTTTCAAAATTGCAATGAACAAGTTACAACAGTTTGTTAACTCCACAGAGTTTCACTCCACAGAGATGTTTTCCCAATAGAAAAGTGAATATTTTTCAGATGGTGCTACCATTACCTCTTTGATTGCCCTCCTTCAATCCCATGTTGTCATCAGACCAGGTCTCTTACACATCTGCAAGGTCTTCTCCACAGTTCAGAGACAGGACAACTTGCAGTATGCAGTGAGCTCATATTCGTCAAATGGGAGCAGAAACAGAAGTGCATTTGAGGGGTGCAAGGCATCAGCATTCCACACTACCCAGGCTCAGAATATTGCTTCTTAGAGTCTAGTTACAAAGATGAACCCTGAAGAGGAGTCAGAATGCCTCTCTGTCTTCCACTGAGTTTTTAATGATTGCCAAGAGAGCAAAATAACTCAGTCTACTGACTTGCCTATGCCTTCATTCACCCATTCCTTTTTTGGGGGTTTTTTTGTTTGTTTGTTTGTTTTTTTGTTTTTTTTTTTTTTGTCAGTTTATTTATATAGTTTGCTTGAATAAGCAATGACTTAAAACAAGTCTTTGAAATGTCTCACAGAGGACCAATGCTTGTCATTTAGGAAGCCAGTGTTCTGGCCCACAAGTCCACCTGCCCCCAAGAAACTGCAAGGTTAGACCAACCATAAGCCTTTTGTCATCATAATGGCAGGTTTCCAGACTGGCCATGGACTGCAGCTGACAATGCCTACCCTTCCAGCTGTGGTGATGGACAGAAAATATTCATGTGAATCCCTCTTCTTTTACATTAAAGTGAGACCAAAAAATAAATAACTGCACTCAGTAGAAGCAGACTTCAGATGGATCAGTCTTGATCTTAATCATTAAAATGTCGTAACTGTTGCAGCCTATTCTGCATAGTGGATTTAGAAATATATGAAAAGACTGGAGGTGTTCACATAGTGTATATCTGATACCCATTTTTTCCTATCATTATAAAGGAAAACTGCTGCTTCATGTAAAGTCTGAATCAGAACAACATTTCTGAGGGCAACATTTCTTTCCATATTGATTAGGTTCTATACAGCTCTGAACTGCTGAACTGCTCTGGTTCATTAATAAATGGCACATTATTTAGTGCAAATGTCAGATGGTCATTCTTAGGAATACGGATATTATACAATATCTGAGACAGGTGCTGTCAACAAAATTTCTCAAGTGTCATTCCCTGAGAATACAAGGAAGAGGGGAAAACATTCCAATGTATTGTTCTGTTTCTCTTCAAATATCATTTCAGACACTGGTGATAGAGAAGAAAAATCAAGTATTCTGAGTAGTACTTAGGACTCTGAGAAATGCATACCTAAAGACAAGATGATTTTCCAGCTTTTAGTTTCCAGACTGTACATTAGAAAAAATGTTTTTGCAAAGATGCAATTCCCCTAGATATAGTATTAATGAAAAAATCCAGTTGAACAAAAATTGAAAAATGAAACACACTGTAGATTTTTGTTCCTACTAAGCTTAATAAAACTGGACAAATAAATATCCAAAGTCATAGGCTGCAGCATGGAAAAAGATTTAGTCATACCCTTTTCGGAAAGTATTCTGATTCAGGCTGTTGTTTAAGTATTTGATCAGTTTAAGGTACAGCATAGTCTGATGACTTTATTTCAGAATTTTGACAGATTATTTTCAGTCATTTTCAGACATTATCTCAGTCGTTTTTCATTGTAACACCAAAGACACTTTAATAGCAGAGCACAAGACATCTGAATGGTGTTTGGAATACACGTCTAACACCAGTTGCATGAAAAGGTTCCACTGGCTCCTCCAGGCTGTTCAGCATGGCAGCAGAACTACTACTGCCTTTTGTCCCTGAAGCCTTAGATTCAGGCTTCTTATCTGTTCATTTGAAAAGGGGAGTCAAATTCATGCAGCATGGAAGTCAACCTGCTCATTCCTTTCATACTTCTGGGTATAGACTATTTAGGCTGCCAATGCAATAAAATATCAATGCAAGAAAAATATATTTTTTGTAAATTCTTTATTCAAAAGAAAATCTTTAACCAATTTAACAAAAATTTTAAAAAAGGACATATGTATTTCAGACTGTTTTATAGGTATGAAAAATGTCAGCTCATAAGATCATACAATTTTGTATTATTCTATATGCCATAGAATTTCTATATATCAGGACCTTTAAAGAAGACACTCAATTTTCCATGGAATTGACCAGTTTGGAACTAAAAGATTAACAACACTCTGAAATGCTCTGAAGAGATGCTTGAAGCTCAAGGGAAGGCTACACTTGTTAAAAGACCTGAGTAGCTCAAAAACTAGGCTTAAAGTCACTAAAGTATTCCATACTCCCACACTGTGCACTGTGGACACCACCTCTCAGTAATTCAAATGGGACTGTGTGTATCCATACAGCTACACAAGACAACTCTATTATAAAGTTACTGATGCCTCTGGACTTATTCAGATCCTGTGTTTGACTGCAACAACAATGTCATGTGTATCAACCCTACTGAAAAAGAAAAGGTACCCCAGGTTGTTCTACCCCAGAGTTCTTCTCTGACAGATCCCTTAGGAAATAATACAAAAGTATTTATTATTTATGTACAAGCCAGCATGTCAACACATTTTTAGATAACCCTCTGTACATTTTCCTGTTTAGCAATGGAAACTACAAAATAAATTATATATGACAATTGTGGATATTCTAAGAAACTTGGTATTGCACAGCTGACAATCTACAAATTAGATGTAAAATGATGCATGGAATTGGTACTTCTTGATATGCTGCTTATGTTCCTATTTTGTGCCACTATCTGTATAAAATTAAGATTAAATCTTCTCAACATAGCCTTCTGTAGTCTGATAATATCTGTCCACTTTGTGCACTTTCAGATATCCTGAGGTTGTATGCCAGATGTTAGGAAGGTTGTATTTTACTTCAAAACCCGCAGGTATAGAGCAAACATATTTTGCTATGCATACCATCTGGTACCTGTTTTTTTACCAGAGAACAGAGTATGCTTAATCATTAAATCAAATCCTGTAGTAGTTTAATCAAATTAATTTATACAGATATATTCATTTTTCCCCCTGTGTTTTTTCCTATCAAAGTAATCTGGTTACTTTATGTGACAGCAAATGAAGTCACTGGACCAAATTCTTCTCTTATATACATACACATAACCAACAGGAAGTTGGTAGGTTAGTACAAGTGTAAATGCTCACAGGATGATCAGATATGAACCCTAGCTACGTTTAATAAAAGTATTTATATATGTGGCAAAGCACTATCTTCTAGTTTTCTATTTTGGTCTTCATTATTTAATTAAATCAAAATTAACTTAATATTAAAGATATGCATCAATGCTCTTCAACTTTTTTTCCTACAATATAGGTCTAATAACATTTCTTTTCTGATGCTGGATGAAATTCAAATAATGAGACATTTATCTAGTTCTCCTACAGTTTCAAAAAATAAAGATTTTTTCAAAGAAAAAATAATTTTTAGAACTGTTGCTTCATAACCTCTTCTGTCCATTCTTCACTTCACTGGTTTCTGCCCTCTTTTATTGCAATTAATGATAAATCAAAAGAGGTAATTATATATGCGGGTTGTTTTTTTGTTAAAAATCTTACAAAGCACATTCACAGAAATTTTTGGATCAGAGATTTGGTACAGAGAGACGTTTACCTCTCAGCTCAAGAAGTAATACTTCCACAGGATTCTTTTCCTTATCTGGCCTGAGATGCTCATGTCATAGAGGTGTTAATCACTGTGAGATACTTTGCAGCTTTCATCACGTTTTAGATTCACTGAATTCTGTGGTTAGTTGATAAGCAAGCCCACCTTATTAGAAAGACCTGTCATGTTCTCATGCCATTCATGTTCCTTCCCCAAGCAGATAGTTGCTTAAAAAAAGGAAATTGGACAGTTTGAAGAACTTGACTTAAACAGCAATATTAAATGGCATATAATGGTTGAGCTCCCACAATACAGGTAAGAATGACAGTGAACAAATTAGGGTGATTACACAGACTTATACAATCATTATGCTTACCAAATATTACTGGAAGATATTCTGTCAGGACAGCAGTCTGCTAGGAATTTGCCCATTTGTTTCACACAGACAATCCAGAAATATATGCTTCACGGGTAGGGAGTGCAAATTTAGCAGCACTGATCATACACATGTCTTTGTGTGCAATAGCCACTAAATTATCAAGAAAGTGACAAAAAGTGGTGAGTATTTTATATTGTCTTTGCTAAGTCTCAAGCAATTATAGCAAAGCTGGTCATTGAAATTAACCTTGCATGAAGGCACTGTTCAATAATCTTAGTTAAGTGGAAGAATAAATTAAAGCAGATTAGGTAAAAAATTTTAATTTTCAAAGGCAAATTGCTAAATTAACCAAACTGGTCAAAGGAATTGCATATGCTGAAGTGGTTTTCTTACCAGTGAAAAAAACTCTGAAATTTCTTTCAAGCAGATGCAAAATGTACATTTGCATCCCAAACAAATAGAAAAAAACTTTTAAGGAAATATTGTGTATTCAATTGAGTGATCACCTTGAAAAATGAAAACTTATTTTCATACTTATTTAATAAAAAATTTATTGCCATTTTCTCAATAAATGTGTATAAATTTACACTGACATACTTTATTTTGGGGAAATAAAGAAAACAAGTTTAAAATTAAAATCCATTCCTCACAAAAATGAAAACATTATTTGGTGGTTAGAAAAAGCAGACCTGCCAAGCTGGTAAGTAGCAATCCATACAAGTAATTTTACAGAAGCTAGAAGGCTGCAATTAGATGCATATCTCACTTTTCCACTTGATATCAAGTTCTCATCAGGTGTCACCACACTACATATGGAGAATATTTTTGGAATTCCCAGTTCTTTCACCTTTAAGATTTTTGCATAATGAGATTCATTTCTATTTATCTGGTTTTGCTCAGAAAACTGATGATTTACCCATTACTTTCTTATAAGCGTTCTTGGATCGGATTCAAGTGATCAAAGCAAATTAATGAACAGAAATGCTAAATGTTTCTTCTTGTCCAGAGTTTTAGAGTGGTCAGACCCTCCTGACATAAAACTGGTCTACATCTGACTGGTCCTAAATCATAACACCTTCAACAGCACCAAATGCTGGCTTCATGCACAAGTGCCATAACAAGTATTAAAAAATTCAACATGAATGAAAATGTTCCATGATTTTCAGGAAAATTATCATTTCCTACACAATTCAAAGTTTCTGCTAGTCTTTTAAGTGCTGATAGCAGTACTACCAGGTGCTGTCAGATATTGAACTGTTTGCAATCCCTGACCTGAGGTGAGCAGACAATCCTCCACAGTAGCTAATCCTGTACTAGAAGTGCTGCCTGTCTCTCTGCCTTGCCCTTTCACTGATCTACAGGCTTAATTCACTCCCAGATCTTGCTTTATTTTTCCAGGATCTTTGTAGAGTTATAAGCACCTCTGTAGGCATAACAGATAAAGCTGAAAATGGAGACAACTGACGCTATTTTGCTTTCCGGTTATTTTTTGTGCAGCACTGTAAGACAGAGGGTGAGAGAAAGATGTGTGAAATCTATTTAACTACAGGTTCTTACCTAGAATAAACTCATTCAGAGCAAGAATTTTTAATACAACACTTTAACTTGCTAAATAACATCAAGGAAATTTTTGGACCAATTAGCTAAAAATCTCTCTCAAACAGCTTTAGCTGCTTAGAAACACCAAGGGTAGACTTTTGGCCTTTGTGTTTTATTATAGGAATGCCAGGTAGGAGAAGACTTTGAATTATATTGATGGATTTAGTGATGCATGATTTAATGATGCATGATTTAGCGATGATGTGATTTAGTAATCGGGCTCAAATATGAACTACAAAAGTGAATCATAACAAACCTGGCTAAGCTGAGTTATTTAATGACTTAGATGTGATATGTATGACATATCGCTTATGTAGGATGTATCAGTTAACAGATTCAAAGAGATGCTTGAATAGCTTCCTAGTCATTAGGAACAAGGGTTCACCAACTTTTAAGGGCAGAGGACTAGAAACCAGTAAGATGGCTATTTTTAATTACTAGGCCTTTGGTTTTACTCTAAGTTTTATTCTAGACTCTGGCAATTATTTACCTGATGTTGTATAACTTAACTTTGTCATATTTTTTTCCAATCTGGCAGCCACAGACTCCTTTTTGCACATAAGATATCAAAATATTATACATGGAAAAAAAACTGTTTTTAAAGAAATAAGAAACCTCACACATTCACGGAAGGAAACGAAATGAATAAGCCATTACAGCATCTGAGCACAGCTGTGCAGCTGCAGCATGGAAATACTCCCAGAGTGTGAGTGAGTGACAGCAAAGTGTACAGGGACTAGATGGCTCACAGAGATGTACAGATTTCCTCAAAGTAGTCAGGTCCATAGAGTAACTAAACAAGTATAACTGCTAAATTCAACATGTGTGGTTGCACAAAATAACCCTTAAATAAAGGTGACTGAATTTTCTCTCACCGTGATAACAAGACATTCTGCTGTGCCGTGGGGCTGAGCCACTCACTTTTCTTAACAAGTGTTTCTGTCATTAGCTTTTAAAGTCACCTGAATGAAGTCAAAAGAAGCCTATGGCTAAGCAGCTGTCGAAGAACAGTGCACATGGAAGGCCTAGGATGTCTGTGCAATGAACAGGACTTTATATTATGTTTCCCTTTTGCAGGTTAAAATGGCCAGAAAACGTAAAACGTAGTGGGGTCAATACAAAAACAACTTCAGATCTCTAATACTAAGACTTATGCACTACCACAAACAGACAAACAACAGACAACTACAGACAAAAACACAGACACAGACACAGACACAGACACAGACACAGACACAGACACAGACACATATATATATATATATATATGTATATATGTATATTTGACACGTTTGAGAGTTTAATGGGGAACTAGCAAGTTGACCAAAAATATGAACAGAATAAAAAAATATTTAAAAAGCTGTCTTATTTATTCAGAGGTATCATACAGTTCTACAGTTCATATTGATGCAAAGCTGTAACAATTGCACAACAGAATAACCTGAATTGGTTTTTATGCCATTATGTAGCTGTAAAAACAGTGCCAGATTTGGTTCTTTGTTGACATGGTGAAAATGTGATTTTACACAATCTACTAATCTCAGCGGATTTATCCCCTCTGTACATGGGTGATAGGTGTCCAGACCACAATGGACAACCTAGACTACAAATATTGCTGCACAGTTTTTGTCATTTAGCTGTTTATATCCTTGTATTTTCCATGTCTGTTGCACTGCCTTTGCAAGAGGGCAGGCAGTGAGCTGCTGTTTCCCAGTGATCTCAGACCTGCCATCTGAAATAAAACATTGCAAAATTATTCAAGTAGGCGATTGCTAGGACTCTAACAGAACATTTATGAGACACATTTTATATGTTCTGAAATACTTTCTCCTGTACCTGTCAACACCCATCAAGCTGAAAAGTAGGGACAGAGTTACAAGCGCAAGGGCTGAGATATATCATTTGAACTAACCAGATTAACAAAAAAGAAAAAAGGTAGCAAAACAGGTCTACCTTTTCCTTCATGATTTTAGGAAAAATGGTCAAAAGATGGCCAAAATTTTCCAGATTTTAAGTTTTTGCTATGCAATTTAAATAAAAACACTTGACTATATGAATAGAATCATGGAAACTACACTGTAGGTAAAATTTTAATTTATTTTGCCATTTAAATGAAAACTTTAGATACAAAATACCCTAAATCCTCAGAAACCCTTCTGCCTTTACAGAAATCATGGCATTCTTCCTGTTGATTTGGCCATAGAGCTCAATGTCTTGATCCAAGTAAGAAACTTAGTGAAGTTTCATGCCTTTGAAGGACAGAAACTGTTTTGTTAGCTGTGAATGGGATCTAAGGGTGTTGACAGGCATGGGATCTAAGGGTGTGGAAGAACCAGCCAAAATATTTTAAGTCACTGGCACCAGGTCTCAGATCCTCATCTCTGTAGGAGACTCCTCAGTATTGAATCCCTTAACAAGTGTGAAGCCAACTTTCACTCAGATTATTGTGAAATTCTTCCACTTAGCTGAGGCGAGAACTGACAAAAAGTAATTGACTACCCTTAGAAAATAAGCAGAATAAACCTTCCCTATCTGCACAGCTCAAGTTCCTCTTTAAAAAGCTCACCATGGTAGTTAAGTCTCCTTCAGCACTTTGAAAGCTGTTAGGGGATGTTGCACAGGTACAGCTGCAACAAATTCTGTTTTTCTATCATGCATTTCTGCCATAAGCTCTCAGAGAATCATAGGAAAGATTCTGAAACCTGCATTTGTATCTGACAAAAGATTTTTATGAGATCAAAGCTCATCTGCACACCCACAAAAGAAAATGGAGAGATGACAGCAGGTGGGGATACTCAAAGTACACCCTTCCCAATTACTGCCACACCATCACAGGAGCCATCAGCCTGTAAAATACTCATTGCTACCAGACCAGAGAAGCGCAGGAATACAAAAGCAAGGAGAGGACCCAAATTAAAGATTCAAAGGAAGGATTGCTCTGACTAGGCTTCTTTCAGAGCTGTCCTAGTAAAGCCTCAGCACCAAAGTCTGGATATTAAGCCCACCAACATGAGTTGTGACTACAGCATTATTCAATGGTTTTACCCTAGCTGAGGCAGGGGAATATGCCTAAGAATATGGGACATATCATGGGATACAAGAGAAGTTCATTTCAAGATTTATTCTGGGATGTTAAGGGAACAAATCAAAGGTGGGGAAAGGAAGCAATACAGACAATTTTGGGAGGAACAAGTGTGAGGAGAAGAAGAGATAGAGAGGCCAGTCAGGCACAGTTTTCCCCTTGCTTATGCTTCTCTGGCCAGAGCTGCACCTGACCAGCTCAGCCTGTTCTATCTTCTTTCAAAATTTCTTTCATTGAGGGGGTTTCTACTGAGTGTGTCCATACCAGGGTCTGGGTGCCAGCAATTACAGTCAGACCACGAGTCAGGAATTCCATGGGCCTCTGTGGAAATGACTGGGGAGACTTGAGTGAGTGAAACCCAGTGGCAGCTTTGGGTATGTGTATAAGTGTGTGTCTCTGTATGAGCACGGCAGCTGCAGTCAGGCTGCAGCCTCGGGGGCTCCAATGTCCAGGTGACAGCAACTGAGACTGGGATCTAGTGGCAAGTTGTTCATGTTTATATATATATATACATGTATTTTTTCACTGGGGTATCTCCATCCCACACAACAGATGGAAGTGGGATGAGCTCCATGTGAGTGTTCTGTTTCTGATCTGTGCAGCCAGCCATGTTTATGTGTGATGTTCATGTGTGTGTACTCTGTGCATGTGCATCCTGAGAATACGTGTTCAGTCTCACTACTGGTTGGACATGGGGCATGAAGTTTACCCATTTCAGAACTATCAAATCCAGCAAAGTATAAATTCACCATACAATATATTAAATATTTTTCAGTGACTATCTTAATTCATTGCCCCAGTTCTTTAAACACTGTAAGTTAGTCTCTTCTGGCACTTGTTTAATTATTGTCTTGACAAATTCTGTTTTAAAAAACAGTTAAAAGTATTTCTAGAGTGTACAGCCAACTACATTTTTCTTCTTTGGAAGACTTTTAAATTTGAGGATTTTTATCTATTTAACTATTTTCATCTTCAGTGTTGAACTATCCTGGAGCTCTGAATATGATGAGTATCAGAAGAAAGTTTTCTAAAAAGTGTTTTAAAAAATAGCACAGGGACAATTATATATTATGCTTATCAGAAGTAAAAAAGGAAGTTCAGGGTTTTTACCTGTAGTGGGATTTTTTAAAAAACTATAAGGGAGATTTTTAAAAAATGTTAACCTTATTCTTTTTCATTCTTCTCTCTAATTTGCATGTGATATTATGCTCTTTTCCAGACAAATTTAAGGATTTCTAATTGAGACTGACAGAAGTATCCTCACATTTCCTTAGTTAAAATTTAATTTGAAATATCTAATCATTCTGTAATGACTCAGCAGTTCTGGATGAATGTTCCAACATAAAGAATTTTGCTATATCTCTTAGCAACTGAGAAACTACAGCCTTTATTTCTTTTTAAAACTCCTGTGTTTAATAAACACTTTTTTTCCCTTCTTTTTGCTCTATGAAACAAACACACAAATTACCAAGGCTTGCCTTGGACTCCTAATAATTCAGCTGTCTTGCACAAGAAAAATGCGAGATATTGTTCTGAAGGATGGTGAAGGAATCCCTGGACAAGCGAGAATTAGCAACTGCCAGGGTCTTTCAGTTGCTGAGCCCATTACAGCCCCTGCAAAGGCACCAGCAGGCAGGAGGGACCAGCAAATACACTCCCACAGCTGCTGGCTCCAGGGAACGGTCACATATGCGAGGTGACAGCCGCCTCTGAGAAGTGAGGACAGGGTGAAGGCAAGGACAGCACAGCTTTCCTTCCCACTTCTCCTTAGCAGCAGCAAACTGGCAAAGCCAGCTCTTCCTGTTCTCTCTCCCTCCCTCCCCCGTGTTTTTGCTTATGCTGCTGAACAGGCTGGAGCCAGTCTTGTTTTCTTTAGTTCCTGTGAGGATATGAGCTGCACTGTCCTAGGAAAATTTGAGAAAGCATGGTTGCTTGAATGAGAGCTTTGCCTCTTGGTAGATATTTTGTGAAGCAGTGCTGGCCAAAACAAATTAGAGAGACTAGCTGTTTTAATAGTTAAGCAAGTCATACAATATCTCCAAGACAGACAGCCAGACAGTGGCAACTCAGGTGTTAGTACAATTACATATTTTCATACAGGATTGCAGAAGCTCTTACAGCCCCATAGTACCATTCATAGTCTAGCAGGGGAAATTTCTAAGCAAAACTCCTATTTGAATAGGACTGGTAGTCTAAACACAGTTCTATTTTTATATTTTTGCTTCAGAAGCTCTCACATTTGCTAAGGAGACAGCATGGTCAAGGACCTCCTGACCATAATATTGGCAGGATTCCTTTCTTTCTCCTTTACTCAAAGCAGAAGGTCATTGTAACAAATATTTATAGACTTTTCAGTACTGAAAGGAATCAAATATCCAATGCTGCAGAGTTCTTTGGTGCACTGTATTGCTATAAACACTAATACTGCAAAGTGTAAGGTGCTATTCCAATGGTGTCACAGTTCCAATGTATCAAATTTGACACCTTTTCAATAAAATAGGCTAAATTTAGATAACCATATGCTCATGCTGACAAGCTATCTTCTCCCTGATATGTGTTTTCATGAAAGAGTACAAGGGGGCCTCAAAGTTTAATTAATATAAAATTAATTCAAAATATTTTATTAATTTACAGTAGAAGGGTCAAGTTGTTGAGCAAACAGCAGGAATTAATATTCTTTACTTAATGCACTAAGATTCAGCTGTAAAAATTCCATTAATGTTAATAGGAGACATGCTGCTAAGTTCAAAGATCATGCTATAAATATTTTATCTGTCTATGCTCTTACTGCAGTCTAATAAAACTTGTACAATTAACTTGTACTTGTACCCCTTCTCTCTTGTCTGCCCGCTAAACAAAGTTGAAGAGTACACACATATGAACAAAGAAGTACTAGTCTGCATTGGGACAGCCTCACCTTGAGTCCTGTGTGCAGTCCTGCAGGCACCAAATACACCAAAGACATGAAGTTAGAGAATGTACAAAGAAAGGCCACGAGGATGGGGAAGGCTCTTGAGGGGCAGCTGTGTGAGGAGTGGCTGAGGTCACTTGGTCAGTTCTACCCGAGGAAAAGGGGAGACTTCCCTGCAGTCTGCAGCTTCCTTGTGAGGGAAAGAGAAGGGGCAGGCACTGATGTCTTCTCTGCAGTGACAGTGACAAGACCCTAAGGAATGGCATGAAACTGAGGGGAGGTTTAGGATATCAGAGAAAGGTTCTTCACCCAGAGGGTGTTTGGGCACTGGAGCAGGCTCCCCAGGACAGTGGTCACAGCACCAGCCTGACAGAGCTCCAGAAGCATTTGGACACTTCTTGCAGGCACAGGGTGTGACTCTTGGATTGTCTGGTGCAGGGCCAGGAGCTGGACGAAATGATCCTTATGGATCTCTTCCAACTCAGCATATTCTGTGATTCTATGAAGTATCTTATCAATAGAGATGTATTTATAATTTGTGCTTCGGCAATGTAAGAAAATAGGAAAGTATCACAGTTACATTTCAATCTTTGCATAATTTTAAGGGATTTTTTTTTTAAACAACTATTTGAGAAACTAAAAATGTAATTATTTTTAAGAAATCCTTATTAGTAATTGGCACTGGCGTATGACTCCCAATAATATACAATGATAATGTATTCACTGACGTGTGATTAGGCCATAAAGGCTGATTTAATTCAGTAGATGTTGTTTATAAGGTCAACATCACTCTAAAATTCACTTCCTTTTTGGTGTATCTCATTGAGCATTGTGATTGTCTTGATTATTCATGCTCTGTGGTCCTATTGGTTTAAAGGAAGCTGAAACTTGAGCTATAGATCACATAGCTGAAGGCAGATAAGACTTTCATTCTCCGCTAACATAAAAATTGCATGAATAAATGCAGGACATATGATTTCTAAAAATGGAATAATATTTAAAGTTATTAATGAAAGCCTTATGTTTTACCAGTTTTTTTTTTAAACAAAACCTCCACAAACTAAATTAAACATAATTGGATGCCTTGTATATATTTTTTAAAAATTCTATATTTGCTGACACTTTAAGAATTATAATACCTTAACATATATGCAGGATCTGAATTAGTAATAATTAAAAAAGAAAAACAGAAAAATTACAGTTCCCCCTAGTTGTATGAGACGGAATCCAAACAATAACCAGAATATTAAATTGAAAAATACATCAAGAAAATTTACACCACACAAATTATATAGAAAAAACAAAAAAATTATAAAACAAACCTCAAGTTGCAACATTACTGTAAACTTGTTAAAAATTTTTTGAAATATGCTTCCACCTTTTTTTATAAACAGAGGAACTACAGTAGTTTCATGAGAGAGAAATACGAAGAATTTCACTTTGTGGAAATTAGTACAAACATACAGCAGATGCAACAAATTATTCCTTGGTCCTATAAATTATGTTTCCACTTTCATGTGAGAACATGGTGGCAAAGACTTCAATGTGTTGTCTCTCTATATATGTAAACTAAATATTGCTCAATTATGCTTGCTGGTGGGCATTTTAACACTGTCAGATGTGGACTCCTCTAACAGTCGTGCACAAAGGACATTGTTAGAACAGGTTTTGTCTTCTTTTTTCGAAGGGGGAATTAAAGAAATCCCTATGGCCCTTCTCTTACTTCAGAACCCGTGAATCTCTTGCACCTGAATATCACAGGCAGTGCAAATGTGGAAACCTCTCTATTTGTTTTGGCTTTTCAGTAACTCCATTCATAACACTCTCATCACGAATCACCCTTTAATGTGCAGCTTTAAGTCTGGTTGCTGCATTAAAGTTTGCTTGATATCCATATCAAGTACACCTGTTTTCTGGTGGACAGGTTTCTGATGGCAACATGGGTTTTGTTACAGAGCAATGGTGCATTTTCAAAAATGTTAGGGGTGAAACTAGGGACATCAGTATTCATGATGGCTTTGGACACTGTAATGCACTATTTAGATTATTCAAAGTAAAACTGGAAAATAATTGGAAATAATTTCTAGAAACATTTTGCTTACATAAGAGATAGTGCAAGGAATCTTGTATATTTGTTCATGAATATGTTCTGAATATGCTGTAATCCCTAAACTGTTAATAAGCAGAAAAAACTAAGTCCACAGCACACCTACTTTTCTCTAATGCCCACAAATCCTACATTTTCCCCCCAATTTTTCTGTTATACATTTCCTTAAAGTTATCTCTTCCTAATATGTACTTATAATATGTTAAAAAATCTCTGCTCATAAAATAGAATTAAAAAAATAAATTGATAAATAAATCTTGTCACTGAAAAGGAAACCATCTCTTCCAAATAATGTTGCTTTACTGGTACAAATAATTTTCTACTTTAGCATTACTCAAAAAAACCCCAAATTGTTAGCAGATTTAGAATATAAGATTAATTATTCTAACATCTTTCAAAAAAATAGAGAGACAATTTCAAACAGTAATATTTTACCTTTTCTTTGAAAAACAATAGGAAAACATCAATCATGATTGCATTGCAAACTTCACAAAATATTTCAACAATGAAAGTTACACTTAATTATGTGCCTTGAAATACATTTATAGATAAATCATACTCAGCGAATGCTGTTTTCAGTGAAAGAAACAAAAGTCAAGATTTGCCTAATCACTTTAGAGTGTATTAATTATTATCCAGGTACTGGCAACCTTTCTATGTCCTTTTTTGCCACACTACATATGTAAAAAATAGGTGGATTAGTAGCAAATTACTTAACTTTCACATTCTGATGAATACAAGAGTAATTCTCACTCTCACTGAGAGGATATCAGAAAGTCATTTTATGTGTGGGTCTCCATAACCCAGAGATCGGATTCATCCTGTATTTCTGGCACCACTAAGAAAAATCTGATAGATTTTAATGCTGTGAAGACAAGCCTCTTAAAAGGTCTCACTTATAGAAACACCTGCTCAGCTAAATGCTCTAAAGAAATTGGTATAGCCTATAGCCCCAGAAGTCATAGGAAAAGGGTGATTGCTGAGGGGTTTTGCATGTTAAATATCCAGTCAGGTCATTGCATCTAGTTCAGTTTCTAACTGTCTCTGGATATGTGACTTCTGTATCCATCTCTGAAATTCAATCTGTAACACACTAATTCAATTTAGGTAAAATCTTTGAACAATATTGCAAATATTTCGCTTCATACATACATCTACATGCGTGGTTTATTTTTAATGCAGTGCCAGGGAATACCCTATATCTGCACTTTTCTAATGGGCAGCTTGATTGACTTCTTTAGCACATTTTAATAGACATAATATGAAGAACTTCCTAGCACAATTTTTCTTCATAGAGATACTATTAGAATTTCATTGAGAGGATGGTGACGTTTGGAATCTGGAATTAGTAGCTGATACTAACTTATTGTGTTTTCTGAAAGCTTACAATAAAATAGGATTTCTGGGAAGAATATTCAAAAATATCGAGGGGTGGCTATGCAACACAGAAATGCTGTAATCTCTCCTGTTAATCTCATAAAATAAAAGTGCTTCACCCAGCTGGGAATTGACTTGGTCCCACAGAAAATAAAATCTTGTCATTAAACTCATGAAGAACCAGACCAGACTCCAAGTACTGAAAACATATGCCTGTGTTCTCCTCATATGACCCAATATTTTAATTCCCATTTCTGTACTTGCACACCAAACAAAAGTTTTGAACCTGTTTTGCTGAAGGAGCAAGGTGAAACAGTTATATTCAAGCAGAATAAAGACAAACGGATGCAGGCACAATGTCCACCTAATCCAACATCTTTCCCTGAAAAAAAAGTATTCTTTTACCAAAGCAGAAAAAGAATTCTTCCTCACATTTAACATTTCATGTACATATTTTCCTATGGTCCTCTACCAGCTTTGTCCTACCCTGTTAGGTATAATGCAAGAAAAGCATTGCACCCACTCTGAAGATTCTGAGTGATTCTGATTTCTTTAGTGTAAAACAAAGGAAAATCCATCTGACCACTTCTGTGATTCTTTAATCTCAGCTGATCTCTTTGTTCTTCAGTTTTCCCTTGAAAAAGCTGAAAACCCTCACATTTCTTTAAAGTAATAGGTCTCTAAAACAAAACTCTTTATGGGACCAATGAATTCAGCTTCCCCATATAAAAATGCAGCTAGTTTTCATCACAAAAAAAAAAAAATTCCTCTTTTAAGAAATATTTTAATTTACTCTCATTCTATCTTATACATATCTGGTTAAATGGTTCATAAACCCTATGCAAATAGTTTTTGAAATTCACGCAAGTGTGGAAAGCACAAGATCAAGTCTAAAAATGAAATAATGTTGTTATTTTATGTAAATTTCAAAATTCAATGAAACTTATAGTTTATTAGATTCTATTGCAAGTTTCCATAGGACCTTAGTGAATACAGAATTTATGTTGTGTATATAACCTAATGTTGCCCACTAGTGCAAAACAATTTAAACAATAAACAAAGCAAACATTAGCTCAATTTTCATTTTTAATGTCTGATCCTTACAGAGATGTCAATGGTAAGACTAATTTATTTCACTGAGGCAGGAGCAAGACCTAAGTAGCCAGTAATGTGCCTTTCAGCTTCATGTTCACTCAGTTCTGTTCAGTTAACACACTTTTCCATTGCTGTGACAATTTTAAAGCATTTATTCTGTAAATGGATAGTCAGCTTTCATGCAAACAGTCCATTAGCATTAATCATATGATTCTCACATACATTGACAAAAAACGTGTTTGCTGTATTTCTCTTGTCCATGACAAATGAGTAGTTGGTAAGAAATGAAAAATAACAATTTAAAAGGAAGATTAGAATAATTGATCTCTTGACACATTTCATCTCTCATCTGAAATATGAAAAGCCATTTTCCAAGTATGGTGGATGATGTTTCTGTTGATCAAAATATAAGTCCTTGCCTACTTTATCACTGATCCTGTTACATAAATCAACATTTACATTTCCTGATATTCTTCTCTTTGGACAAATCTGAAGAATCCCAGCTTACTGGAGTACAAATGTGCAGCTACATAAAAAAATTAAATTAACTGAGTCATTTGCATTGACTAATATAAACTGATACTTTCTAAATATTACCTTAGAATTTCAAGGTATTAAAATCTTATTGCTTTCAAGACATGCACCTTCACTAGAGTTTGAAAACTGCTATGCAGCCACTGGAAAAAACTTGCATTAGGGCTTCTGCCTAACAGGAAATTATGCTGAACCTGAACCAAAGCCCAGTGAAGTACGAGTTCTGTTTTTTCAGTTTTAATTTGCACTGGATCAAGTGCCTTGCACACAATCTCTTATTTCTTCAACATTAAAAGAGTGCTTATGACTGTCAAAGAATGTTTTTCCTTTCAATATCTGTCCAAAATGAGATTTTGAAAACCATCCCAGGACTCTGCAAAATGAAAATCAGACTTGGAATTGTGTGTCAAATAATAATCTTCAGAAGCTTGTTATTTTGCAGATGGAGATTTTAGCTGCCATGTTGTCCTTCTAAAAATAACATGCAGTTTTCCAGTGAGCATGCAGTCAACTAGCAATATCAGTGTGCGTGTTTATCACAAAGAATTTGAGAAATCCATCTTTAGAGGTTTCTATAATCAAATCAGGAAAACTCTTAAATTTATACATAAGGAAAAATATTTTTAAAATCTTTAAAAACATGACACATCTCAAAGTCCTTTAATGCTTCACAGTGGAAGAAAAAAGACAACAGATGAATGTGATAATGGATAGACTATCTAAGGACTAATCAACATTTTTAAAAGTGACAATGCTGGCAAATGACAAGAATGGAATGTTAAGGTATTTGTTGTAAGCCAAGAGGAAAAGATTTATATGCATCATCTCCAAGCCAATATATAATAAAATCCATTTTCAGGCTTGACATAAAATACAATCAAAAGGCCATTTGTGACTCTGAGCCCATGTCTCCTTCTTATGTTATAAAGTACCCCCAAATTTTCAAGCACCATTTTGGCCCTTTTTTTAAAGGGCAGATACTATTTAGATAGAAATGCACTTATATGTTTTTTAGTCCTGATCCAACTCCTACTGTTGCCAGAGAAATATTTTCTGTTGAATTCAGAAGGAATTTTAAAAAGTGTTTAAAAAAATCACTGAGTAAACTTAGTATTCTATTCTATATTAAGATAATTGCTGTTAACAGATATTCATTTGAGACTGCCCCAGTGGCTTACCAGTAAGTTGATGGGACATGAACAATATATTTCTTACACCAACTGTAAGGCAGAAAAGCTGAGGTTACTATTTGGATTCCCTGATGAAAAGCTGCAATTGTTTCATTTATGGGTAAATGTACTCTGGCTATTCCTAGAGTGACCTTGGCAGCCAACTGTGTTGCCCTTAGTGTCAGCAGAAAGAAGGCTGTTGGTGTCAGTGGGCTTTGGATCAGGCTTTAAAGACAGAGGAAGCTTGCTTAAGGAGGAAAGACATAAAAAACAGTCCTGATTTCCAAGGTTTTGTTGCTTAGAGTTTAGAATACCAACAAGACATTTTAAATCCTGAAGAATAATTGTTGCAAGTCAATTATTTTAACCCTGTAAGTTGGTGGTTTTTTTTACAATTGTATACAAGAATAAAGAAGAACAAATCTCTCTGGCTTACAAAAAAAAAAAAGGCAAGTACTTTATTTATCAATAGATACTTTAGCTGCTTTTTACACCATTGAAATGACTAAACAAGTAGCATAAAATAAACAAAAGAGAGTATAAAATCATTTCACTCCAGCTGGTATCCCAAGACAACCTTTTGACTAAGTACAGAGTTAGATGTTTCAAGTATGGCACTTATATAAATAAGAGCAGAAAAAAGATGATATATTCACAGTTCAATGCAACAAACTCCCTTCCTTTGGTATGTGTGTCATAATAGGTGATTGTTGGTAAATGCATAACTCGGCTGGCATGAACCAACTCCATCTTATTCATGCACATATTAGGGAATTAATCAATCAAAATGTACTGATGTATTCTGCAGATCACAACTAATGCAAGATGATTAAGGTCTCTGGTGTGTGTGTGTGTGTGTGTGTGTGTGTGTGTGTGTGTGTGTGTGTACAGGCAAAGAAAAAATGGCAAAATTATATTCAGCATTTATTTTTAGCATGACTAATTGATGCACAAACCATGATAGAAAATAACTAGTAATACACACCAGGAATAAAGTCTGTGATTTAGACAAACAAAATAAGACATCTGTGAGATACGTGAACGCAGATATCTTGGCTGAGCTGTGGTTAGGTTCCTTACAGTGTGCTTACCCTCCTTTTAAAACATGCTTATTCCTGCACATTTGCAACAGTGTTCCCCACCCCACCCCACCCCACCCCATATAGAGTATCCTTGCAGAGTTTTTTGATATGAACATTCTACACATTTACAACAATTAGTCAGACAGTTCAAACTGTAAACATCCTAATGACGACCAAAAAGCTGCTTCACTGACAGATAAAACCCAATCATTAGAAAGAAAAGTAGGAATAATAGTAGCTGTGCTGTAAGGCTAGGTCAAGCATGGTTTTATAGCTGTTTTTTCAGTCTTTTATATAGCGCTGCATTTTGCAGCTAGTTCAGTAAGTGCAGATCCAATACCTTAATGGCTTTCTTGGTGGTTTGATAAAATGCTTGCCTAAGCAATGTACCTTTCTCTAATGGTATCTGGGTCTGTTCCACCTGGCACAGTGTTTCAGTTCTGTCACAGCCTCACACATAAGCTGAGTCACTTGACTGAGTCCTGCCGAAGTTAGGCATGCTCATTCTTGGCAGGTCCTTATTTCTGATTTCATATATGGATTTCCTTTTTGCCTGTACTCCTCTCACTGCCATTTTGATCTTTCTCCAGCCCAAGTGGTTCAGTTCTGCCAAATTAAGCACCACACAAATCCCACTGACAGCAAACATGAATACCAAGAATACAGTCTTCTCAGTGGGTCTAGAGACATAGCACTCTACTTCTTTAATGCAAGGGTATCTGTCACATTCGTACATGGAAGGGACATTGAATCCATACAGAAAATACTGTCCCACTAAGAATCCAATCTCTAGGGCATTTCGAAAGACCACTTGGATGATATAAAATCGAGAAATGCCTTCTTGCCTCCTCATCTTTGATTTTGTAGTTCTGATAGCAGGATTGGGGATTTCCTTCACTTCTAAGCAGTCTGGTTCTGCCTCTTTGGTGGAGTTCTCAGTGTTTTGCAGCACCCCATTGACAATCGTGTTCTTGATTTTCTTACTGTCCTCACGCTTCATTGAATCCTGGTCCCTTTCCAAGGTAAGGAAGACAGTGGAGTACCTCCGTTCCCTTTGTTTAGCAGACTGGTGAACGGAGTATGTTATGAAGCACAGGCTGGGAGTGCACACCATGATGATCTGGAACACCCAGTACCTTATGTGAGAAATGGGGAAAGCCTGGTCATAACAAGCCTGGTTGCAGCCTGGCTGCAGCGTGTTACAGACAAACATCGTTTGCTCGTCATCGTACACCGTCTCCCCTACAATGGCCACAATGAGAATTCTGAAGATCACCACCACGGTCAGCAGGATCCTGCAACAGAGAAGCCGGTCAGTGCGCGCCGCCGCCGCGCGGCCGGGAGCTGTCCAGTGCTGACCGGGCCCCGCCGCCGCGGCACCGCGGACCGGCCCCGGCACCCCGAACCGGCCCCGGCACCCCGAACCGGCCCCGCTCCCTCGCGGGGGGCTCGCAGGCTGTGCGGCATCGCCTCGGCGCGGCCGAGTGCCACAGACCGCGGCCGGCGGTCAGCGCTGACCCCAGCCCGGCCCCTCCGGCCGAACGGCGACCGCACGGGCCCTGGGGCCCCCGAGAGCACGGCCGGGAAAGGCGCGGGGCTGCGCCGGCAGCGGGACCCCCATGGCTGTGGGGTCTCCCCGACGACCGTCCGGTGCCCCGTGGCTTCTCGGGGACAAGGACGGCGGCGTTTGCGGTGTCCCCGCGCCTCCGCGCCCTGTGCCGCAAACCAGCCTTCCCAACACACACACACACACACACACACACACACACACACACAACACTGGCGAGCTCCAGGCACACCCCGAAAGAGCCCGGCCGAAGGGCACCGCGCAGCCGGGACCCTCCGTGCGCTGCCGACCTCCCGGCCGGACAGGAGAGGATCCCCTCCCGTGCTCCCCGCAGCTCTCCCGCGACCCTTACCTCCCTATCATAGTAGAATGCTGCTGCACGGCAGCTTCCAGTAGCCTCTCTAGAATAGTCCATTCCCCCATCGCTGTTCATCCGGAGACAAAGACTTTGGCAAGCGTAGGGGATCTCTTCACTTCTGCCTTTTTTCACCCCTCCTATTTTTTTTCTTTTTTATTTTTTTTATCAGGGGGAGGGAAAACAAACCGAAGAGCAGCCGGTCTCTACCGCCCGCAGTCCGGTGGCGGGAGGGCGGCTGGAAGCGGCAGCCCTGCCGAGGGTTCCCGGCTCGGCTCTGCGGGGCTTGGTGCCGCTCGGCAGCCGCCACCGGCCCGGCCCGCTCGGCTCGTGGCGCGGCGCGGCGGGCGGACCGGCGGCGTGGAGGGAGGAAGGTTGGCTTTAATGTCTTGCTGCCTCTAATCTGCCTTTAAGTAGTCTCCGCTTGCGTCACTGACAGGTTGGTGGAGAGCGGCCAAAAGCAGCGCTCGGATTTTCTCTTTTTTATTATTCCGGTGAATACAAACAAATAAATGCAATAAAAATAAAATGAAATAAATAAACGGAGGAGGAGGAGGAGGAGGAGAAGGAGGAGGAGGGAGGGCGGAGGAAGAGCTGCCCCGGCAGGCACGAGGCTCATTGTGCAACCGAGTGCCTCCGTGTGGGAGCGCCCCGGCCGGGTGCCCGCTGCCCCTCCGCCGCCGGCACAGCCGCGCTCGGCCCGCAGCTCAGCCCCGCAGCACCCTGCCCGACCGACCGACACGGGCAGCAGGGACACCGCCACCCCGCCAGCCCCGGGACGGGGGTCCCCAGGGGCTGCCTCACTCCTAGAGATCAAAGCAGCGGTGTCATACAGCGGTGACCTTACTTGTTAGAACTGCTGAGCCCTAGAAGATATCGCACTTGAAACTGCATCTTCATTCGCCCCTGATTACAGTTATAAGAATCACTGCAGAGAAATGAAGCTCATAAATAGACATTTCAGAGAATTCTGAGACTAAGACTGTATTTATGCTAGAAAAGACACCAAATCTTCAAGCAAAGCATCTCTAAACTGTACAAGGAAAAAGTATCTTGAATAAACCCTGCCTTATAATCAGTCCATATATTTTATTCTCATAAAAAAACTGTGTTTCAAATATTTTTATTTATTTATTTTATAGATACCCCTACAGACTGCCCCTGAGACATCACCAAACACTTCCACAGAAAACATTGGTGCCAACTGGAATTGACTTCTTCAGTGAAGCAGTGTAAAATATATTCTCGTATTCTGTATATTTACAAAATAATCAAGTAAACCTTCACACCTGCTCAACTAATCTCATTAAAGAACAGCATAAGAAAATTTTTTATCAATCTTATTATAATATTTGTACCATTGAACTCAGTAAAATTGAATTATTTCTAAAGCAGAACTGCACAGGCCATAAAAAACAGTGTAGCCCTTTTTTTATTTTTCTCTTTGCAGCTCATGGACCATATTATATTAAAGATGTAAAGTGTTTTCTGAATAAATGGGACCATGCTTCATCTGCGCAAGAAGGCTTCTGTAAGCTTTAGCCACCCCAAGGTTTGTTGTCTTTTCATTTAGACTATGCAGATGGTCTCTGCTTCACATGATACTGGGTCAGTTGACTGCATTAGGAAAGTATCAAACAAGAGAGGATCAGTGAATACACAGAAATTCTGCACAGAAATTGAGAAATTTTTATTCTCTCCCAGTCAAGAGTCCTCAGCATTTTGTATATAGCTTCTAAAAAATTGCATTTGCAATAACACCAAAGCTAAAAAGAAGAAGCTGGAGTTTGGTTTGGTTTGTATTAAGAGGACTGTGGTATCTACCCAGCCACCCTGATGACTGAGTGTCTCATATAGACTGAAATTGTCTGTTTACAGATGGATCTGAAAAGGAGAGAAATCAAAGCAGTAAAGGAAGCAGTAATGCATGTGTTGAAGGAGAGAGGGCATGGAATATGCTAAGAAGCTAATGATGATAATCCTATTTAGCACACCAAACAGAGGGAAAACCCATGATTGAAGATACTGAAGAGAGGAGAGAAGATTTTGGTTCATAAACAAATAACAGAATTTCTACAAAGGAAAGCTGTTCCCTGCTGCTGGGACAGAAAACCCATTTATCTGGGCTTTTAGGACCATTAAGTGAAAAGGAATTACATTCTGGTCATATCAAACACTGGTTTATTAATTTGCAGTCACTGTTTGCTGTGTTTCTGACAGCCCAGTCACAAAGACAAGGAGGTGAATATCATAAACAAATGCTGCAACCATATAAACATTATTAAATTGCTTTTGATTTAATTATGGTTTAAAGTTAAATTCTTTCAGACCTTCTTTTACAGGAGTTGCATCTCATTCTAGAATACCAGACATCACCTTTTTTAACAGTAGCCTCCTATGCTACCAGATTCACATGCAGGATACCTGGCCTTCCTCTTGAAAAAGTTTACAGAACTTCAGACCATGGTGAGATTGAAAAAAATAAAGAATTTCAGTGAATCTCTTTCACAAGGCCAACATTCATTTTAAGTGGCTAAAAAGTTCAAAGGACATTGCTATATCTCAAATTTACATCTATGATTTCTAAGGCTATGAATTTTTTTCCTTTAGCAGAGGCCTGAATTGCCGTCAAAATAGAAATAATAAGAATTAGCATGACGTTCTCTGAATGTTTTACACAACAGTGAAAAGTGTATGAAGAATGCAATTAACTGCATTTCCATTTTCCTTTACGTGAGTAACAGCAACCTATGGACTTATCTGACAAATTGTCTAAATCAAAAAGTGCTCAGACTATGTATAGTCATGACAGTAAGTTGTAGACATAAGAAGATTTTCAGCTTCTGAAGGTTCATCTTAGTTTTTACACCATTCCCCTGAATGCTTCAGTCAATTGTAAAGCCAGGATTTGCAGAGCAGCAGGCTGCCAAAGATGCTGTGGATGTACATTGCACAGTGTACGTATTCAGATTAGAAATCCATGCCTACATTTCACTCTAAAGTATTCAGGATTATCAAAACCTTATATCTCCTGGCTTGCAAAGAACTGTTCCTAATGAAGCAGCAACAACAGTTTGCAGCAGGGCTAAGCTTGTCTTGTTCAATATTTTTTTCCTGTTGCATAGGAAGGAAACAAAATCAGCTTGCTATTCCACACATAGGTTTTTGGGTGGTAGGGTATTTTTGTTACTCTTACTTTGCATTCAAAGAGAATAAGTGTTCCTGTTCCATCCAAATTCAGTACAAACTCTGTCACGCCTAACAGGATCTCAAGATTTGCAAAAGGAAATTTCAGTCTGCATGTGTTCAAATATGCCAGTGCCATGATATTTATTTCTGATGAAATAATATAGACTAAGTTGATCTTGGATTAGGTCTGAAGAATGAGACTGTATGTGTCCTCAGTTTGAAGCCAAACTGAGGTTAATCTGTCTGTAAGAAGCTGTAGACCAGATTCTCTCTGAGAAATCCAGCCCTTTTGCCCTGATCTGGTTTTGTAAAGCGTCTGGAGAGCAATCAAATCTTGCAGGATGCAAGATGCAATGATGACATTCCTCAAGGATGGAGAAGAACAGACTGAGAGCAGAACTGACACATTTGGCTTGTCTGTCAGACCCCCTGCAACCCGGACATGGATGACACGATGGGGTCAGGGTGAGGTAGCCACATGGCCAGTGCTGTCATTCAGTGTGCTAAACAGTGTTATTCCCCTGCTTCATTGTTTTTTGTGCTGAGGTTTGCCAATGTAAAAACACAATACAGATCATACATGAGCCTTCCACATCTACTGCTTCCTTTTAAATTATGAATACATTCATTCTAAATTTGTACCAAATATTTTATCTTAAAATAAATAAAATCATTTATTAGTACTATGCCAACAATCTTCCTCAATGCAATTTTTTGCTGCTGTTTGCAGTGGATTCATCATCATATCAAATGAATATATGTCATATTTATATTCTAAAATTGCGTGGCAAATGACCATATTTCATTGTTGTATTGGAAACCACTATTTCCACCCTTTATGGCAAACTGGAAGCAAAGAAGGAGCTTTAAATTAATAAATATAGGTTATTAATACAGAAAATAATGGGGTTTTCTTTCAGCAGTTTTTGTGAAAAAATTGCATTGCCCTATAGCTATATAATATATAATGTGACTGCATTTTCTAACTAGTGTCACAAAAGAGAGATTTTTCAGCATTATTTTTGTAAAGCATTAGAACATTGTTTGGAAGACTGGTATGATAGATGTTTCATTTCTGATAGTATTTGGTGTAGTTCATGAAATCTAAGTCATTAGCTACTAAACTGAAAATGCCTTTTTAAGACCTCTCATAGCCATCTGCTATGCTCTGTTTTCATTTGGTGCCATGTGTGTATTAATGAAATGATTGCATCAGATTAAATCTTTTATTCATAAAATCATCTAGGTCATCTGCTTCTACCTACACTTTCTGTCTCATTAAAATGAGCATTTTTGTGTACATTGTCTCCCCACTGTATGAGTACAATTCTAGCTGCAGTTAACTGTTGTTTATAGATCTTAATAAGAAATCCATCTCTGTGCCTTTTTCTCAAATGAAAGTCCTTCAAAAGATAACTCTAGCATTTCACAGCAGAGAAAGTGTACTTTTTCTCTAGTTTTAAAAGTAATTACTTCCCAAAAGGTAAAAGATTTGGATGTGCTAATGACTTCAGTCCTTCACAAGAGAAAGCAACATTGCAAGAATACTCATTTTGCTGCCAAGAAATGGGTAGCACGGTCCTCCCATCCAGTCAACAGTGTTTGTGTAAAAGCTGTCAATCTCAGGGTGGGCTCTTGTGGTCCTTGTTGTGAGCATGGAATAGAGCCTGCATTTGTATGCTTCATGCTTGACAGTAGCAGTGTCAAGTGCACAGAATTCAGGGTTTCCTGTAATACACAAACAGACAAAACACTCAGTTAATCTAATAATCAAATTAAGACTCTATTATGCATCAGAGGTTCATATCTACAGATGAAGATTGCTATAAAAGGAAAGTTATTTAGGAAACCAATGAATGTAATCAGTGAAGAAGGAATAAATCTAAATAGTCATGAATAGTCTAGTAATCTAAATAGTCATGAACTTTGAAAGTGAGTGTTCATAAGTCGTGTTGAAGTTCCATAATTATTCTTGCAAGAGGTTGGGGGAGCTACCATAAGAAATATCCACAATGAGGGGAGGTACTAAGCAAATATCCCACAATTTTCTGAACTGAGGAAATTTAAAATATCAAAATATAGCTGCTTTAACTTGAAAAAAAATTTTAGTATCATACTTTCCTAATTACAGAATATTTTATTTCCTGACAGAAAAAAAATCACCCAAGTTTTATGGAGCTCTTGTAAACTGTCCACAGGGGCCTTTCTATGCACAAATTAACAGCTCAAATCAATTTCCTAGGAAATAATTGGACCTATATGCTGAATTACAATTACATTTACTTCTGGCATATTTACAGCTCCTAATGCAGCACCATTTTCTTTCAAAGCCAGATTTATTTGCAGATAGGATGCAGCCAGGGGAAGGAAAATATAATTGAAACAAATACTTATGACTTGACAGGCTCTGCAAAGAAATACAAACGGAGTAAAACATTCTAGTGACCAGATCACCTGCTGCCAGTCTGTTGAGTTTCCTTTCTGACTCTCACCAATCTCAAAAAAGCAGTCACATTGTGCTAAAGCATTCAAACATCGATTAATGCAATTTCATGGATTATGACGGCTTAAGTGTAAATTTGTGACCCAATCTTATGTGGGTTTCCATTTCAGATCTTTTTAAGTTTTCGTATACACTAATGAAAGAGCCTTTCAAAAAACACCTTGGACAGAAAAGAGTATAAAGGATTCCTCTATAAACACATTTAATACACATTTTAAGGCTGCAGAAATATCTACATACAAATATAGTTATTATTATATTAATATTGTGTATTAATATATAATAATATAATATAATAGTAATGTTATACTAATATAATAATTAATTTAATATTTCTTCAATCAGAAAAAACATAAATTCAACTGTAATCGTACCTTTAAAAAATTTATATTATATCATAATATCTCCATCATGTGGTAGTAAATTTTCACTGTACTAATAGCAATTACCACTGGCTTTAGATGAGCCAGAATTTAAAAACCTTGAAGATATTTGTACCAGAACATTTTAAAATTTCCTATGGCAGCATATAAAATACGAGAAAGTTATTGAATACTTCAGAATATCCAGAAAAATAAGATCCAGTAATAAGAAGGGAGTCTTCTATACTGGAACTCCAGGCAGCATTTTGATGCTTTTCCTATTCCATACAAAAAAAGACAATAAGTATGAGAAATCATGCTGCAGTATTTCACCATGAATGCATTACGTCAAGGCTTTTTTCAGACCTACTGCTTATCTCTGCCCTGTCTGCATTTGTCTTCAACCAAATGTTGAGTCTCTGCTCTCCCAGCTGCTTTCAGTTCGATGACGTGATTTACTGAAGAGTTCTTTTCCTTTGTTTTGATTGTTACACCACCATATGTCTTCAGTATTCCTGGTGCCCCTCATTCTTGTCCTCTCCCTCCCCATCTCACCACTCACAGAAGGGAATTCACATTACATTAAAGCTTCCCTTCAGAAGCCAGGCTGAAACAATCCCTTGAAATAACTAGGGCAGTCAAGTGATTGACTTGAAAGTAAACTATGTCAGTGAGCGGGAGTGAAAAAGCAGGAGCTCAGTGAAAAATGAAGAGGGTTTTAAATCCTTCTGTCACTCAAAGATTCTACAGTTGTAATAAAAATTTATGAAATATATTTGACATAAATTCTATTCCAGATATATAAGGTATAAATACATATTCATGGGTGCACAGAGGCATGTATTTAGGCATGTGTGTCCTGGCTGGGGATTCTAATGTGGTGAGACGGAAACTATTGAGGAGCAAGGTGGATCAAGTCAGGTTGCAGTGCTGAAAGCCATCCAGCTCGATTTGGACATCACTGAGCAAGAGAAATGGCCATTGCTCCACCTCTACACTGGGGCATGGATGGTAGCAAATGTTCTGTGGGGGTGGCTGGGCCAATGGAAAAAGACAAATTGGCAGCCCAGAGGGAAACCTTCTGGGCTACTGAATTGTGGCGAGACATCACCATCCAGGTAGAGAAGTTGGCTGTAAAAGTACATCAGGAAAGGCACACGTACCCTAGAGTTGGGCTATGGTTGAGAACACCTCAAGGGACAAGTGGATTGGGCTGCCAAGATTAAAGTATTTCAGGTGGGTCTGGATTGACAACACAAGGGTGAATTATTTCTGGTTTGGTGAGCCCATGACATCTCAGGTCGTTAGGGAAGAGATGCAACATCCAAATGGGCTCATGACTGAGGAGTGGACTTAACCATGGACAGTATCTCCCAGATTATCCATAGCTGTGAAACATGCACAGCAATCAATCAGGCCAAGTGGGTGAAGCCCTGTGGTGTGGGGGATAATGGTAAAAATATAAGTATGGGGTGGCCTGGAAGATTGTTTGAATCACCCTTCCCCAGACAGGCCAAGGCAAGTTCTATGTGCTGACCACGGTAGAAGCAACCACAGGATGGCTGGAGACCTACCCTGTGCCTCATGCTCCTGCCCAAAACACCATCCTGGGCCTTGAAAAGCAAGTGGAGGCATGGCAGTCCAAAAAGAACTGAGGTAGACAATGGAACTGATTTTGAAAATAACCTCATAGATACCTGGGCCAAGGAGTATGGAATTGATTGGCTGTGCCACATTCTCTATCATGCACCAGCCTCTGGGAAAATTCCATGGTACAATGGTGTTAAAAACCATGCTGAAAGTAGTGGGTGGTGGGACTTCCAAACACTGAGATTTAGTGGAAATTTGTTAACACCTGATTAGTTAACACCTAATTAGTTAACACTGTAGGCTCCTCCTCTCAAGCTGGCCCTGCTCAGTCAGAACCTGCTTACCATAGAAGGGGACAAAATTCCCCCACAGTGCACGTGAAGAATGTGTTAGGGAAGACAGTCTGGATTAAGCAAAAGCAAGGCCATCCATAGGAATTCTCTAGGAATCCTCTTCTATGAGACTACTGAAGTGAGTTAAATTGATTCCATGGGGAAAATATATTTAAATGCCACAAGATTTTAGACTTTGTTCCAGGTAAGTTCCTAGGTAAAAGCTATTGAATTTTAACTTTCAGTGACATTAGTATATATGGACCAAAAATATATAGTTTTGGATTTAAGGAAAGAATCTGACATATTTTGCAGACTTCATTAATTTTTTTTTAACTTTCTTTCAAATTAATGTAAATTTATAAATATTCAGTAGTATCAGTTTTTTAGTCTAGTCTTTCATCTAGTACGTAGAGCTACTCACTTTTACTGAAAATTACCAATTTATAGATCCAGAATTCTTTCCCAGACCCATTCCAATCATGTACATCTGAAATTTTGCAGGTGATGATTTAAACTGGCATTTTTGTGACTTCCACAACTGTTACTAACAAACAGCATCTGCTCAGTGCTGTGCAACATGCTTTGTTTTCATAACACCATTTGTTAATCTTTCCTAAAGAAAAAGATTTCCAGGATCTGTATGTAATTAAATTTTTGTAATGTTTCCATTTCAAAATGAAGTAAAAGCAAATTCAGAATATCAACCTCTTTTATCCCACAGGAAATTGATTGCTTACCTATAGATTTTGCAAACATTTCCATGTTCTGAAATATTCAACTCATAACTATATTTTTCATAATCTATTATAGATGGAGTACTTTCAAGTATAATGCAAGAATCTGTGACACAACAAGAGAAAAAGAAATTCAATCACTTGAAAAACATTGTAGGACAGCTGCAAATGTGTTTTCAAGAAAAAGACAAATCAGCATTATGTGTAATGTTGCTGTAGACTGGAAGTTGCAGTTTATTTTTCTAGATGACTGTAAAACCCACACAATTTCTTGCATAGGTTAGACTTGCTCAAGGGCTGCACTGATTCATGTACATCCTATGCAAATCTGTCCTCATTTGAATCAAGTATTCAATTGGCATTTCAGATTTAGAAATTCTGCTCTGTTGTGTTTGCAACCCTTTTCACGCTTTTCCTGCAAGAATGTGTGGATTGTTTTCCTCTGATAAACTTAACCAAGCTAGCATTGATATACGGAAAAAAAAAAAAAAAGAAAAAGAAAAATTTTCATGGTACCTTGCTCCATGATTTCATTAATCTAAAGCTGTATTTGTTCTATGAGTGGGAAACAGCTTGGAGAGATGTACTTTCATTACTTTATCCACATCTTTTCAACATTCCCAGGAGCTGGGGCCTGGAGTGGGCAGGTTGGCTCACCTTAGCAGCAGCAACAAGCATCTCTTTGAATCATCCCTGGGTATGTTTCCTACTTGTGCTTGCCCAGCTCTACACCTTGCTGAGGATCAAGGGAAGCTGAAGGGCTACATTACACACCCTACGTTACACACCTCTTGTGAGGCTAAACACCTAAACCAGAGCCTAAGCCACTTAAGAGTCTTTAAAATATGTGTTAGTTGAACTTCAAAGGATGAAATAGAATGTGAATGTCATGTATGTCATGTATTTATATTTACATGCAAATGGATAAATATTTTATACCGTAAACATTTTTACCATTTATTTTTTTAACCAATTTTTACATGCTATCTTAATTTTACACACAATTTTCTCATGACAAAGTCATTCAGACTGTATTCAAGCCCATATAGAGGTCATACCTCCTAACATGGGACAGTACCTCTCCCCATCCTGATTTACTGCACAGAGGCAGGATGAAACATTTTCTTCCTGGTGGAAACTTCTAAGAATGAATCTATGAAAGATTTGTTGTATCCCAGAGATTTCCCTTTGCCTCAAAAGAAAAGAGGGGCTACAGTAAATCAAAAATCCAGAAGGACTAGGGCTCCCAAGCTTTTGATTTAATTAAGGTTTTTCAAAGCTTAAAATAGATGAAAATTATACATAATTTTCAGATGGGAGTTTCAAGATGCCATAGTGAGACACAGCTCCCCAGTATTTTCTCAAAACAGACTCTCTCCTGATCACAAAAATTAGGAATCAATTGATTTCCAGCCCTGGTTTCACTGTATAAGTATATCCATCCCACAGTTTTAGTGGACAAAAATCAGGCAAGGTGATTCAAGTATTTTCTGATAAACACTTAAAGGCTTCATCTGTTTAAAATGTATTCCAATCAGTAATATGTAAAAAAAACATGGATAAACTATTGATCTGCTTTGTTTCATTAGTGTTTTTTGAGACATGTCATCATTTTAACCATTTCCTTGGTGTGAAGGATCAGCCTTAGGTCAGAAATTCTATTACAAAGGGAAAAGGTTCATAGGAATGCTAATGCAATGGGGAAGAGAAAAAATGACAACCAGTCCCATAGAGCTTTAATAAATATTTGTGAAGCATATTTAGTTTAATTGCACCAACTAGTTATCAAAGTCCAAAGTCATGCTACCTGAAATGTCAGTTCAAACTGTACCTTGGGTTTGATGGTAGAATGCACAGCAAAAATAAATGTGTGAAACCCAAATACGACTGCCACAAAAACAAACAAAGCATGAGAGAAAACATGAGCTCAAATATAGATCAATTAATACAAAAACACCAACTAGACAGGTGGATGAGTCACACACATGTGTAGGCACAGTTTCTGTTGAATGGAAAGTACAACACCACATGTTTCACTCTGAAAGACAATAAGGCAAACAAGATAAATTAAATTGGGTGCAAGCCTCCTACCTGCACCATGATTGTAGAAACATTCTCAAAAAGGGAGCAGGGTCTGAGTTTCCCCTTTTGAAAGGTTATTCTTCTTATGATCAGCCCTTTTCAATGACATGATTTTCTTCACTTTTTAATTTTAATTTTTTAATTTTGGGGTGGGGGGCAGGAGGAAGTATAATGTAAAGACATTGATTTTGACATCATAAATAAGATGCTATGCTTTCTTATCACTAGGAGGGTTGGACAGAAAAATATATCAAATGTATATATCCAAAGAATTAAATTAAAGATATTTAATTGTTCTTTTCCCAGCAGCAGGGAAAAAGTCTTTCCAGAACTAGGAAGTGCTTACATACTTGCTTCACTGGGCATGATGATTGTCCTGCAGAGACCTATCACAGCTGCCTCTGAAACAAATCAAGCATGATGTTACAATGGCTGTAATTAACTTGTTAAAATATATTTTATTTTTAATTAAATGAATGTGTAGATAAGAAAATCAAATCACAATACACACAGAAAAGGCAAAGTTGAAGAAGTACATAACCCAGGTTCTAAGTGGTCTTCTGTGACTGGGTTTTATTGTCTTCTTACTTAAGAGAGCACAGAAGTGTTTCTTATGTATGATATTTATTATGAAAATCATTTTCTCAGAAGTCAGAAAGCATATTCAGATGTATGCATCAAGTTGCACTAGAATCTAGACTGAATCACACAGTTTGAAATATCCACACAAAGTGCCCTTTCACAAAGACAAAGGATGTATGCACTTGATTCTCTTTAGCCACTATATTCAGTGGTTGATTTGAAACTTGTACTGGAGATTTACAGCATGGGAAGAAAAAAACTGCTTTGGAAAATAGCAATACCGTCACCTACTTTAGACAGCCCTACTGTATCATCAGCTCCAAAACAAGAGAAGTGTTTAGATTTATCTGACCTGAGATTTTGGCCCTTTTTTCTTTTCTTTGGTATTTGGTTTTTTGGGGTTTTTTTTTTAATGGACTTTAGGATATAGTGCAGACTTTTTGTTCCGCATTTAAGTTATATCTGAAGTTCTAATCATCCAAAGAAATACCCACTGAAGAAAAATACATTAGACTCTAAAAGAGATTTTTCAAATCATTATAGAAATGGCTGAAGTTGGATACAGTAACCTCTTTCCCTAGCCTACTTCCCTCTATTGCTTCCACTGGGCAAATTGTGGTTTTAGAAAGACCTGGGAATTTGGAAGAGAATAGGAAATGAATGTGAAGAGTTCATGTCATGAACTAACAGGAGAAGCGACTTGTGACACACAGGTCCTGTTGATAGCCCAGGAATTTCATTATATACTCTTCAGTGCCATCTGCTGTAACCAGATGCATTAAAAAACTTAAGAGATAATTAAATAGCCAGTCTCAATAGCTGCATGGCAGGGAAATTATGCAACTCTAGGCTTAGGTCTGTCCTACGAGGCTAGAATTCCATTAAGGAATCAAGTGATTATCATTGCCAAAGATGAAGAACTTGGTCACAACTATGGACACGTTCTTTCAACTTTTTCCCTCAATTTCTTAAGCTGTAGCAAAATACCCTTTACATAATTTGCACCTGTGAGAATCGTGCTTTAGCACCACAGCACCTCCTCCAGCCAAGCAGGGACAGAACTGCCCCTTCTGGTGTGACCTGAGAGCAGCTGTCTGTTTCATGTCCACCCTGTGAACCTGGGAAAGAGAAGTCAGGAAACAATATCATCTGAGGTACAAACTGGATTTGGGTGCCTAGACTCCATAAACCTAAACTTATTAGACACTGGCAAAGTCTTCATCTCTTCTACTAACAACCATTAAAGCTGCTTTGTTAGATGAAGAAAATATAGCTCCATTAACAACTATATTATCTTAATGTCTTTCTGCAGTTATTGCAAAGGAAATAATGATGACTTTTGTTTCTTACAGAAAGTGTACAGTGTGATTGATTATATCAATTCTATCCTTCAGGATTCAGACAGAGCTCTAAAGCTCAGAGTCCTAGAAACAACTTTCCACAGAAAAGTCTTTTTTTTCCACAGTTGTTCATCACAAGTTACATAATGCAATTTCCAATAGAACATTTCATAGAATTCATGTATTGTCATGTATATTTTGTCTGTGTGAATGATATGCCAGAGAATCATAAAGATTGGAAATGATGCCCAAATCATCAAATCCAACCTTTGCCCAAATATCATCATTAAACTATAACACAAAGTGTTACTCCATGATCTGTGTTTTGTTAGCTTTAGGATGCTTAAACTTTGATAGGGACTCCATAGCTCTGGAGGCTACAGACACACTGAAAAAATTTCCCATACATAAAACCTTTTAGTTTAAATGGTCAAAATAAAGGAAAATATAATCATAAAAAACATTTTTTTTGCTTTTTTTATACGAGAAATTCTAGTCAGTAACACCTGCAATGCACCTCCAAAATGGAGAGTGCTGTGGGTTTAGCAAAGAACCACCAGCAGTTTGTTGGGTTTGGCATAACAGTATTTATCTGTTCTGTGGTATTTGTGGCATTCACTATACTTAGATTGGCAAATGCCACAAATTCCATGATAAATTTAAACACTGTGAGTGATAAATGTCAAGCTTTTAATAGCACCCACTGTCCCTCTGTCACCACATGACCCTATTAGGAGATTGCACAATCAGTATCCCTGTATAATTTCTTATACAAGAAATAGCCTTACAGCATTTTCAATGGCAAGATATTTGCTTTGTATAAGCAATGGAACTCCTTGTATATCTCTTGCAAAAAGATCCTGAAAGATTCTTACTATTCTTGATGATTTCATGTGCTTTTTATTTACAAAATTAAGGTCAGAATGTAGTTTCTTATTTCTCTTAGGTGCCAGCAGAGTAGACAGAATTCACAATCTTAGTTGAAATGAAATAGCAGAAAAGTTACATGTCAAGAGATGATAATATGTTTTGTCTGAAGGAAAAGTCTACGAAACTGTTGCTGCAGCCATTGAAATGCAGAATATGACACCAGACATCATAAAAGTTTTCTCTGGGTATTTTTTACACTTTCAGTAATGTATGATGTATTGAGGTAACATTTGAAAAACTTATCTCTGTGGCACTTTTTGGCAGTAGATTGTAAGAAGGAAAAAGTATTTCACATTGTCACTAAAAACACTTAAGTTCTGATCTCAGTATTCCAAAGTTCTGAGGTTTTCCTCTGAGCACAAATATAAATCAGGAATTAACTTTTGTGTTAGGAACAAGGCTACAAAATATTCACAGTTTTGTCTTACTAAAATAACCTCTGTGCTGCTACTGACCAGAAATATTTTCCTTTCCAACTGCTAATTCTCCAGAGAGGAGTACTCACTTGCTGTGTGGTACAGACGTGATCTCTGAAACTTCTTACTTAGTCAGGGATGCTCTTCATTGCAAAATTAAAGAGAAGGCTTAGGGAAAATATTTTTTGCATATATATGCACAAATATGTGTAAATATATTTCTGTGTGCATATATGTGTGTGTGTGGAGATATATATATATATATATATATATATGTTATTACAGCAAAAAATTTGGAGAATCCAGAAATAAATGTAAGAGATAAAATATTCCCATCAATACCATAATAACTCATTTTTCTATGTACATTGAAGATAGCAATTCCAAGTAAGCCTCTTTCAAATTCCATTCAATCTGCCTGCCAAAGTGTATGGGCAAAAGATCAGAAGCTGCTGCATTACTGTAGTTTGTCTGTTTGCCATACAGAGCAGAGCTGCATAAGAGAGCTCAAGTTTAATTAAAAATAAATCTGAAATGATTTCCACCCCAGTAAAACTAGTAAGGCCTAAGATCATTTTTGTAAATTATTGCATCACATATTAAAGCTTCTGTTTTTTACTTTTAGTACTTTCTATCACAAGTTAAAGGTGTATCTGGGCATTTTGTAGTAACTGACAATGAATTGCAACATTTAATAAGCTATACGTTAAATAACTACTACGTATTCATCCAAATACATTTTGCTACTTATATATGGATCAAAATTATTGAACGCTTGTAAGACTAAAACCAGATATTGTATTTTTCACATTTCTGCATATACATACAGGCTATCTGCTACGAGTCCAGTGCTATAATGACTAGGAGAACAATATGGTAATGAACATAAATTCACAACCAATGCTGAATTAGAAACTCAACTGGTTAATGACATTAATTTCAATAAGCAGTTACTCAAATTCTCAAACTATAACATTAAATAAGGAAGCCAGAAATTTAGCACAAGAAAGATATCGGCTGATTAACTTTTAATAGAATACTGGGAAGGAGATGATTCCTTTTAATCTATTACCCAAAGTAAAGTTACAGATACAGAATGCCCTTGATTTATCTGGTGGAAAAAGTGTTTTCTTGTAGGTGGTGTTTCTTGACAAGAAAGGATCACTCAGTTTAGGTGCTAAATTCAAGTCATAGTTCATGCTAAAGAAGTAAAGTGGGGTGTTTTTTTTCTTATGATTTATGCAGTGGTTTATCTTTAAAATCTGCTGAGTTTTTAAAGATATTTCTGCAAGAACTCTTCTCCCCTCTGACTTATCAGAGAATCAGAGCATTGTAAACACACATATACACACAGACCCAAAGTAGAAAATTTTCTTGTTTAAAGTTAATGATTTTTATTCTCTTTAGATTTGGGGTTTGGTTTGGTTTGGGTTTTTTAGTATAAAATAGTGACTTGAAGATAGAAGTCTGTGTCTTGAAAATAATCTATATAGTCAAAATTGAAAATAAATAGGACTTAATGTTAAATTTAGTGTCAGAACTCATCTAACACGGGGATATGGCTTGTATTCCCTAAATGTTGATTCTTTCCTTGATAGCAGATACTGTAAAATCACTGGGCTTCTGGATGCTGTGGAAGATCTCCCCAACAACTACTGGCCCAGCAATATGTGCCTCCTGCATCCTTTCCTTCCCAGAAGGCAAGCAGATACAGTTTTCATCTGTTTGCTGTCTCAGCTGAAGCAGCCACAACCAGCTAGAGAGAGCTGCGGGAGGGGGACACTCGTGTGGCCAGAGGTGCTGTGCTGTGCTGTGCTGCTGCATTTCCACTCTCTCTAGAAGAGCTGGAGTTGGAGGCCCCTCTAACATTCAGGAGCTCCTTGATTTCCCTTTGACCACCACCTTTTCGCAAAAGCTTGTCCAGAAGGTACAATGTGACTCCAAAGGCATTTGGGACCCTTTGGAAAGAAAGCTCACATGGTCTTCATTATCATTCACAATGGTAATGTCAATGATAATGTTAATCACATTTCTGTATCTAAACCTGAGGGGCTTAGAGACTTAGAACTAATCTTTAAGCTCTTTCTTACTGCCTTGCTACCTTCATCTTGTTTGGTACCTTCCCAGACTTATTATATCATTTACATGTTATACAAATCTATGTCAATAAAGCTTTAAGCTATGCCTCATCCACTTTTTTCCCTGTATGAGCATATATCTCCCAGTTAAAAAATGTTTCTGAAATGCAATTAATCTCTTCTACAAGAGTATACTACCCTGAATTTCATAGACAAAATATATATTGAATTTTTTGAATTCCATCTTTACAATGAAACGTAAAATTGCCACCAAATATATTAATTTCTGCTAATGCCTACTATATTAATCTCATCCAATATTACTCACACAGGACAGCTCACTCATAAATTAAATTCATCCTTTAAATATATAACATCATTATAACATTCTTCCAATAATTAACATTTCTGATTGCTTGCTTTTTATGTTTCAGCAATTGCAGCCATCCTCAGGATAAAAAGCAAAGGTAATTGGTATTATATTAACTGCCTGAATTGCTTCTTTCTGAAGTGTAATGAGTGAGATTTGCTAATCACTCAATTTTATAATATTTTATTCTTTTTCTTGTGTCTTGATAATGACAGAGACTTCTGTCACAGGTTGCTTCAGGGTAGGACAGGGTTCAGCTCTTACTGGAAGCAAGCGTCAATCTCTGCCCAGGCCTCATATACAGTTATCCAGCCAGCAGGGTTTTATCTATTTTTTTTTCTATTTTAGTGTTATTATTGTAGATTAATCTGTCTGTCATATATATTTAGAGTCACTTAATAATTTCTAAGCATGAAACCCTCTCATTCTATATTAAAAAAATTATCACTCTACAGAATTAGAGTGAATCTACACTCAATTATTCAAGCCAAAAATTTTCATAGTAGTGCTTTCCCTCAGGCTGACTTTCTTAAAGCTTTAACTAAAAGAGCCTTTTAAGAAAAGATTAGTACAAAGTAGACAACTCTATCAAATTTATGGCTTTGCTACCAATTTTTTAAGGAAACTTTAAGCACAAAAAAATTAATTCTGAAACATCTCCTTATTTCCTGTAAAAACAAAATATCCATATATTTAAGCAGCATCACAATGTTTTCAGGAGCTTAGCATGTGCTTGATATAGATATTAAAAGCATTGTGTTTTGATCATAATTCTCAATATTCCTCAAATGCCAACATGCTCATCTGTCTATAAGGAAAGTTTCCTGTAAGATCTGAGGGTCAGCCAGCAGTGATAATACCTCATTGAGGTAATACCTCAGTGTCCTTCAGTCAAAAGCATAAGTACTGGGCAGTGTTGCTCTGGCTGACAGAACAGGCAATAAGAATTTGTCTCAGCTCTTACTGATGTATGTCGTATTTCTTAATACTATTTAGCCCTTCTTACTGAATAAAGCTTCTTTATGTAGCTTAAAAATCACGTCAGACTGACTTCCACAGTGCTCCTTCCACTCCAGTTTATATACAGAACAGTAAGGAGCTGCAAAGTCAAATAACACCAAAAGACACCCTTCAGAGTGGCAGACAGACCTTTTGCCACATACTCACACTGCTTTTCAAAATACATATAATTTGGCTAAACATTCATTCTCACTCTTTCATTGCAAGGGCATCTCATCAAAAGCAGTGAAGGTCAGCTGGGTTCCTTAAGCCTTCAAATTACTGCGAATGTCTTCATTAGCTGATGTGTTTCAGAGGTGAAGATTGTTTACCCCAACAGGGTTTGGATACAGATATTTTTTAATCTACCTTTTTCAAGGAAATACCAAAAATAGTTTTACCTATCATATAGGTGCTCTGCAGTTATTTCTGCATCCCATTCCACCCATCCCATCCCATCCCATTCCCATTTTGCATGCAAAATGTATAACACATTAAATCTTGTAAAATGTAAACAGCAGGCAAAGTTTAACAGTGGCCTCTCTTATCAGTATTTAGAATCCTAGGTTATGTGACTCAATATTCAAATTCTTCTCAATCAAATTAGATCTAGTTTTGCTTCCATAAATAGTTATAATAATTCCCATATAAATTAATTATTAGTTTTCACTGCATTGAGTGGGAATACATCATTTTCAATGACCAAATGGGGGACCATTGCACTAAAAATTAATGCATCTGGGAAAATGCTGTAAGAAGAGGAAAAGGATCAGGCTTTGATACTTCTTTTAGTCCTGTCCTACCTATATGCAAGCACATGACTATTTTGTACAACCCTTGCTGGTCATATCCATTTCCACAAACTGAATTACAAGCCCTGAAATGCCTGTGGAAGGAATTTCTCCATCAGTCCTGTAACCAGTGGCTTCCTTCAATTCCCTGCTCATGCCCACACACTCAGCAGTGAATCCCTGATCAGAGTTGTGAATGTGGGGCCAATGGTTGCCTGCCATTCCTGACCTGCCAGTCATAGCCAGTCAAGGCAGGCATCCACTAGGGCTGACTTAGCATGCCCTTTGCATACTTGCTTAACATTTTAAGCTCCAATTAGTTGCAATTTATGTCCAGCATCACCCTATTAATTCACACTAATACCTGAAACAACTTTTCTGCCCAGTCAAATCTTTCAAATTAGCAAGCAAGTCAAGTGAAAAGCGTGCAATGGTTCTAAACAATGACATGCAAAAGTCATTGGCAAACATCTGTGTTGGTCAGACATCTGGAAGAGTTCCCATGTTTTCAAGACATACAAAATTTCTTCATGGCGTGAACTTCAGAATAATTACCTTCTGTGGAAGCCTTCTCAAGAAGAGTGGAGGCTGTTGACTTTGCCTTAACAGATTCCCAGGTTAATAAATCTGTATTTTATTAAGAAAAGGCCTATTTGCAAAAACATTTTATTAATACTGTGCGCAGTATTAGAATGAGTATTTTGCATTTATGTATAAATTTTCATCTCATTAAAATTTCATTATATTTGCCTAAAATACTTAAATGAATGTCCAAATTGTAAAATGTTTTACGTGTCATGTTTATGTTTAATTTTGTGTCTTTTTGTATTTGACAATTCCATCCAACTTCTCTGCCCAACCCCAAAAATATTTGGAAATATTTTAATATTTCAATTGCAAGGGCATGGTAGGAAATTAGAGTCGTCCCCCAGTAAAATGCCTTCTAATGATGAGTATAATGAAGGCATAAAACTTTAAATATATCTTCATATTTTTGAAAGAGTAAAATTGGTTCTATATAATTACAGGTCCCATCAAATGACTATTGTTAATGCCTTTCAATAAAATAAGAGCAAAGACAAACAGAAAACTTCCCAACAAATGTACATTATTTTTTAAAATCAGCATTGGATTATAAAATCTGCATAAAGTCTTATCTTTTCAAAGAGCTCCAATGAAACTCAGCTAGCTAACTACACACACAGTTTGATACATGCTTTAACTGATTTCCTAAATCAAACTTAGGCATATTCCAGTCTGTACATAGTTCAAACTATGACATGGACTGGTTCCATTACTTTTATGAAAATGTGCCTGATCATTCTGTACTTCTCTTTTTAGATACTAAATTTTGGAAAAAAAAAAAAAAAAAAAAAAAGTGTGCGATTTATGATTGTAGTAGTATCTGGGTCAAATAGCAAGAAAGGATAGCAAAGATTAAGGATTAAAAAATGCCTATGACATATGAATGATGATGTGAAAATAATTGTGATTGAAACAATTGTGGGTTTATACAGCAGAAGTTTGATTCTTGTGTATTAGTACAATAAAGACTTCACTTCTTTATCTCTGGCTTTCAAGAGATAGGGGAAGATGAGTAAGCTGTCCGTTTCAATTAATGTTTTTACATAAATATTTATAGCCCATGGAAAACAATTGCATGGCTCTTTAGGATTGAGATAATTATTTATAAATCACAATCTAAATGTATTAACATAATTCTTTTACAGAAGCTTTGGCTTTTAATAAATGAATATTAAAGTGTCTGTGTTACAATAAATGCGATGGAAGAATCTTTCTAAACTGAGTGAGTATGAGAGGTTTCCTTTCACTTGTTCTACTTACTGGGTCTACCCTAAGGCTTTTTCTTTATAAGCCTTGAAATATATTGCTTCTTTTGTTTCAAGTTTCAAAATTAACACTATAAAGTGTATATTCTTACTAATAAACCATGATCTAACATCCCTACATCAGTTAGGACATGGACGCAGTAAAATAATCATAGGTCTGATGGGAGTTTCCAAATCCCATGGGTTTCGTTGTATTTTTCTGAGCCAAAAATACTTAAAATAAAACAAAAGACAATGATTTGTAGGTTGCAAGTCCCAGATCTCGTTTATTTATAAAGCAATAAATATTAGAAGCACAAATAAATTGCACGGGTGTGTAAACAAACTGTACAATGACTGAAGAGTTCAGGAAGGTTTGCCAGAAGACTCCAAGAAGCATATTGTCGTCATCCTGAGTGGGAAGTAAATTGAGGAGGGAAGTGCTTAGAAGCACTTGCGGTGTACAATGGATGGGCCAGCTTCATCATACTCCTGTTTACTGATCCACATTTGCTGGAAGGTGGACAGAGATGCTAGAATGGAGCCACCGATCCAGACAGAGTACTTGCGTTCAGGAGGGGCAATGATCTAGGATAAAGAAAAGCAACAAAATCCTCATTTCTGAACAATGAGTCTGTATTGGCAATGCTACACACCACTAGATATTTCCTTAAGAAAGAACTTTTCTATAATGGTATCGATCTTCAGCAGCTCTTGCAATACATGAAATGTATTAAATAAAAATCAGTAATCAAATTTTCTTCTTTTCTAACTCTTGCTTTTAACCAGCATAATTATTCTGATTAAATGGACTTTCTGCTCATCTGTCCATCAGCTGTTGATCTCATTTTTGAGTTGTTCCTATATCCCAGTTCAATGAAGCGAACATTGCCTCCATCTTTATCCACATTTTATAATACAGTCAAATTCCTTACCTTGATCTTCATAGTGCTAGGAGCAAGAGCAGTGATTTCTTTCTGCATGCGATCAGCAATGCCAGGGTACATTGTTGTACCGCCTGAGAGGACGTTGTTGGCATAGAGGTCCTTACGGATATCAATGTCACACTTCATGATGCTGTTATAGGTAGTCTCATGGATACCAGCAGATTCCATACCTTGAGAAAAAAAAAGACAGTAGGCCAGTAAATTATACAAGAGGTCTCCGTGAAACAAACCTGTAGCATTTTTCCTCACCATTAATATGAACTTCTTTGTCCTTTTTCTTGTAAAAATGCTTCCTGAATATAAATTGTTACAGAAAAATACTAAAAAAATAGAATTACAAAACTAACTTAGGAAGTGAACATTATTTGTTAGAAAAGGTAAGAATCTAATGCATGTGGAAAGGCAAGATAACAAGTAGACATGGGAGATAAACTCATTTAGTATATGGCAGTGAAAGAAGGGTATCAAGAACAGAAAACGTGAGTACCAGTTTATGTCAGTCTCACTAAAAGCATATATAGTTGAATATAGTAAAGGCAACAATGAAGATAATAAAAATAGTTGAAATAGAACTAAAGAAGACAATAGTAACTTCTTCAGTCTATTTAAAATGTAGTAGCTATTATGAATTACTATTCAGAATCATCAAGGCAGGACATAACCATGACATGGAATAAGTTATTAGTACTTGATGGTAAGAAAAAAGAAACAAGAAGCAAGTGCTTGTAGGTTGCGTTCCAATTTGTTAATTTTAACAGGTGCTTCCTGAAAGGGCTGACACTGGATCCACAGTGAGAAGTCAGCTGATGAACAACTGCATGAACTGCTTAGGACTTATGAGTATCAACATTTGCTGTATCCGTCAGCTGCATGCACAACCAGCAAAGCTTACCATCTCAACCATGGCAATGTTAATTACAGTCTATATAAATATACACACACCTTCACTCCATGTCCTTCCCCTCTCTGACACTTTACTTCTTCATGGAAATAGATACTGTTTCGAGTCTAAGCCCTACAAATACAGCTCTGAAGGTTATTCTTGCCATCAGTGACACAGAATCATAAAATGTCTTGAGTTAGAAGGGACTCATAAAGATCATGGAGTCCAGCTCCTTAATGATGGCATTGTAACTGTATGTTTTATCATTAAAAAACTGTGACCCTAAAACTCGATCTAAAACTTGCAGCAAGAGCCTGGAATCAGATTAGCTCACATCAAGCCCATCTTACAGGAACCAAATGACCTAAATTATTATTCATTCATGTCTCATTTTGTGCCAAATTTAGGTAAGCAGGAAGAGAAGCAGGGTACCTCCCAAATCTTCTGATTAATTCATACCTCCCACAGAAAGGAGAACTTCCTGGGAACACTTACCAATAAAGGACGGCTGGAATAAGGTTTCAGGGCAGCGGAAACGTTCGTTACCAATTGTGATCACTTGACCATCAGGCAATTCATAGCTCTTTTCCAGAGAGGAGGAAGAGGCAGCAGTGGCCATTTCATTCTCAAAGTCCAGTGCAACATAGCACAATTTCTCCTTGATGTCACGAACAATCTCACGTTCAGCTGTAGATATAGGAGAATCAAATCAAGCTTTGGATAAGCACAACACTAGAGAAGATGACCAGCCAAGGGAGACATGAGGATTTTCACAGTAGAGAAAAGCTGAAGGACTGACCTGTTGTCACAAAGGAGTAGCCACGTTCCGTGAGGATCTTCATGAGGTAGTCAGTCAGATCCCTGCCAGCCAGATCCAGACGCATGATAGCATGAGGCAAAGCATACCCCTCATAAATAGGTACATTGTGGGTGACACCATCTCCAGAATCAAGAACAATACCTGGGAGATAAATGTCAGAGAGCAGCTGGAATCAACTAGCAAATGCTTAGTGCCCTTACACACAGGAAGTAGCAAGAAACACAACAAAATAAAGGATTTTTCAGGTATTATAAAGTAGCATAATTCTTTTTCAGTCACAAAGGTCTTTCCAATTCTTTCTGCCTTTGTTTGCCTGGACATTCCTGTGGGAAGTGACTTTTCCCCCAGAACAGTTGTTCCATATATATTTTAAGATAATCCATAAGACCAGTCTTCCACTGCTACTACAATGAGCAGAAAGAATATTTGCAATAGTGACAGTCTTGATCTGATAATGGGCATCTTTTGGCACAGTTTAAACTCTTAAACTGGTGTAACACTTTTGTAACTGCAATATCCCTACAGGAATGCCTCCTCATTTGCACCACAACAAGCGGTGGCACAGTCAGTTCCATGGTGCCTCTCCAAAAGCAATGCAAATTGTCTGTGGAAAGAACAATGTGGATCTATTTTGTACTGGCTTTTATACTACTGTTATCACTAATTGTTATAAACTAAAAACACCTATTGTTCTGTAAATTGAATGAGTTATGGTGTGTTTTCCTATTTGGAACAGAAAGGAAGGAGAGTTCCTGAAAGGAAACAGAATCTCAATGGTGTTTATTTGTTTGTTTTACCTGTGGTACGACCAGAAGCATACAGGGACAGGACAGCCTGGATTGCCACATACATAGCAGGCACATTGAAGGTCTCAAACATTATCTGGGTCATCTTTTCACGATTAGCTTTAGGGTTCAAGGGGGCTTCTGTGAGCAAAGTAGGGTGTTCCTCAGGGGCCACACGGAGTTCATTGTAGAAAGTGTGGTGCCAGATCTTTTCCATATCATCCCAGTTGGTGATGATGCCGTGTTCAATTGGATATTTCAAAGTAAGGATACCTCTTTTGCTCTGAGCTTCATCACCCACATAGGAATCTTTTTGACCCATACCAACCATAACACCCTAAGAGAAGAAAACACAGAAAAGCATTATTTGAGGAAGGCACCATCACAGAGCCCAAACAACTACATCACAAACAACTGGCCTGAAGCTGAGTCAGGAGAGGTTTAGATTGGATATTAAAAAAAGCTTCTTCACCCAGAGGGTGTTTGGGCATTGGAACCGGCTCCCTAGGACAGTGGTCACAGCACCAACCCTGACAGTGTTCCAGAAGAATTTGGACAATCTCTCAGGCATATGGTGTGACTCCCAGGGCTGTCCCATGCCAGCCAGTAACTGGACTTTGAGGATCCTTGTTGGTCCCTTCCAAGCCAGGATATTCTATGATTGTGCAATTCTATCTTATTTTCAAGAAAGGTACAAGCAGTCACACCCCTGAAAGGTTGTTTAGGAAAATAAACTTAACATTATTATAATATTAAGTCAATAGAATCTAAGGTGTTCTCATAAAATCTTTTTTCCTTCCATGAAATGAATGGACTTTGTCCCATTTATAATACATCTCTTATTTTCAATTGTTTCTTTCAAAAATTTGACTGAAAGTAAACTGCACAATATCATGAGCAGGAAAAGGAGTTTGTAAATAGGAAGACACAGAGGGAAATTAGCACTCTACTGATCAAAGATACTGCATATTACTATGCAACCTTAACAGCAATTTATCCTGGATTAAAAAAAAAAAAAAAAAAAAATTGCAAATGTTTCCATTAAGAAAAAAAAATAATTTTAAAAAAAAAGGAGATAAAGGAGATATGGAACAGGGATGCTAAGGAAACACTGGCCAGACTTGGGAATGAATCACCCGTATTATCGCAAGAGGTGAGCAGAGGAGGGGGCAGGGTGTTTGGGACAGGGCAGAACTGAGGGAAAGGGAAAGTGGAGGCTACGTCTAGACAGAGGGCGATGCTCTGTCCTGCCTCGGTCCTGCCTCTGAATTTACCTGGTGCCTCGGGCGACCAACGATGGACGGGAAAACGGCCCTGGGGGCATCGTCTCCGGCAAAGCCCGCCTTGACCAGCCCCGAGCCATTGTCGCACACCAGTGCGGTGGTTTCCTCGTCGTCACACATCTTCGGAAGGAAGCACGAACCTGGAAAACAGGAGGGTGGCACGGTCAGAGCCCCGCGGGCAGCCCCTCCGCGCCCTCCCGCCCGCCGTCCCGGAGGGCACCGCCGGATCGCTGCGGCGGCAGCGGGAAATTTGAATCGTCCCGGGAGGATGCTCGACGGCTCTAAACGGGATCCGGCAGCCGCTTTCTTCTCCGCGCTTTAAAAGACACCCCAGCTTGCAAGACGCTCAATTCGGGCGTCATTGGCGGATCCCGCTGGCCCGCAGATCGAAAAGGGAGGGAAGGCTTTATAAATCACAGTGATCTGTCTTGCCCAGAGCGCTTCGCGGGAGGCCGATGCTGCGCGGGGGCGGCCGGGGCCGGGCGGTGTGCCCGGCAGAAACAGCGCTCAGAAACAGCGCTCAGCCGGCAGCTGTGCTGCCCGAGCTCCGGCTGCACCCGCACGACCGGCGTGCCTCCCGTCCATCCCTCCCATGTGTTCCATCCCATCCCGTCCCGTTCCGTCCCCTCAATGCCTCCCCGCCCGCCCCTCGGGGCTGCGGGTGCCCCGCGCTACTCACCAGACCAGCACCGGCGGCGGGGGCGCAGCGGAGGAGACCCTGGGTGCTGGCTCGGCGGAGACTTCCCAATTTATACCCCCCGAGGGGCAGCGTGGTCCGGGGCCGCGGCGGGCCGGGGCAGCCACCTTCTCCTTATTTGGTCGGCTCCGCGCCACTGAGCGGCCGCGCAGCCATGAATGGAGCCGGGCCAGCCCCGGAGCGGCGCGGCCGCCCGGCCCATGTAAGGCAGGCGAGGGGCAGCGCGGCCCCGGCCGCCGCATGGCCAAATAGGGAGCCCAGCGCAGCCCCCGGGGGTCAGGGGCAGACAAGGGGCCGGGAAGGGGCTGCCGCGCCCGCAGCACGGCTCGGGCCCCGGGGTCAGCGCCCGCCGGTGCCCGGCCAGGTGCGGAGCCTCAAACTCGTGATGCTCGGGCTTGGCGGAGGGTGCGAGGGAAGCCGCCCGGGTGTTTGCTGCTCCGGCTTTCCAGTTTTCCACCGAAAAAAAAAAAAGGCCGGTCGAGCTTCTGTTTAACCAACGAGTGATGTGGTTACTTCGGTGCCAACAACTGAGGCTCCTCTTCTGCATGGAGGAGACATCTGCTCTCTGTGTTGCCTTAGGACGGAGTGGTGCACACACAATTCCTTTTAAACTTTGTTGAGCATATGCTGCAAAAATCACCCTTTTCTCTGCTTTTGGCTGACATCTATAGCACATAATGGGATGTGTTCATTTATGTTAATATGCATATACTTAAACTCCTCATTTTTGCTCTTTTAATGCACACCAGATCAGTAAGAGATAGTGATATGTCTAGAGCAGAGGATGAGATATGGGAATAGCTTGGACAAATCCCAGCTACGGTATTAATGTAATGTGACAGTTGTTTCCTTCTCAGTTGTTGAAATATCTACGTTGATAATTTGTTCCAGCGGTGGAACCTAGAAAATCCATGTGTCTTCAGGAATTTTTTTTTTTGTTTGCTAAAAATAGAAAGACTGGAGAGGCATCCTTTGAGTGGGTTTGGCCTGGCATGTGAAAGCAGAGATTGTCAACTCATGTCCCAGAGAAACTCATTATAATGTGGAGAACAGTGTCCTCCAAGAGCTCAGCTTGTAAAATGCCCCATGTCTGCCTGTGAAACAACGCTAGGATGCAGCAGGGAGAATTGAGGCTAGGGACAGAAGGGAATGGTGAGATTCAAAGACAAGAGAGGAACACTCAAGTGGATCAACTGCTTAAACAAAGGTCTAGTTTATGAGATCTGTACAAAGGCTGGCAGACATCAAATGGGTATATACATCTTAAATTATGTGGAAGGAAAGAGCTTGTGAACGCTACACAACCTGCAGTCTGGGGGCTTTGAGAAGTGTTGGGAGAAGAGCAATCTTTGCAAGGTGGTTTAGCTCTGACAAAGCACGCCACAACTGGAAATCGCTATTTGTTTCTAAACGGTATCCAAAGGGGGCGTCAGAGACCCTCAAACTTTAATTTCTTCTGAAATCAGAGGTTGTGGAGTCAGTTTCCTTGTTTCTAGCACAATTAATGAGGTGGTTAGCTCCACCCCAACCCAGTTTATCTTGAGTTTGTGCCCAATTATGAGCACAACTCTGCAAGAGATGGTGGCAGCAAACTTCTTGGATATTAATAGTGCCTGCTTTTCCTTAAATGCTGCAAGGAAAGAGAACCTGTTCCAGGTGAGACACCATTGGTATACAGATTTGTGTATGTATATTTAATACATCAGTATACATAAATATATATGCACACGCATATTTTTTATGAATGTATTTTTCTGTATATGTCTATATCTATATACTGCTTTTTTTTTTTTTTCTTAGCTACCTAGGAAAGGCTATGCAGTGACCTCAAAAGGTCAAAGCAGCAAAACATTGCACTTCAATGCCTCTGCTCTGGACTAACTTTGTCTCTTTGTTTGCTTTGTCTTGATGGAAAATCAAACAAAATCAATACTGGTGGGATAAGGACCCCAAGCAAGTATATATTTATCTGAATTGACCAGGCACACGTAACAGACATTTGGAAATACTTTGGTGGTAACGATGCCTATTTATACAAGAATTCATATATATGCAAGGACTTCTAAGCATATAGAAAGAGCACAGAGCACACTTTCAAAGCAAAAATACTATATGATGCTTTCAGTTTTAAAAAGTCAGCATATTTTACCCCATGGTAAGTTGCCTTACATAGTTTAAATCTGCTTCTTTTTTTTCCCTACCACGTCTTTTCTACAGAAACCATATAATGTGAGGGTTTGACCAGCTCCGCCAGCACTAGAGATTAGTTTACAGTGTTATCTCAGCTGTTGCACAGTTCAGAGGTGTTGCAGTATTTACATAGACATTGACTGCTGATAGCTGTATTGAATTCCTCCCCAATCAGACCCTCTCTGACACATCCTACATTCCCTCTGGCTAGAGAGAGACAGACTCTCCTGGAACTGAGACAGAGACAGCTCTCACTGAAAAATCTAGGAAACAGCTTGTATTTTCTTGATTACTTTCTAACTAAATTTTTGCATTCTCTACTATCTCTTCATGTTTTGCATTTCTAATCCAGCAGGACTCATAGTTAGGATCCTGATTTGCTTGAGAACTCATCGGTCCACACACCAACACGCTCCCATATATTGCAAGGTCAAATGAAAAGGGCACCACACAACCTACGTAATTCCAAAATATCATTTCCTTCCTTGCAGCTACTTGAAAATTGCCCAGCTAGAGTTATTCCTTTGGCCACAATAATTCTGCTTTCTGCAATAAAGTGTTATCACAACCTCAAGTAAACCAGAGAAGCAAAAAACTACTCAGGTATGTTATGCAATGTCATCTACAGGCAAAACACTCTGGCTCTGACTGACCAGGCCCCCCTCATGGTGTGTACATTCTCATGACTTAGCTGTTGGGAGTGGCCCCAGAGACAAGAGGAACACAGGCAGTACAGGGTGCTGGAGAGCAGATAACTCTGCAGTGGATGTGTTCTGCATGTCTCTAGAACAGCCTGAACACACAGGAGCATGAAGCCTCAATGTGTATGATTATTAACAGAAGAGCAAAATTAAATATATGTTTGTCTGTATATATAGAGAGAGGCATATATATATATATATATATATATATATATATATATATATATATATATATGTATATGTATATGTATATGTATATGTATATGTATATGTATACACATATGAGATACATGCATATAGGCAAAACTGGATGTGTTGTTCAACCAGCAAGACATTGTTATGACTGCAGCCAGTCAGAACATGAGTCCATACCTCTGCATGGTAAAAATGTGACAAAAAATCAAACTGTGATCTTATGACGCCTAGATACCCTCGCAATTGTGTTTAACACAATTGCTATACAGCTTTTGACTAAAAAAAAAAAAAAAAAGTTAAAAGTTTAAAATACAACCATGATTCTTTAAAATCTTTAAAGCATAGAACACTTATTACAACAGACTTCAGATTATTTACAGTATTTAGGAATGCATTCAGAAATTGCAAATGTGTAGGATGAGATTCTCTCTGTATTTTTAAGTTTAGCCTTTCAGTTTATGATTTTTTCTGTAAATGTCCCTATAAAATCAACAATTTTTTTCATAATATACAAAAAAAATTTATATACAGTACATTCTGACCTAGCAGATTTTAGAGCCACTTCTCACTTAAAATCTACTATTTCTAAATCCAATGGATGTTGACATATAAAATCTGTCCTAGCACAGAGCCAAATGTTACCTCTTTTAAGCCTCAGGCCAGTGTAGTCTTTGAAAGAAACTTTACATTTTCCAGAATAGGAAGAAAATGCCATTCTGACAGGTTTTCTTTTGTCTCATAACAGCTGTTTGGAGCTATATGGTCTTTAGAAATATAAGCAGCATTGCAGCAGAGTCTTCTTGATGAGCAGAAGTCCTGATAAGATGAGAATGCCAAACATGCAATATATGATGGAAATCACTGTCATGGAATCACTGTCACAAAGGAGCCACGTGTTGTTATCAACATCTGTGCAGTTATGAAACTTTCTGTGTATGCAGACATACAAAGAGCAGCCAGAGAAGACAGTTCTGCAGTCACTACAAATCTGAAATTGTTCCCTATGAAACTATTGAAGTCTTGAACCTTCCAAGTGAGAAATCTTTCTCCTAGAAGAGAGTCTCCCAGTTTAATAATTACATTGTCTGGCAAACTTCCAGAGAATTCACTGGGTATTCCCCTTTCTTAGTTATGTCTCATCCATCCTAGTACTAGCCCATGTTTCATGCTTTATATATTCCTTGTCTCCTCAGCATTTAAACCCTTCACATAACTACAGGCTCTTATCATCTCTCCGTGTCTTTCTCTCACTCACTCATGTGCTGCTGCATTTCTATAATTAACCTAAAACATCTTAAAGGGTAAAATCATGGGGTGAGCACTGGGAGTTAGAGATGCAGCTAAAACATCTTGTTATGAGGCCGAGAGGTTTAGGCACGGGCACCATGAGTGGAGGTGAGTGACAGTCAAAGGAATTTATTCTAAGTCTCTCACTCTCCAGAAGTATTATTTGACACATGTCAGTTCCAAAGAAAGGATGAGAGTCTTATTCCCATTCTGCCCCCTTTGCAGTGGAAAGAGAGCTCAGAGTGTGTCAGACTGGGCAAGTAAATCTGTGCCCTATCCATGTATTGCTTTGCAAATTTAGCATTTTCAAAACTGCCAGACCAGTGCTGTGAGCAGATGCAAATCTACTACCAGTGGTGTTGTTTTCAGCACACTGCTGTAGCCTCCCAATGTAGTCACATTCTCTACTGTAAGCCCTTCTGCAAGGTCTGAGTCACAACCACCTCTGTTAACTCATGTTCAAGCTGTGTGGTGTGGCTGACACACCTGAAGGGTGGGATTCATCCAGAGGGACCTGGACAAGCTCCTGAGGTTTAACACAGCTAAGTGCTGGTGGTGCATTTGGGTCAGGACAACCCCCGGTATTAGCACAGGCTGGGGATGGACAGATGGAGAGCAGCCCTGCCCAGAAGGACCTGGGGGTGCTGAGAGGCTGGACATGACCCAGCCATGGGCACTCCCAGCCCAGAGAGCCAAGTGTGTGCTGGGCTGTATCCAGAGCAGTGTGGGCAGCAGGGCAGGGAGGGGATTCTGCCCCTCTGCTCTGCTCTGGTGAGACCCCACCTGCAGGGCTGCATCCAGCTCTGGGCTACCAGCACAGGAGGGATATGGACCTGCTGGAATGACTCCAGAGGAGGCCACAAAGATGATTAGAGGGATGGAGAACTTCTCCTACAAGGAAAGGCTGAGAGAACTGTGTTTGTTCAGCCTGAAAAGGAGAAGACTGAAGGAACCCTGCAAGAAAGATGGAGAGGGATGTTTTAAAAGGGCCTGGAGTGACAGGACAGGGAGAATGGCTTCAAAATGAAAGAGAGTAGACTAGACATTAGGAAGAAATTCTTTTGATTTGAAACTAAAGGACCCCAAATCTACTAGCTGCTACAAAGTAAGGTGCAAGTTTCCAGATGGTTTCTCAGCTGCCTTTTGGTTTTCCAGAATCAGAGACAGATGTCTCATGATTACAACAAAAGCATTAATTAAACAGTCTATTTTAATTACATTCTCACTGAAGAATTAGCCTTTAATAGAGGAAACCATCAAATACTTGCTTTTCTGTTAACCTGTCTACATGCATTTGCTTGTACTGTGTGTGAAAACAGAAATCTGCATAGACTAAGGAGAGAAGGAAGTGATGCTTTACAGATGAGGAGCTAAATTTCAGCAAGATGAAGTCACACTGCAAATTAGCAGTTTATGTAAGAATTGAATCTTGCTTCTGAAGACTAGTTCTGCCATTGAATAAGAAGCACTCCATTGCTCTCAGATATGAGTATGTAAGATTTTCTGAATCTGTGGTGCATGCAGAGAGTTTGCTTTGCCAAAATTCATAGATATATCTTTCTGAAGAAATGTTGTTACAAGAGCCATGTATTCTGCTGGTGCTATTAGGGACACAAAGATATTTGATGAGTCTCATAAAATTGTGATGGTTCCCACATACAATTTTGCAAAGTTGTGAGATTATTTAGATAAAAACATCTCAGTTATTAACAGAGGGTGTAGCTGCACTGTGTTACATGGAGTTGAAGCAAGTGGATTCAGGTGTAGAACCAGATGTTGCAGAGGCTTGGTACTTTCTGGAAAAATTATTTATCTTGCTAAAAAAAAATCAAAGCTCCTTCAAAATACATTTACTCTGAAAGTTTGCTGTTCCATTTTTCAGAGAATAGTCTCAAATCAGCTCATTTCACTTTCTTACAGTTTAACAAAAAATCCACAAAGCTACAGATTTACTTTGTAGAAAAACACTATCCAAATTATAAAGAAAAAATATTATTTGATGGAAACTATTTTTTGCCAAATTTTGTTTGTAAGTATTTTCAGTATTTTTGTCTCCCAGACAAATTCAGCAGAAAAGTTATTTTTGTATCACTGTTTTCAGAAGAGGAAAAATTATCTCAAACATAGCAGTTTATTAAGCAAAGCTAAAACTCTGATAACCAAAATGAAAATTCTCTGGAATTTTGCTGACTGTTAGATTCCCCTGAAAATTAAGCAATTAGCAATTACACAACTAGCTACAAGATTGAAGCTTCCACAATGTTACCTTATAAAGACAGTTTATGTAATAAAAAAAAAATCTTGTCAGAGTAAGTTCATATATTGCAATTGCATATCCTGTTACAAATGCAAATTTTGTCGAACTTTTGCCATTCATTTCTCCTTATGCCTAGAAGGAGAGAGTGAGAGAGATTGAGAGAGAGGGAAAGCATAATTCAAATATCTAAACTTGACAGTGAAGGAATAGTTATGTGATATGGGTTCCATTTCCTGAATTTTCAGTCAGCCACTGGATCACAGGTTGTACTTTCATAGAGAACCTATAACCTATATATATATATATAAAACCCACAATAAGGCTATGTTTTTTGTGCAGGTATGGCTTAGGCTTTATACCAGATTTTATCAATAGTTGCTTGCATAGTGTGTTTTATACAGAACACCCAAATATTTACAAAATAACTATCCTACAATGAGCTCTCTTCAGTAATGCAATCTTAATTCCAATCCAGAATTTCCATGACATATTCAGTGCAACAAATAAAAATCCATAGCAAACTGACATTTTTCATTTTACCAATAAAAATATATGTGTAATATTTTAACAGTACTGACAGACTTTTAAGATCTGAGAGAGCATTTATTAAGCTACTCTTAATAAGTACCTACAAGCTAAAAAAAACCAATACCACAACAAAATAATCAGAGTGAAATGAGAATAGCAAACCCACATTTTAATGGAAAAAATTTCAGTGGACTAAAAGGGGATTATGTGCAGGGTTTAATAATTTTATAAATAGCATTCTAGAATGACAGTGGGAAATATTTTCCATCAGTACTTATTTTGTCATTTATTAAAGTCTTAACTACAGGAAAAAAAAAAAAAAAAAAAAAAAAAAAAAGTCAGCGTGTCCCTCATTTTTCTTGCTAAAAAGCCCTGTTTTATACAAGACTAAGCATTTATCAAGATTTCATTAACATGATAGAAAATGGGGCATTTTTGAGTTAATTGTAGAACAGAATGCTGGATTTCCAGTGTATTGAAATACTTTATTTGAGCTACTGTCATCCTTTACGTGGGAAGTTATGTTGCTGGCTCATCAAACTCAGTAATTATTTATGCTTGTTACAAAGATGTCTAAAATTCAAATTTCAATTAGCTTTTTGTATAAAGTTGTCCAGTATGTACTACAGGTAGGAGTTGTAGACAGCAGTAATAGAATCTTCCATCTAGAATACTGTTAAGGCATAGCTAAAATTTCTATTGATTGTCATTCATTCAGTAAAGAACTGACAAACAGGAACTGTTCTAAGCTTGGGAACAAGGGTCCATTGCAGGTAGGGGTTTGAATCATTGAAAAACCCTGGAAAACTTCAGGGGAAAAAGGTCAAAATTGAAAGGTTAAATGCATATTCAAGGAACAGGTAATCTACCTAAAATCTAAGTAATTCAAGATCAGAGAAAGTACCAGATGGAAATCAGTAAAATCTCACTGGCAAAAGTTCATCATTTAAGTCAGCTGGGGAAAATGTTGCTGAAAATACAGTTTTAATAGGATGCCTTAAGCATAGTAGATGTTCAGGGAAAAAAAGAAAGGTCAATTCAATGGTTCATAAAGCAATTATTTCCTCATAAAATATTTTCTAAAATAATACACATAGTACAACCAAAGGCAGTCACCGCAAGGAAAATCTAAATGTTTTCCTGCTTTGAAAAATGGTAGCTAAACTACCAGGCCACAAGGTTGCCCTCAGAGGAATGGCTCTTATGATAAGCAGCTGTTTCCCAGTGTAAAGTGTCTTGTCTTGGATTGTATTCTCTTCATGACATAGCTTGACATGACGAAAATTTCAAATATAGCATAATGCATTTCAAAATGAGATAAAATGGCCTGAAGACCAAGGATTCAGCAAAACTTAGTAAAAAGGAACAGTTACCTGCTGAGGGTTCCAAGCCATCTCACGTGTTGCAGGTGGAACCAACACACCTATCCTCTACATTCCTGCCGAGTGAGAGGCAACTAAGAATTAGGCATGCAGCACCTCCAGCCTACCTTACATTTAGCACACTACGCATACTTTTTTTGAAAGTAGCAATTAAAATCTATCAAAAAAGATACCATTTTAAAGGTAGAGGCCTTAAATACAGAAACTCTTCTGAAATGTAAATTTTGTTATAGCTTTTGAAAGCTGGAAAGACATACTTTGTCTTCCTTAAGACTCATCTGCACTGTTTCCTTTTTCTGTCATTCATGGTCAAGCTGATTCCCAGTGAGGACCCTATGCCAACTCAGATAAAAACTATCTAAATGGCTGCTGTAAGAAATAAACTATTGCACTCAGAATGCAGGTCCTAAATACTCAAATCCAAGAAAAATGGGAATTAACTACAGCAAATTCAGAAACATAGTATGTTTGAGAGAAAATCTTTAGAAGAAAGCTTAAGGAGTTCGCAAAAAACGCACCAAAATTCTTAATAAACTGTCATTGAATTTATAGGCTTTGCAATAAGCCCAAGAAGAATTGTCTGGGTATATTGCTTTCCTATCAAATTAAGGACACAACAACTATTTATAGTTAAATAGAAGGCATAAATTCCCAAGGATAAAGAAATACTTATTTGGTAGAAATATAACTAACATATTTACTCTGGCCATTAATTATGAATCATTGTGTATCCTACAAAACTGTTAATTTAGGTTGTCAACTTGAAAGGGTATTTTAAGAGTTCAAACCCCAGCAGAAACCAGACTATTCCTAGTGAACTAAGCAACTGACATTATTTTGCTGAGTCAATTTCCATAACACCAGGAAGAAGATGCATTTCCATGCAAGCATAAAATAAATTCAAGATTAAATGAATAATAGGATGAATATTGAAAATACTGTCTAAATATAAATAATAATACATGTCTAAATACGTGTCTAAATATATTCTGAAAATTCCAGGTGGCCTGGAAGCATGTACACTAAGAAGCATAAAAACTAAATGAGGTCTCAAAGCCTGAACACTAAGAGAAAAAGATTGAATATGCACTGTAATTACAGTCTTGGGCTAGCTAACAATCTGCCAATATAATCAGTAGTTTTCTGGATCTTCAGAGATCTTCCAGTTAACTAAGATGTTCATGCTTCTTAGTGAATTTTAGACTCCCAAAATTCCCATGAGGCTTTTATGCATAAAACAATGAGGCACAGATTAAATGACTTACTGATAAACAGGAAATAGTTGATCAACCAGAAAAAGAAAAATATTCTTAGAAGTACCACTCCAGCATTTTAACATCAGTATTATAGTCCTCAAATTTTCTAATTATCCCCCATTCCTACTAATGTTTTGGAGCATGTAGTTTTACAGATGAGTTTAACATGATGTTATAGTTGTCAATATGAAGAAATTCCTTTGCTCAGCCATATTTTCCAAGCTGATCTGCTTGAAAGCCCTAGAAAGTATTGCTGGTTTCAGCAGTTAGTTATACTCACCTGAAGCCAAAGAGCAGTAAGATTCTGAGTTCAATTATTAATAAAAAGGAAATCAAATACTGGAGGCCTTACCTTTAGGAAAATTATCTCTGCATTATTCAAACTAAAAGAAAAAAAAATCTTGAACACAGAAATACAAGGGGGTTGAAAATCACAGGTTAACACATATTCTTGGTTTACCACCAGCTCCTGGAACTGTCAGGAGAATGTAGTTGGATATAAAAGTGTCACTGCTACTAAAGCAACCCATATGATATCATGAGAGACTAATTAGCTAGAAAGGAAAAAATCATGTGAGATAGGTGAACTCTAAAAAGAAATCTGAAGAAATTATCCTGTTTCTACTTAGTACCCTAGAAATTCGAGTTAGGGAAAAGAATGTTACAAAGGTAAATGCTATGGGGTCCAAGTGGGATGCAACGACCCAAGGGGCTGCACAAGACAATCCAGGAAAATATTCTTTGTGCCATTAATAGATAAGATTAAAAAAAAAATAATTTTTGTTAATTAATTAGTGTTTGTTTCATCTTTATCTCACGTTCTAATTTTCTAATGTTCTGTAGTGTACAGAATGTGTTATTACAGTAGCACTCATGCATAAGTTATACATTTATAAATACACATAGATTGGATGTGCCTGTTCAAAATTTTTACTGACAGAGGTTGTGCAATCAAAAAAGTTTGGAGACCACCAGCCCAGAACACAATGCTGAAGGCCCATTCCAACTAGGCAATAATAAACAATAGGATGCAGTCCAAAATCTGATCAAGGATGGCTGAACAAGAAAACTTAATAACATAAGGTTTAACAGACTGTGATCTGGAAAGCAACACAACAAAAAAGCAAAACACAACAACAAAAAACAAAATGCAACAACCCCTTAAGACATACTCAGCACAAGGAACTCTACAACTGTTATGTCAGGCATAAAAGCAGCCTTTTAAATATAAAAGGGACCTTAACAAAATAAAGTGTAATGGAGAAGGCAGAAAACATCATGAAGAAAAATAAAATCAGTTAACAAAACCTCAAATATAAAAAAAAAAAAAATTAAAAATCTCAGAGGAAAAAAAAGAGGATGCAAATTACAATGAACTAAACAAAAACCTAGCAAAAATGGGAAAAAATAGAGGGAAGATTTAAAGAGAATAAAGATGGATAGCACATTAAGAGTAAAAGGGAAGGGGAAAGAATGGAGACTATCCTGGCAGACATTCACATCTGTCTTGATTGATGGGCTCCAAAACTCATTGCAATCCAAAGTTTTTGAGCAATCACGTACTAATTTTTAATTTCAGAGAGATGGGGAGGGAAGAGTAAATTAAAGAGGTGCTTACAGAGATCACTCAGCATTCTAATGCCCAGTGCACTTCTTACAAATCCTGCTGGGACTCTGGGGCACACACAGCCTTGACACATTGGTACCCTGTGGATATGTGACTGGATGTGTGAGACATGAAGAGCCCACCAGCTAATGCTCCAGAACCCCCAGGATGCACCTGCTAGGCTTGAGCAGTAAATTAAAGGACATTGGAGGCTCCATTTTGCCATCCAGTACAATCACTGTTGGAAGTCACACAGCAACATTTGTGATTGAGAAGGAAATTTAATTACAACACTAATTTTCAGAAAATGGACTTCTATGCAGAACAAAAAGTAAACAGCTTTCAACAAAAAATCTGATTTTTCAGAGGTTTTTCTCAATTCTTTTTGATTGTTATGGAGCTATAAAAGAGGGAGAAAAAAAAAATATCTGAGTCATTCTCTCTGTGCTAAGTGCTTTCATTCCAGCTGTTAGAAGTCCACCTACAGGGAGTCCATCACATGAACCACATACTTTGTTTAGGGTTTGAGTTTAGGTGCATTTATTTCTCTTATTTTTAATATCAAGAACATATAATATGCCAACCTAAATCTTATTTTTCCACCTAATATATTAACATAAATGTTAGATGAATGTTTAATGTCTGTCTGCTCTGCCCTAGCAGATTTCGCAGCTCTCATGTTAATACACAGGGGAAGTTAAATGTTTTAGAGAACAGAATCAGCAAAAAACTCCCAGTGAATCACCTCAGTCAGCATTGTGTTTTCTCTGATCCTATCCTCTAAAATATTAAATTTCTCCTGTGTATCATTACCCAATTCAGCATAAGATGATGCTTGAAGGTTGAGGCTAAGTGAGGACAAGGGTATTTCTGAAATACCATTCATCTTCAAAGCCTACATGCTCTTTTTTGGCAGTTTAGATTCACAGCCTGAAACCACTTTCTAAAGGCTCAAAAATACATCAGTTACGGCCAACTTTATTTTCCAACAGCTTTTCAATTTCAGCAGCTTATTCATAAATAGCATATGTAACCCTTTTGTATTCTTACTGAGGTAGAAATACATATCACTACCTCTCAGAGCCAAGTTCAGGGCAGTTCTAGACAGAAGCTATTACAAGAGTAATTATGGATAGCTATACACAGGATTGAATCTCTCACTATACCCTAATGATTAGGTGCATCCTCAAAAAGAAGTAATGAGAGATATTTGGGGGTTGTTTCTCCCTCTATTCTTTCCTTTCAGTTCTTAACAAGTAACTGCATTGCATAAGTACTGTAAACTGGCCTTTGAGATGGTTCTCTAAGCTTTAGGCTGGGGAAGATGGACTCTGGTTTCCTCAGGCATTTTCCCATACCCTTCTTCACCAAAGAGTTGTCCAAGGGTCCTGCAGAACAAGATGATACATTAATCTCCACATATGAAAAGCTCTGGAATAGGTTTGAATAAAATTAAAGCATCACACCCAGAGCATATCCCTGTAGTACCCAAAACCCCTGCTAAAGAAAATACATGCAGTCCTTTAACTTCTACTTAATCAGTAACTGTAAGAGAAACATTCCTGACTTCAGGTTCTTGACTTTGCAAGCATGGCATATTTTCATTGAATTGTCTTTGCACAAAGGTTTCAGGGAGATGTAAAAAAGGAACTGAAATTCAGAAGTGACATCATATAGCACCATAATGCTTTTTTCCCAGCTAAGGTAATTTCCTTGTGTCTTTATGTTCAGCAAATATTATTGGCACAGGAGAAACACGTTTCCACATCTATGTTGGAGACAAGTATAATTCCTGGGTGCATTGTTTTGCTTTTAATTTTTCAACAACATCTCATCAGCCCTATTGCTTCATTCTTACTTATATTCAAGTTTATCTCCTCAATATAACTTTGGCTGCCCTATTCTCCTGTTTTCAATCATTTCTAATTAATTAGGTTTTGACACTGAGTTCAAAACCTAACAAATGCATATATCTGCCTTTGCCAAGTAAGCTACCTTCTCTAAGCACAAGGTATCATAACTCATTTTCAGCAACAATAGCCTCCATTGTATATTTTAGGAGACAAACCTCTGGATTGTTAAGGTTTCTGTGCCATGCTCAAGAGAAATTCACACCATTAAAAACTGAAAAAGGTTGTTCAGACCTGAAAAACAAGGATTAAAAGAGTAACTATGAAATCCAACAGCCTACAGTTGAGAGCTTGTCTGATGAAGAGCTGTCTCCATTGCCCAGCACAGGAGCTTGCCATTGCATGCATTCTGAGCGTGCTGCCTCCCCAGACATGCACCCTTCAGCAACACTTCCCCTAATTCATCAGGTCCTATTAAAGCTGAGAGTGGAGAAAGGAATCCATAGAGGGCACACAAGGCTACACCCATGGGCAAGCCAAGAAACACCAGCACAAAGAGGCAAAATAATCTCCACACTATGCAGTTGCAGTCTGCCATCTGAAACCACTGACATGGAAAAGAAGGGTTGATTTTGACTGCAAGTGTTTATAGAGATAAATAGATACACCTCTTTTGTTTGAATTTTTTTTTTTTTTTTTTTTTTTTTTTTTTAGGGAGGAAGTGAAAGATATTTTCAGCCAAGAAAGATGTTTCCTCTATTTAACAAAAGTCTAATTTAAAAAATACCAAGTCACACATACCTTCTGGGGTTTCTTCCTGAGGAAGAAAATAAAATACCAGATTCACTTTAATGAGTAGCATTCTAGAGCAGAATGACTTAGATGCAAACTTTTTAACACAGCTCTGCAGAGATAGGTTTCAATGTCCCTTCAAAGCATGATAAAATATAGATATAGATGAAGAATAAAATTTATGTTTGGAAGATAATGCATTTGGAATATAATAGATCAATAAAATCTCAAGAATTAGACTATGGCTACTCCATAAAGCTGCAGAATATCTCTGGTTGAAAACATTGCTTATTTTCTGGATTAATGAGGAATAGGTTACACACAACTAGTAGCAGGTTAATTGAGTTTGCATATCTGCTAGTTCATTTCATTATCACCTACTCCGTGTGATGAGCTTTGAGACTATGTGCTTTATTTAACAGATCCATCAAGCCTATTATCCACCAAGACTATTAACAGCTATCTCCCCAAGGACTGAGATGTGTTCTGAGCTGTCTGAGTATTTTATTTCTGCCTTGCTTATTCTTTCAACAGACTAGAAAACTGCAGATATATTTATAAGTTTGATAACACCACACAATTGAAGACACAACCTGCCATTTTCTGATGGCCTTGTGAAAAGTTCAACAATTAAATAAACCTAGAAAAAGGATCCAATGGGAAAATGAATCATCATATCTAAAATACTGATAGATTTCTCAATGTTTCATTTTTAATAATTCATAATTAAGATTTCCTGGTAAAAATACAAACTGCTAAGGAAATTCTTTTAAAATTTGAATCTGAGAACTCTGTGAGCTCTTGGTTATCAGATGACTGCTGTTAACTAGTTATATATACGAGGTGGTGAAGGGCTTAAACATAAAGGAGAGAGAAAAAGAAGCAAAAGTTGGGCTAGTAAAAATCAGTATTACTCAACCCAACGAGAGATAATGGGATATGATACAGTATTACTGAGTTAAACAGATTGCTCTAATTCAGATGTTAATGAAATACATGAGCAACGCACAGGAAGCACCTCTTTAAAATCACAACAGAGTAAACAATTATATGAAATAAGAGAGTATCTCTGGGTGTATGGGAAACACATACAGTTCCATTTCTTTAGACAAGTTCTGCTCACAAAGCATTTAAAGTATGACCAGAAAACATGTTTTTTGAACGGTACAGCTTTACCTAGAGAGTGTTGCTCATGGACTATTTTCATACGATCACACTAATCATACTAACACAATCACATGATCATACTAACACTAATGCAGTTTTCATTATTCCTGTAAATGAAAATGGACCAAAGAAGGGCTCAAAGATAGGAAGGTGTGGATTGACTAGCTGAATTTTAACTGCCTTATGATATCATACGGTAAAGTACACAAATTCATAATTTACGAGTAAAAGCAGAAAAATATACGGAAAATAGCCTTCCCTACTTTGACAGCATAGATTTATGGCTTTTTAAATGATCACGTTTTTCCCAGTGGGCACTCACCAAGGCAGGAACCAAGGTGAATATATTGTTCAACACGAGCCTGTCTTCTCTTGTGTCACCTGACCACAACCAACCACACTATAGCCAAAACACAGTCATGCCCACAGTGACAGATGTGGTCTCAGCAAGTGGCTCATGCCTCAAGAGGGCTCTGTGGAATGAAGGGACTTCTGTAGACAGCAAATATCTCACAGGAACTGGGGCACTCCTGAGCCTGACATTCCCCAACACTCACACCTGTAAACTGGCAACCATGGCAGGAAATACCTTTGTGCTGGCTCATAGGATCACAACTGGTGGCTGGGCTATCTGGAGCTGCTGGGCAAGGACAGAAGTGTGCTGAAGCCACCAGCATCAGCCAGAGACTGCACATCCCAAGAGGCATTGATGGCTGCCCTGGTAAGGCAAAGTGTGTCACCTGTTCTGAAGAGCTGAAGATACAGCTTCCAGCCTCAGCCATGGATTGGCAGATGCATTTTAGTGAATACAATAAGTTTCTTCTGATCTCAGCTACAAAAAACATGAGGCAGAGAAACTAAAGATAGACACTAATGCATGTGTTTTGATTAGTGAATACTTCTGAAGGAGAGACATGGCACACCTGAAGATATTAAAAATGAGACCCTCCATTCTTTCCATGACAACAACAGAAAAATAAGGAGGGCTAGAAAAATTTTGCAGTCATCTTACAGAAAACTCCATTGTGATCACTGTGAAGGAGTGTATGTTTTATGTCATTTACATGGCATGAAGCTGAATCAGGTTTAGATTGGACATCAGAAAATGTTCTTCACCTGGAGGGTGGTTGGGCGCTGGAAGAGGCTCCCTAGGGCAGTCAGCACCAACCTGATAGAGCTCAAGAAATGTTTGGACAATGCTCTTGGGGATATGGTGTGACTTTTGGGGATGGTGCTGTGCAGGGCCAGGAGCTGGACTTGGTGATCCTTGTGGGATCAACCCAAAACATTTAACACAAAACATTCTTTCAGCCTTTCAACCCAAAATATTCTGCAATTCTCTGATTTTGGTACTGGTATACCAAAGAAACAGGAACCAGACAGGAAGAAAAACATGTCCCAAAGCCCCTATGAAAAAGTTTTTGCTTACCATTATGCAAGCACTTCCTTGAATCCTCTAATTTCCTTGTCTTTGTCATCATTTTCCTAGATGACAAGAACATTCTATGACTTCCAGGGAATGTTGAGTGTGTATTTTTGTTAGTACATCTGGTAATTTTGTAAAAGGCATTTAACAAATGCTTTTATATAGACAGCTTTTTTATAATTCAACTATGTTTATGTTTCAGAAAATTCTGTTAAAATCCATTTTGACTATATTAAATCAAATCAAAGCGAAATGCTGTAAGATATTCTAAGTAACTTTCTTCTTGTGGAGATATCTCAAAGAAAGTGTCTGCCACAAAACAGGTTGAGCAGTTTAACAAAACGTCTTATAGTCGATGTAAAAATAGGTTGATTTGAACCATGTCAACATTGTTTTTCACAGTGTATATGAAGAAGTAGGTTTTTTTTTCATAATTATATTTCATCACTGAAGTTGCTAAACAAATATTTTGGTTGAAAATTTAAATATATGGATGCCATGATATTCACAGTTATAATGCTGCTGGCAAGCCTGACAGCTTGCCAGCTGAAATCTTAAACACACAGTCAACTTAAGCAAAAGAACAAAGTCAAATAAAGAAAATGCACAGGACATAGCAAAATAGTGGCACTATATCTTCAGTCTCACATTTGCTGAACAGGCCCTTAACATTAACTTGGAGATGGTTTGAATTTTTTCTTCCAATAGAAAACAAACAAAACTTTCACTCTGAACATATATACCCACAGAAATAACATTGCAAATTAATGCTTGACTTCTGATTTCATTTCCTAAACAAGCCAATTGAATAGCTAATTAAATCTGCCTCCAAAGTTCTCAGTTATGAATGTATTTAAGTTTTCCCAAATCTGGCTTCAAGCTAGAACAAGGCAAGAAAGTACAATTGTTCTTGTTAAATTGAGTGAGGGAGTTCCCTACTTTATGCAGATTTTAGAAGGGTATCTGAAATGGTAATAGTCAAACAAATTTAATGAGAATGTTATGAACACAAATTCAAGTCTTTTCTCAGAATTACCCAAAAGATTGTTATGAATAATTGTTCCTTGTCTTTAACACTGATGATTTGAAAAGATAGTGATACCCATACAGCATAGAGGTAGATCTGAAAGGGAAAACTCCTACTCAACCCAAAACTTTTGTGAATACAAGAGCATGTAAACATCAAAATCTAAAACCATAACCTGAAAATTTGCACGTCTCCTACTTAATGCCACAGGGTTATGTGCTTTAGGAGAAACCTTAATGTACGTAGCTGGCATTGAGTCAGGCAGTGGCAGTTTGACATTTTAGTGTTACAGTTATCCTTTAAAACCTTAAAAAGATTTGTGCTTATGAGCACATCCATTCTTTTTCACATTAATCTCTCACAGGCTCACCTTGCAAGGTGAAGCTTATGTCTTTCCCTTCAACTGTGCATTGAATGTGGCCACATCTAGACTGCAAAATGCTGTAAAACTCATTCAGCAAAGTTTCCAAGCTGAGAAATTCCTATCAACAGCAAACTGAGGCAGAAGGCAGAGGAAGATTCCCACTAAGGCTTTTCTAGTAGACTTGAGGAAGAGAGCTTGGCTCTGCAAGCATCAGTGTGAGAACAATAAAAAACACAGTTGCATCTCTCACTCCTCAAAGGAGAAAATGTACCCTAAGGTGGAGACAGGTGCCAACTGGGAAAATATTTTATCAAAGCAGATGTATTTACAGCTCATTTGCCAGATTTTGCCAGAAGAAACATGGAGCTGTTATTACATTTAAAAAAGAAAGCTAAACCACTGAGGTACATATTTAGCTTACTGTTACACATTACTGGGCATGTCCTCACACTGTGCTCGGGGCATGTTATGCACCTCTGATCTCATGGTCTCCCCAGTTCATACCTACTGCCTTCCAGGTCCCAGTTACTCGCAGTCACACAATGCCTTACACAAAAGTTTGGGCAGCAATTTTTTGGATAAATTTATGTGTGGGTAAATTTAGCATCTTTCTCTAAGGTCTAGGAGAAGCAAGATAAATACTCTTCACCCGAAGCCTCATTAGCTTGGGTGAAACATGCTTTCCTCTAGTGTTGTCCTTTGCTGGCAGAATTCAGAAGTATAAGAGAGGGGTTCCTTCTCCACACCTCCTCCACCACACAATAACAATAACTTGCACTGGCCCTTTATTCCACTGTATTAAGTTTGGAACACTGTAATGAATCATTTCTAAATGTTATAAAATAAATACAAATAGAATAACTTTAGATTTGCTGGACAAATGCTTTTATGTTGTTTAAATTGAAGGGCTCTTTGCATATTTAAAGAAAGAAAGCATGGGTACATATTCACTCATAGTTCCTTATAATGAAATAATATCAAAAACCTGATTTAAACTAAGAATTTACAAAATAGGATTTACCTCATATTTATATAAAATCTCAGGCTTCATACTGGCAAAACTAAACAAATTTGTGATAGATTCTCTTTAGAATCAGTTTGATATAAATTTGCCATTACATAAGGTATGCACGTGTACTTCCACTGATATTTGTGTTTCAATAGATAAAATTTAAAATATTATACCTGCTGTGTTTTCTCAGTATTTGCTTGCAATTTACAGAGATTGTTCCAGCTCAGAGCTACAGGAAGGTACTGAGCACTGAGATGAGTCAGGAGCAGCAGCTGTCCTCAGTGTCTCATCTCATCACGCAGCTCAGACTGACAGAACGCCAGTGGGTGAACACTGCAGGAGCAGGGAGCAATCTAGGACAACTGTCCCGTCACTGAAGTATCTGTGTATGCAGGAACAAGATTAGTTCATAGTACATTAGAGATCAAATGAGATAAAGAACTGAGCCTGTGAAAATTTCTTAGCATTTCTTAGCTCTGAGTAAAACCAGCAGGTGCCTCAAACATGGACAGTCCGGACAAGGAAAGAAATGGTACGATACTACATCTTTTACCAGGACAGGAAGGCAGGGCATTAAGGACAATTCCAATCCAATTGAACTTTATGAAGATTATAGTGAATCACCCACTTCTCTGCAGAGGTTGGCCATTTTTCAAAACTGGAACTCAAGTGGTAGTGCAGGAATGGATCAACATCCAAATATATTTGACCAGAGCTGGTCAGAGTTTAATGTTTTCATTTTATGTGAAATTCCAAATTTTAAATTCCTTTTAGTGCTAATTGGATCAGCAAACAAAACAACTGAAAGTTTAAACAATCAAATATATTTGGGTGGTTTTTATGGTGTGGGTGGGTTTTTGGTTTGGTTGATTTTTTTTCTTTGGTTTTGGTGTTTTTTAATACTGCACCTTTTACTTTCTATTTCATCCCTTCACTTCCTAAAAATGTATCATTCATGTAAGGGAAAAGTACATTACTAAAGGCAAGTGCTTGAACAGTTCTTATTCTTTGTTTGTTTTTGAATAAGTGACCAACAAATTGCAACATTAATGTAACATTTTGGGAAAAGCATTACATTGGGAAAATTGTCATCATATCTAGCACCTCATTATTTTCAGAAACAGTATCCCACAGAAGTTTCCAAATAATGTAATTTATTTTCAGTTTGAAAACCCATAGTTCATCACTTAATGTAAAACACATCTGTTGCAATAGTTTAGATACAAAGTTATAAGACAGAGTTGAACTGGATGCCAGGGGTTCTGGCCTTGCTCTCCATAACATCTCTCACTACACATCAACAGAGATAAGAGAACCCAGATCAATACACAGTAGGTTATCAGTAAAAAACAGTCTGCAAAATAAGAACTCAAAATTTTCTTGAAAGTGAACATGGAGCATTCTCCTCTAGAATCTGTATGAAACTACAAAACTCCTAATAGAGAGTTAGTCTTAGCAAATATTTTAATCAAAGAATAGTAATTCTCAGAATATCTTTCTCATATACAAAGCCATTATCTCATCTTAAATTTAGTCATTATTAGGCTTAATTCAGAGCTATACAGAGGCAATATTTGGATTTACATGAGTTCTCTTCAAACTTAGATCATACATTGCATTGCATAATTTCAATAAACCATTGTTTTATTTAACCCTGATCACATTTCCAGGAGTTGTCAGTGACAGACAGCAAAGAAAACCTTTCCACAGCTGGACCTTTTTCATCCCAGTTAGTCCTGTTTCAATGTTCTTGAATGTGTCCTCAGCAGAGGAGGATTATCGGTGAGTCGATTTCTCCCCTCTCTGACTCAGCTTGCAAAACATGGTCTCATTTTAGAAAACAGGGTATTGCCCAATAGGGCATGACTGCTGCTGCCAAAAATCACTCTGAAAAAATAGGCCAAGCCTAAACTGCTGTGGCTTGTGGTCAGAAACAGAATCTTTGTGCCTCTATACTGAGCTTCTCCCTACCCAGTTCTGCTGCCCCTGAACGACTTCTTTCTTCCTTTACAGTAGTTAAGATACGTTCTGTCCCTAACAACTGACCCATCTAAAAATAAGTGCTCTTGACACACAAGAGATGTCAGACTAGCACAGCAGGATGCTGAAGCGTCTCTAGATGCGTAGCAGGACTTCTCTTACAGTGAGCTGCAGCAATTTAGGAATTCACACTTGATAAATGCAATAAGGGCGGCTTCTTTTTATCTCTTGCAAATGGTGCCAGGACTGATGTATTCCTGATCCTTATTTGGCAATCCAGCTTGCTTCTTTTATGCTGTTCTCTGGAATCACAAAATTCTAGTGTTTGCTTAAGCAAATGTGCACTGTTATTGTATACAGCTTTTTCACTGACATGTCTAGGTGAACTACTTCATTGTCAGCAGCTGGCTCAACCTTTTGTTTGGGTCTACAATTTCTTAAAGCACACTTGTACAGAAATCTGCTCTGCTCTGATAATATTTCTATAGTAGAAAGATAACGCCTGAACTCTGGAAAGTTTCTTACCTATAGCTGAAACAACTCCTCTTCAGCTTCTTTTTGAATCTCATTTTCCAGACATAGCAATACAGCAACAGACTATTCTGTATTACACTTAATTAACACTATTACTTGATTCAATTATCCTTGCCCTTGCTCTTTTTTCAAGGTCAGTGAAATCATAATGGCAGATCAATAAAACACACTAATAACAACATTATCCCTCATATTGGTTAGATTAAGCTAAAGCCCTGCCAGAGCAAGGCCCAGAGAGATGATCTGTCCTTGTTACCTACCTTGTAAGTGTGGGGAAAAAGTCACTTTCTCATTAGTATAGTATTGTTTAGTCTGAAATACTACTATTTAGAAACTGAGAGGGAGTAACTGCAATTATTGTTTCTCTCTGTTCTATTATCTTCAGTGTAGCGATTTTGTAGATGCTCATGTTTGCAAGTTTTCAAAGTTTGAGTGCTGTACTTTTTCAGATACCTCCCAAAAACTTAGGAAAATATATGACTTACAGAGGATACTTAGCTGAAAGTCTTTCAAGAATGTTCTTTTGCAACTTACAGTGCAAACAGCATTCTTTGAAAACTTTATAGCATATGAACATGACACTGTTATTGGGCTTTTCCAACAGGCACCTAAGCAACCAATACTTTGAGAAAAAGGATTGTAAAAGAACTATGCTTGAGAAACCGCATAGTAAAGGAAACAATAAGGGTCATAAAAACAGCTTCCAGAACTCCCACAAAAACATTCATTTTCGATTGATTATCTCTCCTGAGAGCGTTACCATGTTTGGCAAAGCAAACTATGCTGTCATGTATCTTAACAGCACTCACAGCTTCTTGACTGTTGTGGGCTGTGATTCATTTGTCGACCAGAATATTCACTTTTGTCTCCTTGCTACAAGATCTCAAGTGTTACCTACTTCTTGTTTCAATAGAATTGTATGTCGCCATGTTTATCCAGCATGTGATCATCACCACCTCTAGATCTTCTTTTTAAAGAATTCGGTGATTTCAGAAAGCTGGTCTCTCTTGTCCTGTCAGCAAAGCCATTCTGTTCAAAAAAATTTAATTTCTACTCCTCATGAGGGTATTTTTCTTCAGGACTCATAGCCTTTTACATCCCAGGAAATGGTAAGATCCATTCCAAGAGGGAAGGGAAACTGCCAGTGCTTAGGTCCTACCCTACTGAACACACAGAGCAGTACTCAATATACACTACTAAAGCAAATACAATGTAGGTTAGCAAAAAGTAACAGCCTTATCTTTAGAAGATTATCATATATTATTATATTTAAAGATTATATATATTTTCTGTCTTGCATTTACTTGTCCCTTCTTTTCCCCTTGGCAAAACTGCTCCTGAATGTTCTAGTCCTGACTTACCCACCACCTTTGCCAAGACCTTTCAAAGTCCATACAGACTAAAGCAAAAGCAAACCATGCTCTGAGAGTCTGAGAGTTACCAAGGCATTTTCTTTGATAATACCAAAACCTGCACTTACTGTGTCATTTCAGTCACAGATGGAAACCAGCCTGTATTTATAGCATTATCTCAGTTATATATGGATGACAGAATCCAAATTGTTCTTCACCTTCCTTTTTCTGGCTATTACAGAAATGAACAGGACATAGCCTTAGAGTACCATTTTTACATTAGCACTATATCAGCATCCAAAAGTTGAGCTGTTTCTAAACCAGTCTCTATGCAAGTCTGGAAAGGAATAACTAAGTTGTTTTACAGGCTCAGTGTAAGAGAAAAATGAAGCAATTCATGTAAGGGTTGGCTAAATAAATATGAAGAAAACTCACTAATAGCTCCTTAGTTTCACTCAAATGTCCTTAATGGATTTCTTATTCTATAGCTTTGGAACAATAAAATAAATCAATTTTATATCTTTTCCTCCAGTTCATACCCTTAGACAATCTTGCCCTCAGAAAGATTTTAATTTTGTTCACTAGGTTTTTATACACTGCTATAATAATCTTTGCAATAATGATTAAAAAGAATTTTAAAAAGCTATTTTAACAACTAGTTTGTTCATTCAAAGATTGCCTTTTAAAAGTAATTAAATCTGTGTATATTTTTTTTTAAAAAATCAATATATTTAGTTTAGTAACTGGATATTGTTCACTTGAAAAGAGATACTACATCCTAAGCCAATACTGCCATTGGAAAACAAACCACATAGATCAAAATTAGTTTTAGACTCCTTCACTTCACCCATCTAATCTTTCTTGAAAGAAAATGTGTATCAATCAACCATAAAAACTATTTTGGTGGAAAAGACAAAGTTCATCCTTTACCAAAAATTAAAAAGAGAACTAAAAACTTTGGAAGTAAAAGGCCCCAAACCCAACCTCACACTCCAAAGCAAAGCCTCAAGAACTTTCCAACCACTGCTAGAACAAAGACACAATTTTCCCAAATTCCTGAAAATGTATTCCCCTAACGCCCCCATGTCTCTGAAAAAAGTTAAGTTTAACATGTGGAAGATGGCATTAAGGATAATGAATGACCTGCTCTGCTCAAGTTATCTCAACAAAATCTTCCACTTTTTTACAGGTGTTGCTTGGTGCCGCAGAAAGCTGCATGTTAAAGTTGTTCAAGCTTTTACAATTGTGTACAGTTCAACTGCCTCTTCCTGCACTTTAGCCAGAAACAACCTCCATGGCAACTCCACTCCTGACTTCAGGGCAACACTGAAGTCTGCCCAGGACAACTCAGCTTGGCTGGGGCTCTACAAGGACTGAGCCAAAGTGACCGAACACACAGAACACAGCATGGGACAGCCAGGTGTGCACACTGTCCATGAAAAACTGCACAGCTCAAAAAGATCTCTGCAGCCCCTTTCACCTTTGGGTGCTTGTTAAGAGTCATTCTGTCCAATTTTTAATAGAATCTCTGTCAGTTAATTTATTCATTTGAGAAAAAAAACCTAAAACAGACACCTGGATGTCTGTAAGTAAATGACTGTCAGACTCAGTATTTATAGAAAATTAGCTGGAAAACAAAGATGAAAAATCTCATCCAAGCTAATTGCTTGTGGCCTGAAGGCTGAGTATTATTCAATTCTGCATCAATGTAATTGTTACTGCACGGGACTTAACGTTCAACACAATTCTTCCAAGGCAGGCAATTCAGTAATAAACAGTCCACTCCCTCAAATCAAAACATGCAAGGATAGAACACAAATTCTGCATTGTGTTTCTTGTTTGAGAAAAATTTCATTTCAGCAAAGGAAGAACATAAAAGAACACCTTGTACCAAAGGTAAGTACTTAGATTTGCTACTCCTGAGCTTCCCTCTGAGAGAGGGAAGAGAATGACTTCAGGGGGAGAGGCAGATGAGATCCCAGCATGCACAGACTGGTATGCAATAGATGCATTTCATAGAGCTTGGCATACATTTAATAACTTGACACTACTTTTCCCTGTACTATACTTTAAAAATATTAAGAAAAATAAAAAACTTCAGTGCTGTTAAAACAGCTTGGAAGTTAATTATTCTAGCAAGTCCATCTGGCAGCTTCACAACTGCAACGCTTGAAAGCCAAGAGTTTCCTTTGCCAGCAAAAGGTGTCCCAATGGCTATCACTGCATTTGAAAATCTAAAGGGAAATTCCTAAGTCTCATTAAATCACTGACTTATTTGACACAATGGCAAGTATTCCTAATGAATCAGGGACAAATCCTTTCTCTGATCACTTTATGAAATGTGCACACTCGAAAATTTACCCGATTAAAAAAACCCACCACTCAATTATTTCATTAATATCAATATTGTATGTTTCACACATCCTGCATTCAGGGAATACTTTCACTCTTCTTCCTCATGTGGCTTTAGCCTGGTCAATTACTGTATTTTCTTCAAGCAAAAGAAATTTATTTCAAAATATTAATTTAGAACCCAGTGCTGTTGAAAAGCTGCATCCTTCCTTCTTCCGTAAAGAATAATAAATTAAAAAGAACATCAGAAGTCAATGATGAGAAACTGCTACAAGTACGTGGACCTCAGAAATCCTGAGAAGCCACTAAGGTCAAAATTCAATAAAGTTTTTTGGACACTTCAAAGTCCCATGACAATTCATATTTCTCAGACAAACTAACAAATATCTTAATGAACTTGAGCCTATGCCTGAAATACCATCTCAATGTATACAAGCAGAGCTTTGCATAAGGAATTCTCCATGGCAAAATACTAAGGAAACTATAAATCATGTCTGACCAATATTGAATATACTTAGCAAGGTTTAATGAGTGACTGAAGTAAGAGTCAAATATTCAAAACTGGTATAAAAAGCATCTTTACTGAACAACTTATAAAAAGGAATATGCTTATAATTTGATGCCATTAAACAAATTACATTACCAATAGTGACAAGAACTCAACAGAATGTTTACCAAAGATCTTGCTTGTCCACAAAGTATTCAGTGAAAAGTATACCAAACAGGTATTACACAGGCAACCATTTAATGAAAGTCAATGTAAAAATAGCAATTATTTTTCTAACTGCTCTTTTCCCTGTCAATTTTCCAAAATGCATTAAGGACAAGGATTCCATCAATCACTTTTCAGTCTCATTCTCAGGTTCACTGTCTCCACTGTCACTGTCTCTTCCAGGGTGTTCTGGCATTTTTCGATGCTCATCCATTTCATCCACATTCAAGTCTCCTTCCTTGATCATTTCTTCCACAACTTCATTTTCTTCTGCTGCATCTTCCTGCATGCCCTGACCTTCACCTTCTACTTCAGTCTCTCCAGTTTGTGTCGGTTCTGGTTCTTCAATCATGGCAGGTGGAGGCAGTAAATGCTGGATGATTGAAAAAGAAAGGATTTTAAGTTTTTACACGTTAGCTTGAACGCTTCATCTTATTTTTAGGATTTTACATTAGATAACAAGTTAACAACAAAACTCTTAAAATTTAGAAGACGTAATGATTTGTAAGCACTTCACTCCTATATATGAAAAAAATTAGAGTAATGGTCACAGTATAGTCATCTTAGATGCATTTTTTCCTGAAATGCGGGTGTTAAAATCTCAGGACTTCCAATTCAAGGGCAGAAAACACATTTCATTATCCCAAACACTCTGACAAGTAATAGGATTATGGTAAATCCCAACTTGGAGCAATATGCATATTTCTGCCCTAACCTCATCTGTTACCACTTCAAACTCCTAGATATTTTTAACTTGGTTTTGATGCCTTCAACAGGCCTGTTTTTAACAACTCATATCCGTAATTTCCCCTTGCAACATCTTATAGAATACTATGTGAATGTTATCTGCACTTACACAAGTTTCATGCACAGCTATAAATGTAGAACAATTCAAACTTCACTAACAGTTAAACAGCGCTTAAATATTTTTACACAATACTTCCGAAACAGCAATTTAGTGTATTCAATGTGTTCTGCTTACAACCAAAGAAGTAGTTTGCAAAACATTATAGTCTGGAAATGGTAGCCAAATAACACAACTAAACAAAACATACCAGGACTACATTGAGCTGAAGAGTATGGAAGAATGCTACACAATTCCAGGCTGAACAAAAACACTCATACTTCTTGCAGCCTGATATTATTTAATGGCATGACGGGTATTTCTTTAGAATATTTTTGATCATTTTAATGAAATGCAATCTTAAAAAACTTGATTGTTTAGCTTTGTTTTTCTCAAAAGGCAACTTTGTTTCACATGACAATGAGGTGTTTAACTACAGTGAAGTTTTACCTTCAATTAGTTGACACTAATATTACAAATTTGCACAGGTAAATCTACAAATCAATTATGATTACCAGCAGAGATATAGAAAGCATTTTCTATAGACTTTTAAGTTATCAGACTGGTCTCTATATCCATCTGTGCACAGGAAAGTGTAGTTCCAAACCAAAGATCTTACAAGAATACATTCTTGATTATACAAGAATATATTCTTCAGACAAACTCAGACTTCTGTGACTTACTTAGATGCATATTGTGCTTTGTGACGACTACTGTAAAGACTAGTGTAAAAGGAAAGGAAAATAATAATGTTGTACTGAATAGAATAAAACAAATTTAATGCCAGCTTTGCTTTCTTTTGGTAGTTCACTTCTTGGCTTCCCCTGCAACGAGAATGTGATTCATTGCTGCAGTAGGAAAACAACAGTTTTGTAAATAATTTTAGCTAGCAATGCATAAGATTAGGATGCCAAAAACAATAACAGGTATTAGCAGGAGAATTGGGTCCCTATTTGATTAACGCGTCAAGCAAATGCTTTTTGGTAAAATTTAGATACTAGCATCTGCTTTTCAAGACATGTATACACTTCCCTGACAGGGCTGTTCATTATCACCTAAATGTGGCCAATCTACTGCTACTAAGTCTTCATCACATAACATTTTGCATGGTTGAATGATCTCTAACTATATTAGACAAACTGGCTTCAAAGCAAGCCTTGTCAGGTGCTTACAGGACCTGGGTTTCTAAAAAACCAGTGTAAGCTTACTTTACTACTACTAAAAAATTTACAGTAAGAAGAAATTCTTGTAGCATCCTCTTTGTATATCCCCTTTTCTTTATAGCACACAGGTAATTACAGCATTTCTCCAAAACAGTAAGATAGTATCCTCTCTGTCCAGACAGCCTGAAAAGGGCTTCCTTTGGGTAACAAAACACTTCAAATTTGACAGAAGCTTTCTCTCAGAAATAAAAATAAAATCCAGAAGTCACTGGATAAGAACTGCAGAGAAGAATAAATTTTCTATCTGAAAGCCTGACGTTCAGGTAAAGAAAAAGTTTTGGGTTCTGATCTCTACTGATTACACCATTCGTATTAGATGAAACATGGAAGTGAAAGAAAAAACAAGGAAGAGGATGTGACAGAGATATCCTTGCATTAAAGAACAGAACCTATATCTCTTAGACTATCTGCTCAAGGACAGTCATGTTCACACTCTCTTCCCAGTCAGCTAATAATTTTACATCAATTTTGCCCACTTTTGGAAATCTTTCAGAAGAGCAAAAACCATTAAGGGAACTTCAGAGTACCAAGAAAGAATAAATTATAGATAATACAATATATAGGTATTATATAATATATGAAGAATAATAGATAGGTAATAAATATATAGGTGAGAGAATAGGACAGACCCCAGACACTGAGTGAAAGCTGATACCATTGAGGGATAGCATTTAAGACCATTCTTTTTGGTTTAACTACCTCTAGGGTTTACAGATTCAAGTATGCTGAGTAAAGGCAGCTTTCTGCTCAGTATACTGTCTAAGCTACCTTAACGCTCCACTCACTGACATGAGACTACACAGACTTTCTGCTGGGCTCTGAACTCTGCTTCAGGGATTAAACACTGACAAAACTAGGTACAGTGCAAATGCTCCCAACCCCATGCAATGCTTGATGTTGAAGTAGGGCTGAAAAAAATTGCTCCAGAACAAAAAAACACTACAGCTGCAAACCAAGCTGGATAATAGGGTGATTTAACAAGGTTAAAATGGTTTCAAGACATGACCTGGTCTTTCTCTTATGAAACAATTATTACAGTGGTATTATAATCCCACTAGCTGAAATCCCACACTTATCTGAAACAACACAGATGTTTCCTTTAAATTAGTAGTGGACAAGCTAGTTCTTTAGTATTAATAAATAGTATTTTCAGTCCAGATAGAGCCATCAATGCACTTGTTATTAATTACTGATAGGTTTGGAGCCTTAAATTGGGGCTTAAATCACTAGAAAATACAGCTTTTGCTACTGCAACATTTTACAAGACCTCAATATTCTCACTTCCAGTCAGAAACATTACCTGAACTTTAAATATAGCAGAAACGGACTCAAATCTCAACAGCTTCTCATGCCATTTACCAAAAAATGATTTTATTTTAAATGCATTCCAAAAGTTAGAAGGTTCTCACCTGTTGATGGTAGCGTGTACTCTGTATCATGTGCATATACATATTGTACACAAAGTTAGCCATTTGAGGCATGTTTTTAATAACATGTATTTGGTGAGCTGGTCTTTCTCCATTCTAAGAAAGAGAAAAAAGTTGACATTCAGCAAACAAAGCAAAACAACAATTATTCAAAGGTTATTTAATGATATTAGAAGACAAAAGCACTGAGAAATTAAATAATGCTTTTCAAAGAAAAAGAAGTGGTTAATGGTTTGGAAAGTCAGGAGGTATAGGTCTTACATTTTGGGGAATGGATTAATCATGATACTGCAGTCTGAAAAAGAAACTTCAAAAGGAGAGGCTGGGTTCTGATTCTTACTCCATGAAGTACATTCTGGACATGAGTAATTTAACATATTAAAGGCACAAATTGTTTATGATTAGAGTAGGATTTAGCCTCTTGCTTGTTGCAGCCCAGCTCCTTGCTCACACTCACCGACCATGCTCATTGCACAATTGATCTGCAAGTTTCAACTGAAAGGGCTCCCTCCCAAATTTCTCAACAGCATTTAAGACCAGGGAAAGATCTGCAACTTAATTTTGGGATGCATGCAGGCATTCCTTCTCAAAGCTTCAGAAAGCAGAGCAGATATACTCCTTTGTTTCTTCATTTAGCATCTTGCTAGCTGCGCCCTGTGCTTAGGTCCTTAACACAAACCTTCCCTTAAAGATCTAGTGCAGTATTACAAATTAGGTTTTTGTACTTATGAACCTAGCTCAGCAGCAAAACTCTTGTGATATTGGAAACAATTTCAAGAGACAAAAAATTAGCTTGCAATCCTGAGTTACTCGGCTACATGTAATTTTACCTCTTTAAATGAGAAATGAGTAGCTTTATGTAATTTTGCTAGAGAAATAACATCATTTCATAACAAAGCCAAAAACATGTAAAAACTAAAAAATTATTTTTATCACAAAAAATACTGAATCATTTACACAGGCAAAATGCAGGAAAAAGCAGGCACAAGAATTACTGATATTTAAGTTATACTGATAATTAACTTTTGCAGAAATATCAATTAAAACCAGCTGGTGTGTATCATGACAAAAGGTAATTCCAAGGAGTTATTTGTACAATCACAGAATCATTAAGGTTGGAAAAGACCTCTAATACGAACAAAATCCAATCATCAAGTGGCACCGTTGAGTTCACCACAAAACAATACCCTCAAGTGCCACATCCACACCTGTTTCGCCCCCCTTCCAGGGATGGCAATTCCACAATTTCCCTGGGCAGCCTGGTCCAACACCACTAAGCAGACACACCAATCTAGCAGAGAAAACAGTTTCATCTCTTACAGCCCACTCAAAAAAAGTGAGCAAACTCAAACACCCATTACAGATACCAGTGCAAGCTGTTCCTACCTGTCTTGCCGTTGGAAAACCTTCTGTGGGAACGATATGGAGGTGAAGTGGACGAGCTGTGAGTTGGCTGAAAGCTGGAGTTAGTTCAAAACAGTTCTGAAATAGTGATACCCTTGCAAAGATATAAAGTCCAAGTCTGGCTCTTGACATGGCAACGACTAATCGTCGGACATCCCTTCAAAAAACAAAATCAATCATGTTCTTTTTCATGTTCCAATGACACACTTGCAATAAAAATAACTAGAAGTACATGGGAGTCTTAATTAGAAGAAATATCAAATCATCTGCCAATATACTACCTTGCCTTCAGTTTTTTTCCCAATATATTGTTTCAATAGCTAGCATCATTATAAAGAACCATAAATATATTGGTTCACTGTACTAATACCACTATGAAAAACCAGCCTCTACTATTTTCCTACGCCTCAGAAGTAAAGTTTACTCTAAACACTGAGAAAAAATCCCAATATCATTTCTGTATCTGAAAGAGAAAAGATGAATCTGGTAACTTGTTTATCTAAGATTAGACAAGTTTTCCTCCATCACATCCGAAACCAAAAGTGCAAACACTTAAAACTACACACAATAATGCAGCTTGTGCAATGATCAAACACTTCTGATGCAAAATAAATAAAAATCTCTATTTTAGGAAAGTATCTATGAGAAAATTTAAGCCTGCATTTGCTCAACAAATACTACAGTCCTTTCATTCTACAAGGGTGAAACCAAGGTCAGCCTATCTGCAGCAAAATAAACTAATTATAGGGTAAGAGGCATTACAAAAGCATAAAGCGACTGGAATAAGGTACCAGTTATAAAAGGAAGTGTGTCTGAACTTCATTGTACACATAGCATTGAATGTCATTTCTACTATATTCTCATACAATAGAATTTTTTGTATAAAGTACTGGAAGTATTTCTGTATCTGATACAGAGTATAGGTACTGCTATGGCACTACAAGAAGATATTCTTACATACCTAAGGTGGCCTACAGCCTTGGTACGCACTAGTGAAAGGAGAATATAATCGTTCTGTTGGCCTTGAAATCTGTCCACTGTTGTTACCTACAGAATTAAAAAATAAGAAAAAACCTCTATAGGTTAAGCTTTGCCATTTCAATTAAAACACGACACCAAAATTTTAACATCAACTTTGGACTGAGATTGCAGTAAACAAGAAGAGAAAGAAAGTTTGTTTAACTGATTTAGTTGGCCTCTAACAAAAAGCCTGGAGTTTTTGTTGGGAAATATGTCGGGAGGAGCTTCTGTCTGACTGTATATGTTTCTTTTACTTCTTTCTGTTTAAATTCAGACAGCCAAAAGTGGAGTGCTAATACCAAAAGATTATGGAAAGCCATTAGCTTTGTGGTACAGTTTTAAACTGCAGAATTAGCACCACACAATTAAAACTATATTCTTTATTTGTTTCTTCAGATTCGTAATCATACATTCTATTAAATAATTTCTATTCTGGGTAGATCTTTCTAAAGATGCGATTTGGGTGAATTATGTTATTATTGAGGACAAACAAATGACAAAAAAAAAAAAAAGTTATGCTGTCCCACATAGCCTGAAGTCTTTTCACCTTCACCGAGTTCACTGTCAAATTATCAGCAGGCAAAACCAAGGGCACTAATCTATGAAATTCCATAGAAAGTAGGTTCACAAATATGTGGTTACACAGGGAATATTTCCATAGACAGCTGTTTAAGCACAGCCTAAATTAGCATGATTTGCAATATGACAGTTTAAAAACACAGAAACCAGAAGTGCTCCAATGACTAATATATTTCCAAAGTCACCTTGTTTGGCCGTCCAATCAGAGGATTGTTTCCACATCGCTGATTAATGACATCACGGATCAGGTGTTTCTGTCCATTATAGGTTGTCAGGATACTTATCCTGTCTGCAGGATAACCAAGCAGGCACATATACATGAAGACTGCCACAACGTACTCTGCCTCACCAAGATTCTAAAGTTTAATGTAAGAGAAGAAGACATGAAAATACAGAAAAGAGTTACTCAGGTTAGAAAGAATAACACCTGTGACACTGTCAGGTATTTAGACAATATTTTAGAGCTGAGAGAAATGTCCCTAGATCTGACGATTCTTTGCTCACTTCATGCAAGCCACATTAAAAGAATATAAGAACCACAAGTAGGTTTAATACCTCTACTCTCATTCATCCTTAGAGAACTGCTAAAAATATCTACATCAATATTATAGTTAGGCACTGACTGAAAACTTTGCAATATTTACTTGAAAGTTCCAGTCAGCCCAAAAAGCTTCAATGACTCACTCCCCAGTACACTGAAAGTAAGAACTAGTTGCACTAGTATAAATAAAGTCCTTTCAAGTATTAATTAGGAGACAGACATCTGGATTATCAAATCCAGTTATTTCCACTGCAGGCCATCCTATTCAATTACAAATTACCAGCTGTTATTTTGTATATTGTAACTTTCTCTCTCTGTCATTGCTTTATGAGTCTGTCCCAAAGTACCACTCTTCTGGCTACAGGAAGCTTTGTTCTATTTCCAGACTGAAGTTATTCATAGCCTATTTAAATCCATTTTCTGTCAACAAAAATTATCTTTCAGGTTAAAAAGTTGTTCTCAAATGCTGACATTTACTCCTGCTCTATTTATACAAGGAATTTTATCCCCACTTGGCATATGTTTGAATAGGCTGGACATACCAGCCTCATTTATTTTTTCTTACTAAGTGGGCTCTGCATTACTCGGAAAATTCAGTTGCCAGGCGTATCAAACACCTGTGGGTGTAAAGCTATTCTATAAATTTTAATCCCCTTTAACCCTGGAAAGAAAAGCCCAAATTCACAAAGAGAAACAATACATGACAGCAATCTATTATCTCATGAAAACCCATGAATGCCACCAATATACTCTGCTAAATGTCATTCAATTATCAAGATCACCAAAAAAAAGTAATGGTAGGAAGTATTAGAAGAGTGTGCACATGAGAGTACTGATATAATGAGAAGTGTGTTCTGTGTCATCAAGTCAGTGTTCTTAACCTTGTTTAGGCAAAGAGTGGTCTAAAGCAATGCTCGCACTCTCAATTATCAGGCACTCCTTTCAGCTGTTTGTGTTCCACTGGACAACTTTTTACTACTTGTGTGTTACAGTTTCAAAAACAAAATCAAAATAATCTCTCCAAACAATTCTGTCCTTAATCTAGCAATAGGATAAAGTGGATTACGATTTACCATTGCTTTCTTCCCTAGCAGCACATTAATTTGTACTGAAAAAATACGGAGAAGAACCTAAGCAAAACCTACAAATATATTTCATATCTTGTTAAAAACACAGATTCACATAAGTCTCAGTGATCTTCAGAGGGAAAAATGAACTTGAATATTATCATCATAAAGTATATTGTTTGCTTTCCATAATATTAAGCGAAATATAAGGTGTTAATTCCATGTTTGAATTAAACGCCTTAACTTGCACATTGCTCCAGCTCTAACTTTTCCAAAGCCCATATTTTCTATTTTAGGCACCATAGTTTGTTTCACCCATTTTTTAAACAAGAAAAAGAAAAGGACTGAATATATAAGCATCTCATTACAAGTATAAAATATTTTCCTAATTTAAGAGAAATAGACAGAGACTGTTGTTGATGGCTTAATTTCAAAAATTAGTTGAGAGTTTGAAAACTTAGTTGAGAAACTTCAAGATGAAGGCTTTTTCCAATTGACTTCATCCTCAATCTTTATGCCTCTTTATGTATATTACTAGCAGTACTGTTTTATTCTTTTATGAATGGGCATTTTAGCATTCCTACATTTAGATAAAATCAACACAGTGACTCTTCAAACTCAGGTATGAGCTACCAAGCAAACTTGAAATTGTGTTTGTGTTCAGGGAAAATGCTACTGTTTATTTCACTATCATGACAGTGCAGCTGAATTACAATGGACCTTAATTTGCCTTAGGTCAAAATGACATTTTGTAATGAATTACACCAAGTCTCATCCCTCCTGTAACAATGAGAAAACAGATATCAAAGTCATTCATTGAGCAAAAGCCACAACATAATGTTCTCATTTTTAACATTCAAAACCCATTAAAAGGAGGAAGAAAATCATACACATGACACTATTATCTGAGAACATGAAGTCAATGTCAGTTTACTGGTTTTGATAGTCTGCCTTCATTGCACATCTAACAAGCCCTACTGAGGTTAATAAATTACACATGCAGTATTGCTCTTACCTGATAGAAATAAGGATTGGGTTCAGACTCTCCTACACCATTGAAGTCCTCTACATTTATAAGCTGGAAGTCATACAAAAAGCCAGCATTGGCTGTTCTGAACTCTGGCAGCAGCTGCACGTGAGGCAGGTTACCCAGGTTCTTGTAGCGCCAGTTGTAGAGGTTACACAAACTGCTCAAAACCACACAGACACAAACCACAGAGAGTGAGTTACAGCAGGCTCGTGAACTCAGCCAAAATAGTTCAGATGCACACCAGATTAATGCTTCTGTAGGCTTTCAGTGAAAAGAATAATTTTGCTAGGCAGCCTGTACATATATAAATGACACAATCTATCCAGCAATATTATTTTTATGTTGTGATTCTGTTTTGTTCTCTCTCATCGAAAGCTTCACTTGCCGGATCAATGTGGCACGCTCAGGTTTAAGTCTGTTCCTCCTGATCAAGGTACAAATTTTGCAAGAATTCTAATGAAAATTTTCATGGGTAACAAAAGGAATATTAATGCTTCTTTATAAAACAAAAGGAATAAGGAAAGAAGTATTTTCTGCATTAACTGCATTTTACTGTAAAACTTCTTACAGTAAAAAGAAACTGATTTTCTTATTTTGTGCATTACCTAGCGCTAACACAAGACATGAATGGAAACAATCAAAATCTACCTAATTCTGAATGATTCCTGATATTTATAGGGACAGTAATACTATGCCTCATTCACAACAACATCCAGACCAGATTAAGAAGCAGATAGTTCATAGGGAAGCTACCTGTGATCAAAATAGACAAAGCATAGGAAGAAAAGCATGGACAAAAAAATCCTTGATCAAGTAATCACTTGCAAAGTGAAAGACTTCTGCTCTCTTATCAATAAGAAGTTCTCTAAGATTTTGTTAAGCAACATTTATTTACCATCACATTCAGATAAAATTTTCATTACAAAAATCATACTGGACTGTCATTCATAAGACTAGAAAATAATATTCTAGATTCCAAACATTTCCTACATAAAAAAAATGAAGTTATTCTTCATATTGTCCACTTCACGTTATACCTAAAATAAAAGTTTAAAACTATACCTAGAGTAGCAAGATTTTATATGGAGTAATTTTCTCTTATTTGGTTTTATTTTTCCTTCTTAACCTGACACCACAAATATGTAATTTACGCAATCAATAAATCTGGTATTTAAATTACCACAGTGAAATGACAAATACACAGATAAAAAAGAAAATCTATTATACTATAGAGTTGCAGTATCTCCTTTAATATATAAAAGGCTTTATGCTCTTGTGAGAACAACCTGGATGTGTCCAATCTCTGGATGCATCTCTTCTGAAAAACTACAGAAAAACACTCTTTGGCAGACTTTAAGGGAATTATTATATATTCAATGCTAAATAAATCAGATCTTCATTTAACTTTAAATATACTCAATGTTAGTTTAAAAAAGAAAGCTTCTTCAAAGTCTTATTTGTAAAAAAACCTTAAACACTTAAGATGATTAAGTACCTTTGAATACACTTTCCATTAAAGTATTCATGCAATAGCAGAATACTACTATATATAAAATAACAATGAATAAATTAATCTGATTGCATTTCAGAGAAGGAAAATCTGCCTTCCTAGCCTAAACTGAAATTACTGGGAAAAAACAACAGAATTCCAGATTTGCAAACTCCTGTCCTAATAGTAAAGAACAGTTTCCATAACTGTATGAGCCCTCCTGTCATTTTTAACCTGTTACCTTCTTACAAGCGAGACAAAGGATTTTCCATCTTACCTTGCTCTTGCTCTTCCTTGTGCATCCAAATCAACAGTTGGAACTCCAACACGAACAAACCGTGTAAAAAGAGACTGTTCCATGTTGGAGTATTTTTGAAAAGCCATGTTCTTAATGACTGGTGGCAACTGATGATGGTCACCAATCATAATCCACCGCTTCAAACGACTGAATCCATCCTGGGGGTTCTAGAATTGAACAAATACACTGTTGCAACTATTACAATATAATCAAGGCACTCAAAACACATTAAGAGTCAGACTGCCTGCCTTTGTCTAAGCCCTTCAACATTTGTTTTTAAGCTACATTGAACTGCAGCTTTTTAAAGACTACTAGCTTCCATCCTATCAGAGAGCAGAATTGTAAATAAAGTCTCTTTTCTTATAAAACAAGTACCTTTATCTACTAAAATCAATAGAGAAATATCAGAAAAAATATCATACTATATTGCTTTAAAAGCCAAAAACTTCTGATTACTATACCCTAGTAGTAGCTACCCCAGAATTGTCCTTTGAACTTTATTTTTTGGTTCTGAGATAGTGAATATGAAGCATCTGAAACAGTTCTAGTGTTCAGATGTCTGAGACAAAACTGAATCTGCCTTTCAAGCGTCTCTGTTCATGTGCTTTATCTATTTACTTCTGTAATTGTCAAATAGCCTCTTCCATGACCGGGATGTGCCCCTAACTAAATCCCATTTTGGCTCTTGGACTGAATGCTCTTCACAATCAGCATCCTGGAGACTTCCAGCTGTCAGATCCTCATTACACACTCCTGTGATAATTCCTTTTCCCAATGGGAACACTATTTGAGACAGAACATAAAGTTCCTTTTCCTGCCACTTGAAGTGGAAGAGCTCTGAAGCTGTTTCTGTTCAGACAGCAAGGAAAGAAAACTGAACTCTGAATTCTTCAAGCCTGAAAATGCCTTAGTAAGAAAGTAAGAGGATGGAAATAATTTTTATTGGCAAGAATAAAAAACCACAAAAACACAAAACTTTTTTTTTCTACCTGCTCCCAAAAGTTTCTGCTTTGGAGATGACCAAGCATTCTATATAGTTGTTCTGCATATATCAGCCATTTTAATCTTGGACAAAGGGCCCCACCCCAGAATTCAGTTTTTAAAAATTTCTCACTCAATTGCAAGTGAAAAAATCAAGCACTGACAATCTGGAAGGCCATACCCTTAGGTTTTGTTAAAATAAAAACCCAGTCAATTTTCAAGGACTATTTGGATGCCTCACACAAATAAACTCATGGTATATGCCTCAGTATATGCCTCCATGGTGAAATGGTCTATTCTAACTACGCAAACTCTTCAGTTTCTGCATTTCTCACATATACCTATTTTCCCTCACCAGATGCATCTGGTTATTCAATGTTCATTTAAAAGTTAAAAAAAACCCTGTAAGATGTTTACTTCATTGAATAAAATAATTTCATAATCAATGTGAAAGTTCTTACTAGCAAATATCACTTCTAGGTTGCTTTCTGCACATGATATTTTTTATTTTAATATTCAATACTGTTCAAGAACACAGAGTCTTATTTGTCTTCTTTTTTGAAAGATCTTTCAGGTTTCAAGTCTAACCTGCAACAGGAGAGGTATAAAGGTTTCTATCTCCAGAATCTGAGCAGACTCTTCCATTAAGATGTTGTCATACTGAGGAAAAAAAAAAGGTAAAGAGATGTCCATAAACACAGTAACACAAATGAACGTATTTATTCAGCCTACCAAAAGAAAGCTTCTATTACTTCTTCATATTTTGCTGGGTGGGACAGTTACAGCAAGATTTCACCTTATAGGCAAAAATATCAGTATTACCAAATAAGTGAAGTCCTACTACATCAATGGCAGATCTCTCTGTACCTGTCAGGGCTTACACCTAGAAGGAATCCATGACTGAATTACATGACATGCCTCCTATATGCCATTACCACAAGAGAAAAGCTTTGTGCAGTGGAGCAAACTAATTTGGTGTCTCTGCACTGAAGCTGAAGAGGAATCATTTTGTGGTCCAATACAGTACACGATCAGTGAAAAATAATACTAAAAGAATTAGTGCCTGGCTTTTGTCAGAAAAAAACCTGCACTAAATTAACAGTTATAGTTACCACTGCAGAGTGAAAAAAAGCATTGCCTCATAGTTCTTACTGCTAACTTTTTAGGTAAACAAAGCTGTAAATGCCATGTTTTTCTACGCAGTTCTGCCTCTATTTTATTAATCACTGCTGTTTGTCATGTAATATGGCAAAACCGACTTTTTAAAAAATGCACTATTAAGCATTTTTTTGTATATACAAAAACTTAAAAGTGATTTAATCTTTTACTTACAAAATCATATTTTTCTTCAGTAAAATTAAAAAATTGAAACATACAGGTAATAAAATGCAACTCTAAATAATTTATCTGCCTAGACTTGGAGCAGATAAAAAGATTCATACTGGGTGGGGAATAGGGGAGAACCAACACCAAAATCAGTAACACTAGAAAATCATTACTTTGAAACCTAATTCAACCAGGTCACGTCGTTTCAGAGCAGCATGAGTACAAGTCATAGCAATGATTTTTGCTTCTTTCACCAACAGGTATTTGGATCTATCCAGGCCACTGCGGAGAAGTTCAAATGCTCTGAACTCCTATGGAGGACAAAAGAAAAGTCTTGATAGTCAGAATACAAAAAAAATATCACTTATAAAATGAATCCACTCAAACTATGTGGCCACCTTCTTAATATAATTAAATGAGAAAGTTCTGAGGGTATGCACTGTTAACAATCCCATCTGAATAATTTGTTGTGGTTTCCAGATGTAGCATATTTTGAGAAACAATCTTGGAAAAGCCTATCAAAGAATTCTTACAACCTGTCTGTACGTATAAATTTGCAGACAAATATTCAAAAAATTCAAATAATTCTCTCAGAATCCCCAAAAATTTTCTTTTACATATATCTTTACATATATATACAAGAAGATATATCTTCTTGTTTCCTACTTTACTGCATCATAACATCAATTCAGTAGTAGAAAGACCATTACAGTTAACATAATCAAATGATACACAAATCACCCTTACCCTAACTTTTAATAGTATCTTAAGCAATACTGGCAAAAGCAGGAGATAATCTGTTACTTTTAGGTTATCTGGTTAAAGGCAACTCACTGTAAATAGAGAGACCCTGTGAGGATTAGAGGAGCAGTGATTGGTGTACCAATCCTTGTAACCTCATCAGTGAAAATGAATGCAGAGTGGCTGCTTCCTGCAATCCAACTAAAGAGACTGGACCCTTGTCCCTATTGTGTAACACACCTATATTACTCAAATATTCATCTTGCAAGGTAATGAAGCTGCCTAGATGTGTATATTTCTTCTAGGAAGTAGGGAAAATGAGAATTTTTGGAACCGTGCAAAGTTTTTCTACAGGATTAGCCAGATACACTCGCCTTCAACAGTTATATGTCTTACCTCAAGCTGAGTGAATATTTTCTTAATATGTCTAAAACACCCTTCAGCAATTTCCATATCTTCTTCATATGATTTGCCTTTGAAAACTGGTTGAGGAGCATTTGCAAAATACTGATGAAAAGGAAAGAAGCCGGAGACATCTGCAACATCTGGCAATTTTCCACCTTTAACTTTCACTTTACTGATATACTCCTCCCAACGAGACATTACCTATGACAAAGCAAAGTGGGTTTATATCACAAGGTTTTTGGCAATGTATAAGCTTGCAGCATAGCATTAAAAAGTCATCACAAAAGTAAGGTATGTCTTAGGTAGCATTTGACCTTGTGTCAGGATGACATTTTTGAAGTTGTGACGGGTTGAGCTTGGCTGGTAACAGACTACCACCCAGTTTCTCTCACTTTCCCTCTTCAACAGGACAGCGGGAAGAAGTAAGATGGAAAGGCTTAGGGGTTGAGATAAAGACAGACTTGCTTAGCAAGTAGCATCACAGACAAAACAGGGAAAATTCATTTCATTTATTGAAATTTAAAAGAGAGTAAGATGGTAAGAGTAACAAGGACAAAACCAAAACCATCTTTCTTCTCCACTCCCTCTTTCTTCCCAGGCTTGATTTCATTGTCAATTTTTTTACCTCCTCACCTTGAGCAGTACAGAAATAATGGTGCCGTCATCCAAGTTCATAACACCACATCTCTGCCACTCCTTCCTACTCACACTTCTTCCCTGCTCCAGCAAGGGATTTTGACAGGCAGCCTCTTCCCTCAGGATATATCCACCTGCTCAGCATAGGGTACTCCATGGGCTGCAGTGTCAGAATCTGCTCTGCTACAGCCTTTCCACTAGCTGCAGCTGGAAAACCTGCTTTACCATGGCTGCCTCCACAAGCTAGGGGGAACATATGCTCTGATGCCTGGAGCATTCCTGTCCCTTCATTTTCCCTTCATTTTCTTCTGACCTGGGAGTACAGGGTTGTTTCTCACACTCCCATCTCTGCTCTCAGCTGCTGCTGGTTTTTGACCTCTTCTCAAAGAGGTTTTCACAGAGGCACCACCAGTGTCACTGTGGATTCAGCATTGGGCAGCAGAGGGTCTGCTGGAGCTGGCTGTGTCCAACACAGGGCAGCCCCTGACCTCTTCTCAGAGGTCAACCCTAGAGCCACCTGCTACCAAAACCTTGCCACATAAATCCAGTACAGCAGTAGACTTCTTTATTATCTCCACTTATACTACTTTGATTTAAATACCAAGTGGGATTCATTTAGGAGGAAACTGAACCAGATGATCTCTAGCAGCATTCCTTGCACTCTTCAACACCTAATGTCCATTTAATGTGAAGATCCACACTAAAGCTAGCCCAGAATAATTTCTGTAAAAACATACAGTATGTGCACTCAGTCCTAAGTACTACTCTAAGTCTCCTTATGCAACACTAATTGCAAATGTAGACCATGTCACAGAAAAATACATGGAGAAGAAATGAGAGGCATGCAACATACCATTTTGCACACTGTACTTTTGATGTCACATTTAATGCTATAAAAGCCTCCTATCAGGACCATCAAGTAGCTACTCTAATGCTTGCTCAAAATATAAAGCAGCCCACAGATTTTCCTATCTGAAGAAGCTTCAGGTTAGAATCTTTGCCAGCATTCATGAAGGGCAGCAATGACTTGGTGAGTCAGCAGGCAGGATTAAAAACAAAAGCAACACAAGCAAGTCATGCTGCAATTTTAACTTTAGCTGTTACTGTATTGTGAATCACCAAGGAAAATACTTTTTGCTTTTACTCTCAACTCTGAAAAACTCACTGCAAGTTTTACAAAGTGTTTTGTAATGTATTTAGGTCATACAGCCTCTACAGAAGTATTTCAGTCCTTACTTGGTATAAGAAAAAATGGCCAGCTGTTTCACAAGTGTAAGAAACATCTCCTGGGACTCCAAGACTCTCTTGTAATCGCCCAACTTCTCGTAGAAGTTCAAGTCTTCGAGCCAGCACATAATTAACTCTTCCATACCTACCAAATGGATTACATATAGCAATTTTTATTAAACTCAAAATAGTATCTAAGTATCCAATGAGAGAGCACAAAAAACGCCAGCACCCCACCAAAAAATCCCCACAACTGTAACCCTATTCCAAAACCCAAGAATTTTTTACATGCTGACTATTTTTATCAGCTGAGCTCCAGCAATTCACAAAGCCAAGCTTATAAGAAATAAAGTCCACTCAACCTTTACCCCTCCCTCTTGAACTGCCAGAACCCATAGTGCTTGCAGAAATATCCCACAGGTCTGGAGTTATCCTAAGAAAGTGTGAAAACAGACAATGTAGTGCCTTAAAGAAAACTCCATTTAAGGATGAACACTACAGTTCAAGGAATACACTAAACTATGGATACTACTAAATAAATACCTGCTATGGCATCATTTCAGTAAGTTTTTTACTATCAAATTTCTGGAATAATTTGACTACATCAAAGCATTCAATTTAAAGAAAAATATCACAAGGTATTTATTTTGCTAAATACTGAACTATGTATATGTGGGTAGCTTCTAGTGACTATATATAATTTTTACTACAGCTTTTGAAGTCGAAGTATTGCTGTGATAATCCAGTACAGGACAGTTCAGATATTTCCAGTGCACGACCATTATACCCTGCTTACATTTATGAATGTGTGTAATCCTACTGACGTCAGTTGGACTAATGCATGACAAACACACAAATATTTATAAGAGCAGATTCTAAAGTCTTTGTACCGATACAGAATTGACAGCTTTCCTTACATATGTGTACTTCAAGATGTGTTATCAATGAAATAAGCAATTTTGAGGTTAAGCAGTACCTGAAGAATTCAATGCAGAAAGTTTAATTTCATGTTTATTAATGCAAAAATAACCATGAAAGTAGAAGTGATAGCGTATTTATACAAAAAAAACTGTGACTGGAAGAATCTGCCTTATTATTCTAATTTCTCTCACAGATCAATTGTATGAAAGGCATAAGGGTCCAAAAATTGTAATTATCTATTATTCAAGCAGCTGAGTTTGTGAACAAGCAACTGATTCTGCCTTTAGATGCTCAAGGGAGCACAGCTTCTGTACAGAATAAGATTCTGTAAATTTCTAAAATTCTGTAAACCTAGTACTGAGGTTAAAACTGTAACTCTGTTACTGGGATTCAATAATACAAGAAGGGTAAAACTTGTCCAACACAGCTCCTTTGAATGAGAGGTAGAGTGGATTCAAGAGATATCTTGCTGCCATGTTTATAAAAGTGACTTTATCATTAGCATTTCCTTTCTCACCTGCTGAAATCTTTCTCTGTCTCTAATTCCTCTTCTCCATGACCCAGACGCAGAAGGTGACGCTCATCAATGTCTAGAGCCATGATTTTTTCGAACAGCTGGTTCAAAGCCTAAAGATTGACAAGAACAGGAGAAAAAGTAGTTTTTAGAAGTTCAGAGGCTCTTGAAGGGGAAAACTGAGGAATTACTCATAAGTAAAGTAGGAGATTATGACTATTTTAGTATAAATGGAAGCCAAAACAAACAGAAGTTAATTTTAACAAAAAAAAAAGCTAATACTGAAACTCCTAATCTCAACAAAAGGGAAATTAGTCTGCTAACATCCTTTTATCTGCAAACTTTATATAACAATTACATTTGATTCTACAATTTTAAAATTTAATTATCACATAGTTAACTTAGTTGATAAAGGTATCAATTTACAAAACTGTCTCACAAACATCAATTTTTCTATGATGACATTAAACAATTTAACTTTTACTGTACATTAGAGAAGTAAGATCTGCTACTGTGACTCTATTCCATTTTGGATAAAAGAATTTTGCTTAACTAAACTTTAGGTGTGCTACATCTTCTGCCTTAAACTCTTCAATTCTCTAGCAGCTTAGTATCAACTAATTCATGTATTTCAAGGAAGCAAGCTTATAAGTACTGGATCATCAGGTTTTGAAACTAAGAATAAACACAAGCAAGCTTCACTCACAGCTGCAAGCCATGAAAACACCTTCAAGCGCAGCATCAAAGCATGGGTATCTCATCCCTGCTGAGATACAGTTAATTTCCATGGGTAAAATTTCAAGTTAATGTCCTCATGAAAATCTTGTCTGGTAAGAAGAGTCTTCGACCTGCCTTGAAGTATTTCCATCTTTTTCTCCTCAATGGACATGTTCTCAACCCCTTCTCCCAACTTTAACCTGTCACTCTTCTGCAACCCATTGCAGACTGGCCTGTACTATTACAGGCTGTAACTCCTCACCAAAACAATACCCCCTCAACCATTTTTTGATCTTGCTTTGATGAAAAATTATGAAAAGGTTCCAATGGTATATTAAGTTAAAGTAACTTGTAATTGAGACAAGACAGGCTAATCAGGGAGACCAGGAAACAGCTGGCCCTGGTTTCCAAACAAATCACTCCACAGATGCAGATTCCATAGAATCAGAGTATGTGGCGTTGGAAGGGACCTGCAAGGATCACCGAGTCCCTCTCCTGGCCTTGCACAGGACACCCTGGGAATCATACTCCGTGCCTGAGAGCATTGTCCAAAAGCTTCTTGAGTTCTATCAGGCTGGTACTGTGACCGCTGCCCTGGGGAGCCTGTTCCAGTGTCCAAACACCCTTTGTGTGTTTGGAGAAGAACCTTTTTCCTGATTTCCAACCTAAACCTCTCCTGACACAACTTCAGGCCACTCCTTCAGGTCCTGTAGCTGTACACCACAGAGAAGAGATGCTTGCCTCTCCTCTTCCCCTCATGAAGAAGTTGTAGACCACAATGAGGTCTCCCCTCAGTCTCCTCTTCTCCAGGCTGAACAGACCAACTGACCACAGCTGCTCCTCAAGGTCTGCAGCCCTCCTGTCAACACTTTCTAACAGCTTTATGTTTCTTGTATACTGTGGTGCCCAAAACTGCACACAGGACATTATTACTACTTTTTTTATTTTAAATACATTTGAGAATTAGCAGCTCGACTCCATCTCTTATAAATGGGAAGCTAATATTTGGCTGAAAAGGCCTTCCCTTAGAAGCATAAACCACAGAGAAACCAGTGTCTGAGAAAGCTGATCAGCAAAAATCTGGCATGCACGCAATACATGTGTGACTATAAGAACCAAGCAGAGACTTTTTCAAAATACTTTCTTATTTTTAACCTCCAACCAATTAAACACATTGAAAACTTCAGATAAATAGTTTAGAACTACAAACCTGAAGAATTTAATTTTGCATTATGAAACTGGCAAAACTGCACACAAGCCGACTCAAGTTTCCACTGTTAGGAGACAAATGCAATTCCCAAACTACTGATCTCAATACCTACTATTCCTCTATATTGTAATTACAAGAAAATTCCACACATGATTGACACTTTACCTGATTAGAGTGGGTAACTATTAGAGTTCGTTGTTCTGGGAAATTATGATAAAGATTGGATATTATCTGGACTGCTACATCAGTTTTGCCAGTACCAGGTGGACCCACTACCTAAAATCAAGCGTACACACACAAAAAATAAAACCAAACAAAAATCAATACACAATTTATCATAATATTTCACAATAAAAAAACACAGAGTTGGCTGGGGAAGGAAAAAAAAAAGAACAATCTCACAAGACACTGACATTACCCACTTCCAAAGCTTCCTGGCTTTAGTGAACTTTCAAACCAAACACAACGCATTATGAAAGACTCCTTCAGACTATTTTGGCAGATCCCTGACTAAAAGGAATATGGGAATACAGAACAGGAAGTACTAATATGAAAACAGTGAAAAAAGGTAGTTTAGCCTCAGAACAGGCTAAACAGGGGGCAAACAGTGAAAAGAGAATCAAGACACACAACTGAAAAAGTGTGAAAAAGTGTTAAGATGAAACAGACATAAAGAACAGGAAAAATTAAAAAAAAAGTGTATTCATTCCTTCTGTTTTCTCAGAAATCTACAACTGATGATACAAACACAAAATAACAGATAATGTCTTCATAGGCTCAATTCCACAAACACTCCAAAACTGACACCTCAGACATTTTAAAGGTATCCAAGTCTTAAAAAAGCATCTGAAAGTAATTTGTTCAGGATTAAGAAGCACAGAATAGCAGTTTTCATACACATCTACACATAAAATTACAAATTTGCTATGAAATCATTCTTGCTTTATTTAAAGACTCCGACTAACGCAAAAGCAAATTCAGCTGCTGTGGAAAGCCTTTTGCCACTGAAACACGAGATACAGAGATATGTGCTGCCATATGATTTTGTGGGGATTGGAGGATATTGAACCTTTGAATGTTAGTTTTTCATATCTTTAAGCTATTAATAGAAATTACCTCAGCAAGGCTACAGAAAGGGGCATTACTAGTATTTCACTGAATGTACCTAAGGCCAGAAATAAAAAAGTAAGAGTACAGAAGCCTTAAAAACATTCTTACCATTCTTAAAAAACATTCTTACCATAGTTAGTCCAGGCTGCATTCCTGCACGGATGGCTTCAATCTGAGTATGGGTAAACTGAATAGTATTGCTGTAACAAAGCAGAACAAGATCAGATAATTAATAGATTTTGCCAACAGTTTTGATAAAAGCAATTGTTTTAAAAAGATTTATTTCAATTAACTGTTTATATCTTTCCCGAACTACACACTTCCAAACTTTTCCACAAATTAAATCAGCATTGCAACTATCTTTTCTTATAGATGCAACAGTCTCAATTTCTAAGCAAGACAGTAAATCGTGTTGTCCATGTGATAACAAACTCATTCCATCTAAAAGACTGTTTGTCTTTCGTTATTTTTGCAGAGAATGTTGCAAAATTATTCAGGTATTACTTTCCTAATAGTCAAATTCCTGAGACAAAAACCACTAGAAGATTTCTCACTGTTCTTCAAGGGACTTTTTTAACAGATGAGGGACAGTAGAATATTTTGATTGAAATATAAAACAAACCAGTCTCATTTCTGAAAATGAACTGCTATGCATGTGTTATCATTTGAAAATAAGTTCCCATCCTTTTTTTACCGTTTTGGTTGATTATATGGGTATGGTCCCCTGTTTGGAATAACATGAGGCTCTACAATCAGTGTTTTAGCTTCTTCAGGATTTTCTTCACTTCCATCCTCTTTTCTTTTTGTTCCTTTACCTCCCTTCATTGGGAAAGTTATCCTGTAACACATAATTTAAGGCTACAGTTCAACATGTTCACTATGACATAGACTGTCTCAGAAGGTGTTAGAGAAAATTATCTTAGAACATAAGCTGTGTCAGTGTTCTAAACGACTCCAACAGATGAACTTTTTATCCTCCCATTTAAATTTTTTTATAGCCCTCTTTATATATTTGCAAGCTTCCCTAATTCAGGAACAAATCACAAACCCCAATGCCTATCCAAATATCTCAAGACAAAAATGCAGATACCTGTAACAGTAATAATATCTTACAGGACAGATGTAGCCGTAGGAAGAGCAACATCTCTCCATGAAGAGCAGTATCTCTCTTAATATAGGAACTGAAACTGAACAATAGGTCATTGAGGAAAATTGTGTGTGAGATCTTTTCCTGATACCTTCACACTATTTTTGTATCATTATATAGTGTTAATGCCTTCTCCACACAAATCCTCCAGGCAGTGTTTCAAATAAAAAGCTTGGGAGATTACCTCCCTGCTTTTCAAGATTCAATTTAGCCATGATAAAAGCTGACTGGTGCAGAGGAAAGGCATCTTTTCCCTCCAGAGATTTATTCCTTCACAAGGAAAAGATGTAGTTTCTTCAGCTGAAAGATCTGTTCTCCAATACTATGCACTGTGGATCTCAGTTGTCAAAATTCAAGGAAGTGCACCAGGAGGGACAGAACTGTCAAGTCTAAAAATGCTGGACAACAGCACCACTGAAACAAAATGAGTAAATCTCATTTAACTGCCAAACAGGTAGGCATCCTATTTCAGAAATCATTTTTAAAAATAAGCAATATGGGATTTCAGACTTAATCCTTTGTGTTGATTGAATGGTATTTCCAAAAGCTCAAATTTTAACTGATGTTGATTCTTTGCTTCTTGTAACAAGACATGTAAGGAAACTATATAATTAGAATTCTCTAGGCTGATCTCAAGGAAGCTGGATACCATAATGCAGAAGAGAATATTATGTGTCTTGCTTCTTTGTATTATGTCTCATACTTTTGCTTTTTCCATATATTCCATAGGCTGATCTACAAGCAATGCTCTGATGCATTTTTTGCACAGAATAGAACAGAAACTGATCCTGGGTCTAACTGTTATACAGTTAACTCTATCATGTAACTATCTAAATCTTAACATATCTCCATTTTTCTTAAAAGAAAGAGCATCTCCCTTCAACCCCTGAACATTACTCCACCTGAAAACACATTTCAGAAAGAATACTAGACCAGAAGAATTTGAAATATTGGATCACCTGAACGGGGGTACATGCAAATCTGGATTGTCAACAGTGACTTTAACTTTGTACCCAGGAAAGCTAGCTTTTAAGTGATCAATGGACAGGAAAGTGTCATTAAAATCCAGAGTTGCAATCTGATTTGGCATTTTTGAATAGTGTGCACTGCCTGGGTCTCCATATCCAAGAATGATGTCATGCAGCCAGTCAGGAACCACACAATCTGTGTTCATCAAATTCCTAATAGTCTCCAGAAGAGCCTGTAAATAAAAAAAACGAGAAAAAATAGGATTGAAGAGACTGGTTTTTTACCAAGATCGATCAAATCTGTTTCAAGATGATAGAATATAAGTCTTTAATTGACAGTGTTTGGTAAGATTGAGTCAATATATAGGCGATGTATATATGCAACAAAACATATATCAAATCAAATATCATATCAAAGCACAGAATTCTCAAACTAAGAGCTAGTAAAGTTCACCATAATGATCAGTAAAGTTTGCATTTCAGAACACTCACAGCAGGGGAAAAATGCATAGAAGATCATCATGCAGTTCAAGGATTCCTCTTACATGCCTTATAAATTTCATCTCTGAAGTCAGTTTAAGCTTCCCTTCAAGCATTTGCTCTTCATCCACAAATTAATTTATCTGTGGTTATGTAAGTTTTCTCTCCCTTCCCCTTTTGAGAAAACACTAATGCTCCAGACCCTAGACTTTCACAGAGGGTGTGTTTTTTTTTAAACTAAGAGGTAGCTCAACTTTAGGCTTCCTGTTAAAGCACTACTTTAGTGGCAAGTCTTGAAGAACCATGTCACTTGAAACTTAGCATTTGGACACCATGTATCTGCACTGAAGTCACAGGAGGAACACAGGATACCAGGCCTGCATTGATTTCCAGATTCTCAAGTTCCCATGCCACCAAATGTGGACACAAGTGAATGGCTAACAGTGCATCAGCCATCCACACCAGAATGTAATACAGAACCTCGAAATAGCAATCTTGTAAAAGAGCAGTCAGTCAAATCAGAGTACAGAATTTTACTGTGATAGTCTACTTTAGATATCCATCTCCAAAGGGTAGGATCTTCTTTTCTTGCTTGTGTTGTAGCATTCAAGGACTCAAGCAAGGTGATCAACCTCTATTAAGGTCCTGATTCCTCCCCACTACTCAGCGGGTGAGACCACATCTGGACTGCTGTGTCCAGTGCTGGGCTCCTCAGGACAAGAGACACACACATACTGGAATGAGTCCAAAGAGCCACTAAAATGATTAATGGGTTGGAGAACCTGTGGCATGAGAAGCTGAGAGAACTGGGATTTTTTAGCCTTAAGAATACAAAACTCAAGGAGAATTGGAGAATTTGATCGATTTGTATTAAAAAAACGTAATGGGAGGAGGTAAGGTCAGTGGAATGAGGGTCCACTGAGTAATGCCCTGTGAAAGGACAAGGGGCAATGGACACAAACTGAGATACAGGAAATTCCACCTAAATACACCACATTATTTTTACTGTATGGGTAATGCAACACTGGAACAGGTTGTCTAAACTGGTTATGTAGCCTCCATCACTGGACACATCCAATTCCAACTGCACAAAGTCACAAGATCTTTAGCAACTTGCTCTAGCTGACTCTGCTTTAAACAGGCCTTGGACTAAATGACCTCCAAGGTCCCTCTAAACTCAACCATTCTCTGCATCTGTTCCTTCCAATCACAGTCATGCTGTTGATTCTGTGATTCTTGTAAAGCTACCAAGCTGAAGGCATCTTAGCACTTCTGAAGCCTGAAGGTTCTGCAATTACTTCAAAGATATATGGATGGACAAGTCCCATATTAACTAAGAACTTTTATATTTTTGCTGCAAATATAGAACAAGTACCACTGGCTCCAACATATATTAAGAACGTAATATGTTAAGAACATATATACTATTCTTAGCATAATATGTTTGTGCTAAGAAAAGCACAAAGAAATTGGACAATGTCACATTTTCACGTAGTATTTCCAAACCTAGTGATCAGTTTCTAAGAGGAAGCAAGAAATAGGTTCCTAACAGCTACTGTGCTGCTTCTACATCACAAAAACCTTGCTTCAGCTTTTCAAAAAGTAATTTCTATGCATGTAAAAATAGTAAGATTCATTCTTGTAAGAACTAACACTGCTGACCAATTGTAGTGACACAGTCGTGTCACCTCCAGCAAACACATTGTATTTGCACTCTCTCTGCTGTCTCATCTGCTTAATTTACAAGGACTGCACAAGAGTTCTCTTGTCTTCTCTCCTACAAGCTCACCTTTAAACTTCAAGCTGCCTTCTATCTGCTGCATGCACTGTCTACACTAATCACAGCACCATCTTGTTTTCTCCAGTTGAAGTTACAAAGGTTAGCAAATGACATGGAATGCATACGCCTAAACTGTTAGCAATGTGATAAATGTGGAAATACCCTAGATGGTCATGAAAAATGGCTGTATGAGGGTTTAGTAAATGCCAGCATAGAATGGCTTGCAGTGGGATTTCCCTGTAAATTAGCTGCAAGAACACAGTACCAATGTAAAAGCTTTCACATTTAACAGCAATGCTGACCAAACTTAAGCATTCAGTGCAGAACTTTCCCTCTCACTACACAGAAGTGCATATACATACATACGAATGAAAAACCATGCCTACATGTATGCCAAGAGGCTTTGGCAGAGGGCATTTGTATTTATAATATGAAAGGAACCTGCCACAGACACACCACATAAACAATCAGTTCTGGTGGTTCTTTTGAATGTATTTATAAAGGACTCTCTATGAAGCACTTTCAATATACTAGCTCACAGGTGGGTGGCACCACAATGGTCTACACAGGCTGCAACTACTGCTTCCCACCAGAGGTATCTTTCTAGATACAGAAAGAAAAAAAAAGTCCAAGTCTTCCTGCCTAACTCTTTATCCATTTACACAGAACTTGCTACAGAATCCTTTAAAATGAAAATCACTTCAATTATGCAGTGCATAATAATGCATCTCAATCTCACACACTCTAATGCCCAGTAAGAAACTGATCCAGTGACCCTCTCAAAAGCAAACAGGTTCCTCTAATTTTCATTTTGACTGGTTATTCCTTTTCTTACAGTTCACTATTACATTAGGTAACAAAAACATTCTGCATACTCTCTTAACCCAAAAGTCCAAATCTGTAGACTTTCTGCTGGAAGACTGAAATTATAAACTAATGTTTTGTTATATACTCAAGAAAATCAGCAGTGTTCTGATTTTCAGTGTAAGAGTTACCTGAAGGGGAAAGTTATCACCAGCTGACATACTCTAACTTCCTTCAGGGAAAGCCTAAACTTTGCCACCTAAAAAGCCTAACTATATGCACCTAAAATAAAATACTCTCAGTATGGCCTACGCAGACATACTCTTACCTAAGAGCTAAGAAGCAAGCACCTTACCTTGAAATTGTTTTCTTTTGGTTTTCTTCTCATTATTATATTAAATGTCTCATAGACATCTTCCGCACCATTTTGGATTGTATTGGTCATGTCCTGCTGATACTGGTTTGGGTCCAGAAATACTCTGTATGTTCTGCAATCACCTTTTAGTCTTGGTTTTGGTTCAGGTCCTGCCCATAATAAAACAGCAAGATTAGAATTTGACTCAGTGCTAAAAACAAACTATCATTCAAATAAGTGATCCATAATTGTTCCTCAGATGAAATTTAGACAAATTCATATGATGAAACTAATTTCTGCATAGCAATAGAAACATTTTCATCGCATTATTTTAATAGCTTTTTAATAGAATCTATTTCACTCCTTAACCCAACATACTGGATTTATTTAATTAATGTAGCTACCTCAGATTTTACCAGAGGAAACTAGCTAACCTTTCTGAGGCTGCTTATGGAATTGGTTTGCTTTTTTCCAAGTATGTAACTAATTCAATGAGCATTCCTTAAAAGAGAGGAAAATTATCAATTAGGCTGTTAAAAATAAAAAATAGAGAGAGAGAAAAGAAGACAGATCTTTGGAACAAATTTTGGTACATCTTACCTTCTTCAATAACACGTCCTTTCTCATCCAACATGCCCTGAATTTCACAGCCTCTAACATACACCAGGCCAGTCTGCTCAACAAAAGGCTGTCTCCTGTCAAATTTGGTGCCATAAGGTTGCATGGGACGCACCGTAATCAAGAAGCAGACGTCGTGCTTGCGCAGACCTGATCCCCAAAACAGATCCCCCAGAACAGTCAGCAATTTGACTGAATGGCATTTTCCTTATCAATTCCTCAACATATATATATGAAAGGATGCACTAAAATGTCTTTCAATTAAATTCCACCTGTATGGAGTGTACTTTGTTTTGCTTTGAATATGCCTTGAACTTAGAGAATACAAAACCATAGGCCACTGTGATATAATAGATATGAAAAGTAGAACTTGAATGCTTTCTTCATAAAAATTATTTCAAGATTATTCTTCTTCCAATAATCTCAGTCCAATTATACAACCTAGTTATTTTCAATCATCTCTAAAGAAGTGTGGCATTAATATCTTATTCTCATTGTTTCCCTCTGGACAAACCTCCAATTCCTTTTTCTCTTTTTTTTTACAACAAATTAGGTGCAGTGTCTAGAACCGGGCATAAAATCCTAAACCAAGTTATTTTAGTAATCTATTTAATAGAGTAAGAGATCACTTAACCAAGTTACTTGTTTACTATTATACTGCAGTTTGTAAGTTGAGGTTATTACTTTTTCCCCTCAGCACTAACATGATGCTGGGGAATCACACTGACTTGTGAGCAATGATGACTTCTGATCTTCCCATTCTGCAGAGGTACTGCCTTAAGTTACCTCTGTAATTTATTCTTCCAACATGCATTTGTACAGTAACTTGTTCTTGCTTAATAAACATCCCTGTTGAACTACATCCTGCTTTTAAAATGCTGCTTCTCCAATTCACTAACAAAATTCTGACCATTAAACCTTCTCTCCAGCGTGTCTCCAGAGTCTCAGATCTAAGACACATAAAACATGCTGTATTTTTCATGAGACAAATAATTCCTCATTAAGCACCAGATATTAGTCAACAGAAGGCAGTTTCATCAAGATTCCATTACGTCAGGCAATGATTCATGAATTCTTCATCTCAGTTTTGATTTAGTTAAAACATGATTTTTTATAAATCAGAGAGGCTGTTTAATACTTAAAAAGCTAGGTGCACCACTACACAGGTACCTTCAGTATAGTAAATTCTCTGCCATCCTCCTAGACTTTCTACTTTAACAGAAACCTACAGGCCCGAACTGGTTATCTGTTCATTTATCACACAGTCCAGCTTTAGCATTTTTACTATGTGCCCTGTAATCACACTACGCAGCTCCAGCACTTTTATCAGGTTTCTCTAACAAAAGAGAAAGGAGAGACATTTACTGATAGTACAAGTGCATGCTTCTATGTCACTTGCCAACACGGTCAACTAAAGTTCAAATCCCCAAGCAAAAGAAGCATTGCCTGTGGATACTTACAAGAAGCAATATTTGGTACAGTCAGCACTTAGTAACATTCAAACATTCTGAAAACTATTGAAATGTACTGCTTTGAATTAAATATAAATCTGTCCTCTCCACACATATATGAGACAGCTGTCACATTCCCCATACTTTTCAATATGACATTTTTAGCATATACATTATTTAAAATGCTAAGTTAACTTTCCACAGTCCCTGTAAAGGACAGAATTTTACAGTTGGTCACTGAATGGCATCAGTTTGAAGTAATAAAACATTCTGTTTTCAATGAACATCTAAGCACTTTATATTTTCATAAAGTGAAGTTAGAAATATTTAAACTTCTTAAACTTGGAAGTCAAGTAACTGACTTCTAAACAGTGTACTAGGACTGACAAACCTGTACCATGGATTAAAACCTCCTCTTCTTACAAATAAGATTACATCAAAATGTATTTTGATGTGCACCTATTTTGAGCACTTTATTTCAAAGAATGCTAAGTACCTTCCCATTCATCTTTGATGTTATCTCGGACATTCAAATTAATTGTAACATCTGCTCTTACTCGCATGGGCCAGTTTTCACCGATGTTGGGCTTGGCCACCTCCACCACTGTGAAAGAGACAATGGGTTGTGCCATCCTAGCCCATCCACCAAAGACCACACCTCCATATTCTGATAACCTAAGAAATAAACCCCAAAGTTTTGTTAGTCATTAGCTGATAACAGATTCAATTCTTTTTTAAATATGAAAAAATTTACCACACAGTAGGTTTTAAGACAAAAGTACAATTCTTTAAATGCTACTGAATTAGATTCATGTAATCCTACATTTTCGAATCAAAGCATGACATGAACTGACTCATATTTCAAAAAGCAAAGGCAACTAACTCTAGCATTATAAAAAAAACCAAACTCATAGAAACAGAAGATAAAGGAAAGGTAACAAAAAACAACTACTGTGTATAAAAGATATCACACCAAATAAACCCTTTAAATCAAGAGGATTAAAATGTGGCAGGTGACAAATTCAAGAATACTCAGTCACGTCTCCCACAAACAGAGGAGTTTATGATGTTTGCATATTTTGTAACATCAGCCAAGGCTTAGTACTCATGAAAATTAACTCACCCATCTTAACACAATAAAAGCTGTTTGTTAGCATCCAACATACTGCCTTTAACAAACGTACAAGGATACATGTCCACAAATCCTTAAAATACCAACCCTTGGCAGGCAACACCTTCAGGAAGGAGTACAAACCACAGTATCTATGTAATAATTTTAAACACATTTGTTACTATGTATTTAGTATACACACAGTATCAGTTTTTGATTCTTAAATCCACTTTGATTAGAAGTGAACTGACTGGTTTGCACCAGTTAGTAAGTATTACCATGGTTTCATCCTGCTGACACTATCTTCGATGTCCTGTCTGATCTCATAGGTAGACTCCAAGCGGAAAAGATTGAAGTTCCTCAGCAGGTAGTCATGGAGAGTCAGGAACTGTAGATTCAACTTGGGGAGTGCAAGACAGCCTAAGGGTTTAAAAGGGTAGAAGGAAAGACATATTTGAAGGATAAACAAAACAAACAAACAAAAAAAAAAGATTAATATACTGTTTCTATGAATTCACACATACATATAGACTTTACTGTACAACTGCCATAACTGTGGCCCTTGGAGATTCTAAAAACTACCCCTTTTATCAATACACACCTCTAAAATGTAAGTATTTTTCAGGCTCTCTAAAAGAACCTGCACAAGATTGAAGAATTTTCATCCTTCTAGCAGTAATACAGTGAACTACTTAAATATTAAATCCATCTATATATTCAGACTATAATAAAATTGAGTTTAGGAAAATTAACTGCATGGCAAAGTAATGGTCTTTGGAAATGCAACAATTAAGTTAACATTAAATAATGATGAAAGAGGCTTGTAAACTAATAATAACCATGCAACACCCAACAATTCCCCTATTCCCATGCTTTTTTAGAAGCCATGAAAATCATTAATGTAGAAAAAAGCTGCAAGTCAAGAAATCAAATTTTAACACACATCTCCAAAGTTCCTGTTACTGGTTTTTTAAATGAGAATGAAAACCATGGGAAGATTAGGTCCTACTACACAAGGAGTATTAGAACTCCTAGACAGGTCTAAAGCTTCTTCCATGGTTTTAGGATAGTCTTAGATGCAAATTTTCAATAATTAAAATCTCTCTAAGTTACTCATCTAACATTACTGGACTACTATTCCAGTTTGATACCTATGTTTAAGACCTGTGAAAGCATCATGCCTTTGAAACTTGCAATGTCATTGCTGAAACCTTTTCTGGTATAGGTTCTACATATTGACTTTCACATGCACTGAGATACAACAGCAGTGAAGCAAGACAGCAGAACACAGTAATTTCTCTGGTGGAAAGCCTGATGGTGATAAAATACTTTAACACATTTCCCAGCACCAAGTAAGAAACCCTGTCCTGTAAAGATAGTTATACACATAAATGACAAGGTGCCAAGCAACACTTCTAAGTCAGCACAGTATTCATCAGAGAAATATTCTTCTTCCCTCATTTTCTAAAAGGAAATAGAAATAATACTCCTAACAAGCTTGGGTTAAATTACTCTTACATAAATTTTAGACCAAACTTATTTAGTTACTTTTAAGAACACAAAAAAAACCCCTTAAGAGACCACAAAACCAACATTGTCTTTTTTGAAACCAGGACAGGAGACTATATGGACATAAAAAAGAGAAAGTGTAAACTAAACAAAGAGAAGCAAAGAAAAAAAAAATACTAGTAACAATCTGACCATAAAAGAAATACTTCACAATAGCACCACCAACACCATAATTCCAAAAGCATTCCCCACATAAGGAAGTGTTTCCTCATGTGACAACAAAAATTAAAAAATTACAAAGCAAAAAAACTAAATTTTGTCATTAACAAAATTTCTTTAATGCATTATTAAAAAGTCACAATGATGAGCTGCTTTATCCTCTGGCCCCCCTTCCCTCCCTACTGTAGCCCATATTTCTATTAATATATTTGGCTATTCAAACATAACCCCACAGCACACAGAAGTCAACCTCTCAATACAGGATGAATGACAGTAGAGCTGCCCTGACCTGCATTTAAGAACCTGAATGTTTCAGAGCATTACAACAACCTATGTGCTGTTCACTAAAATTTAAAAAAAAAAAAAAACAAAACCAACCAACCAAACAAACAAACAAACAAAAAAAAAAAAACCTAAAAAAAAAAACTTAAAAAACCCCCAAACTTGGCTTATATAATAATTTCCTAAAATTTACAGCAATCCCCCTGGTGCAGGGTTTTTTCCCCTTGTTTTGGTTTGGGGTTTTGGGGGAAAAGAGGGGGAGTCTCTGTTTTGTTGTGTTTCTTTTTAAAGATTAAACATCATTGACAGAAGAATCTGAATCAGCTTTTAACAAACTGCATCATATTAAAGAAAAATACTTTTTTTCCCCTCTTTTGGGGAAGATCTCCAGTTGACATTTGTATCATATCTTGTTGAGAAAAAGACCCCTTGTTGCCTATAACTCTGCCTATGTAAAGAGTTTCATTTCTTCTTTCTTCTCATTACCACTTGTTTCACAGAGAGAGAATTTATCCAAAAATACTAATTTATGCTAAGCAGCTGAACTTACACCTTATACCTATGCAAAAAAACCCTTTAAATCAAAACTACATTGAGAAGGGTATGGAATGCTGGCTGCTAAAACCCAAAACAAACTTTATACTAGTCACGTTCCAAATTAAATTTTCCATATTTCTAAAACAATTTCTCATGATCTACATTAAAACAACAGTTTCTAAAAGGCAGCTAAACAAAAATACATGAGCTGTTTACTGCAAACCTTAAAATTACATGATTCCTGTTTGCAATACCAGCAGTTTGCTTCCTTGAACATGAGCACATTAGGTTTTCAAAGTAGTCACCTTTCAGTAACTATGTGTACTTTTACCTTGAAATAGAAGTAAGGTAAGTAGTGTCAATTTCCTCCCATTACCCTTTTCTAGAAAGGCTTTCTTGATCATACTTCAGCAAAAAGCATAGACAACAGCTTTTCTGTTGCTGTTTCCAACCTTTTTCACCTCACCTGTGTCTCAGCTGGAAGTACAGCACATCCGTTATCCAGAAGCAAAAAACCATCTTTGTTTAAAAATAGATTTTTGTATTTTTCTTTAAATCTTTTTTTTTTTTTTTAATGTATTTGCTAACAATTTAATCTCAACAGTTCCTGATTCATAACTGAAAAAACACCCTGATCTTACTCTAAGATACTGGAAGATTCCCAAGTACCATGTGCAAATTTCTTGGACAGAATAAACATACTAATTAGAACTCTTTTTTCTATTGCAGCATTGACTGCTCTGTTCAGCATTTACTGAGCTATAAATCATACCTTCTCCAGAGTAATACTCAGTTGGTACAATATTTTCATCCCAAATGATCTTCTCTGTGGGATAGAGAGGCATCTGGTTGAGTTGCTGGATTTGAGATATTCGTCGCTCATGACGGGAAACCTAAAGAAGGGAAGCATTTAAAACCTCTAAGTAAAAAAGGAACCTAAAAGATACTTTTGAAATATAAACAATAATTAATAAGGTGGTCACTTGCATCTTCTCCATCAATATTTATCTAATTAAGTGTTTTAACATGACTAAATGCACATAGAGACATCGAAAGGTGAACACATAATGCAACTACTGGTCATAGTACTAGAATCAAACAATCATTTGGCTATTCAGCACACCAAAAATGGCATAACAGAACTAAAATACTCAAGGCTCAGCATAAAATCAACTTCAAATAAAACTAGTCATTTTCCATCAAAAATATGGTCAGTACCTGACTAACACTGTTCATTCAGTAACAGCTAGTCTTTATTTCTTCGCTGGGACACAAAAAAAAAAAAATCATCCAATACTATAATGTGTTATCTGAACAAGTATCTCTCTCCATGGCATCCACAGGCATCATATCACTGCCCTCTGAGCCTTAGAAAACTACATCAACAATTATTTTTTTAAGGAATCACCAAGCATAACACAAACAAAAGAGATTTTAATAAACAGTTATGCTCTTCTAATACTGTCATCAGATTAGAAGTCTGCAGTAATATTGCTAGACCTTGAATATGCAAACAACCATGATGTGCATCAAACAATATTTCAAAGTGGTTTGAGGCACAAATAAGTACTGAGTATCTAGATATACTTCAGCAGACTTTTTTGGTTTTAAATGGGCCAAAAACTTTTTCAGAAGAACTCAAAACCATTTCCAAGGCTCTTCTTACTGGCCTAAAAAACCCACACATTAGTTTCCCATACAAACTATATTTATGAATAGGTATTTTCAAATATTTAATATCTATGGTTTTAAACTCCATCCTTAATATGCCAATTACTGCTACAACACTGCTGCGGTTCACAGGTGATTCACAAAACGTTCTAAATGACAACTTTACTGCAGTGTAGTCGCTGGATGTAGGTATGATTCGCGGTTTTCACAGCAAAAAAGTACATGAAGCATGTTTTCACCAGCAATTCCAGCAGAAACTCCTTCTCGTGGCTCGTGTCCTCCCCCTCGGCCAGCGGCGGCAGCAGGCACAGGTACGACGCCACCTGGTGGAGAACGTTGGAGCTGCACAGCGAAAGGAAAAAAAGAAGCCTCTGTCACAGAGAAACCAGCGAGACGGCAATTCCTGCAGCTGCTCTCTCCTTAAAAAACATTCCAACTGGCTGATTCGACCAGAGGTAACAACTACGGGTCAGGCTTTTAAGTGAAGTTTGTGTGTAAGGTGTAAGCTGAGCCTCTCACCTACAATAAACACAGCAAGGAGTGGCTGTTTTTCACTGTTTCAAGATCTGACATGGAACTCAAAAACAAAGCACATGCTGCATTTGTCAAAACACATACTTTGACTTTTGTTTTGTCAAAACACATATCCTTTGACTCAGCATTTACAATACAGTACTGTTAATACAGTGGCATGCTTTCATGGTTTCTATTGTAGTTCTTCTACAGAACAGAATGAAAAAATAACTAAACAGTTAGAGGTTAACCACTGTTCATGCACATGAGAAGCCAAAAGCAAAAAAATGTTAAATTAAATCATACTGAGAACTAAGAATTTCAATTGCAATTTGATAACTTACCTAAGGGGTCCAAATAATTTCACCAGTGCATCACGAGTATCTACTGCAGCTACATTTGAGAGCGCAAAGTCATATAACTCTGGGAAATGGGCAAATGCTGCTCTCTACAAAAGATCCAGGCATAATAATTGGATGTAAGCATATTAATGAAACGATTTAATAACAGTTTAAATACTTAGAAAAAAGCATATCTTCTGATTCAAAACATGAACCACCCTATGGACCCTACCAGGATAGAAACACAAGATGGATTAAATCCCCATTTTTCTTAACATCATCTATTTGCTACTCCTCCACTTCTAACACAGTATCTTTCTTATTCTCTCTTTTATCAGCATTTGTTGTCATTAAAATAAAACATAAGGGAGCAGTTATGCAGCTTTGCAGGCAACTCAGAAAAGCAAGGAACAAGTTTAACTTAACCATGCTTCCTTGAATTGTTCTGCTAAAACTGATGTGAACAATTCTAAAAAGTGCAGGTGAATTTGTACAAGGGACCACTGTAGGCACATGTGCACACTGCTCCTGAGGACGTGCTGCCACCTGCTGCATCACCACAGGGTGCTGCAGCATTCTGCTTTCCCTTCTCAACAGACTTAACAGGAACAGTTCATTCTGCTCCAAACACAAGGTCCAAAATGCTGATGTTTTGCTAGGGCACATTATTTAGTCATAGTCACATCCACCATACTGAAGCGTTACATATCTTCAATACCGTACAAACAGTCAAGCTAAAGCTATTCCTGTAACTCAACAGGGAAAATAAGGGGTTGATTTGGGAAATAACATCTTGACTATTCCAGATGCATATTAGACTAGAACAGCAAAACCAAATCTTCTGTCTCTCACAACCACTTCATTCTTTGCTTACCTGTAAAGAAGTAATTCTGTCATAATGAATTGTAGTCATCTCATTCTCTGTCAAAGCATTTCCAGTCTGATCATTGATTTCAAAGCCAGTGTAGAATTTGAGCATATCTAAAAGCTGAGACATCATCAATATAAATTATGTTAAATATAAATTAAGCAAGAGACACCCTACTATAAATAAAACCACAATTTAAGAGGACACATGCACAACCAAGAACTCCTCAAAGATGTAGAAGAATTGGACTAAGGAGTGGTATCTAAATGTTGTACTTGGCTGATGCACAAAATAGTTATTGCTAGGTATCTCATCTGCAAGCCATCAATATTCCAGTACAGTCCACAAGCAATAGCATTTCTTAATATACTAGGACTTGAAACTGAAACTAGATCACTGTAAGGTGATCTAGCCAGAGGCTGTCACTGAACCCAACTTACAGCTTGCTGCTACCAAAAGGGAGAGGTCTTGTACTCATCTATACTCTCTGATGGCAGCTCTGAAATTCATCCTACCTTTCAATGGGATAATTTAACTTGGAGGAAGAAAATTATTCAGATGTGCTGGTGGCTTTGTGTTCCATCAATACTGACCCTCAGAGAAAATGAGCAAGTGCCAGAGATGGGGGACAGTAAGCAGCAGGTAAAGCTGCTGAGATGAAGGAAAGGGGATAGATCTTCAGGTCCTGCCACAAGAAAAAATATACTAGCTATGAGTGAATAAACTGAAGGACAGGAATGAAAAACAGCTGCACTGCAGGACAGTGTGAAGTCAAAATGCACAAGAGAAGAATGCAGTGATGACAACTTCTGCAACGTGTGTGGTAAAGAGTGCCAGAAGCTGCACTGCTTTCTAGCTTGTACTTCTAAGAATTTCTCAAAAACAGAAGCATATTACTCTGCTCTTGTGAGACCCCTCACCTGAAGTACTGTGTCCAGCTTTAGGATCTCCAACACAAAAAAACCCCATGGACTTGTTGGAAAATGTCCAAGGAGAGTTTACCATAGGGCTGAAGCACCTCCTCTGTAACAACAGGCTGAGAGTTAAGACTGTTCATCCTGGAGAAGAGAAGGCTCTGGGGAGACCTTATAGCAGCATTTACAGTACCTAAAGGGAGCTACAAGGCTGGAGAAGGACTTTTCACAGGACATGCAGTGACAGGACAAGAGGAGTGGCCTTCAACTGAAGAAGGGCAGGTTTAGGTTAGATAGTAGGACAAAAATTTTTACTGTGAGGACAGTGAGGCACTGGAACTGGTTGCCCACAGATGCCCCATCCCTAGAGGTGTTCATGACAAGGTTGGGTGGGACTCTGGAGTAACCTGATCTAGTAGAAGGTGTCCCTGTCCATAGCATGGGGGTTGGAATTGGATGATCTTTCAACCTCAGCCACTCTGTGATTCTATGAAATATATAAGCAATGATACACGTACGTAGGTAGAGGTAAGAAAAAACTACAGTGTGAAAGGTTTAAATAAATATGTAGTTTGCATCCAAACAAAAGCCTATCTTTAATAAAAACCAAAACAACTGCAGCATTCAGAAACATAGGGAATGAAGAAGTTCTTTTCAAGAATCTTGTATCTCACCTGGCAGAAGAGATGACCCTCTTTCTCTCTTTTAGCAAGACTAGACAGGTAACAGTGAACAACAAGATGGGAGTCATCCAACACTGTATTAAACCAACGCCGTGTGGGAAGCAAAGCCTGGGGTAAATAATGTCATGTTAATACAAGCAACTCTTCAAAAAGTAAGAAATCCTGGCTTCTCAGAATCTTCAGTTTCAAGAAGGCATATTAAGATAGATTGCTGCAGTTATTTGCATATCTAATAACCTCACAGAGGTATTAAAGCAATGTTTATGTTGCTTTAATACAGGGGGTTTATGCAGGTAAGCTGCTACAAACACAGTCCTTTATGTAATGGGGAGCATGGCACGAACTTGCAATTAGTGAGAATTCATCTTGCAAGCAAAAAAAGCAAATTAAACACTTACTCTACTAGTAAGTGTCTAGATAATGATTGTGTGCTACAAATGATATGTCAGACTGCTTTTCAGCATTGTTTTAAATATCTGTTTTCTACACTAATTTAAAGGATTTTAAGCTTGTCAAAATTGCCAACTGTTTCTTCTAAATATGATAGCGTATCTTCTCTTCTTTGCAGAACACTCAAGAAATTTTTCAAATCTTCAATAACAACAAAATAGAGATCTTTTCTTTTTAGTGTAAATAGATTAAGGTGCTAAATGTAGCGACTGTTGAACAGCATACAGTAGAAGACCACAACAATCTAAGAGTAAAATTAGCTGTTCTCTGCAGACTGAATTTAGAAAGCCAAAAAGCACCAGCATGGTATTTAAAACTAAGATGAAGAAAATAAAATAATCAGTAGTAGAAAATGTTGATTGCCCTGCACAATAATTACAAAAACAAACTCATAAAACTGTAAAAACTCTCCATTGAATCATTACTTTCAAATCACCGGTTTTGATGGCAGTGTATGCACTGTAATATGAAAATAATATTCTGAAAAAGGCTTCAGCACAAGTAAAAAGAGACCATTAACACAGTACATGCTACAAAGGCAAAAAGACTTGGATTTACAGCTAATTCCTCATTTGCTTGTTCCAGTCACTTAAACAGGCTTTATAACCTATCAGAATTATAATCTTTCCATAATACCTAGAGAGAACCAATATTAAACATGCTGCTTCTAAGCATTTTAAGTCAGACAGACTTTAGTTCACCTTCCAACATATTTTCTGTTACCGAAGTACATTACATACAAAAGACAGCAAGCTCTAATTTAAATTATTCAATCTATTGCAATTACAAGCGCAAACTTCAGGGATTTAACAGTCAGCCTGTAGAAATTCACCACAAAGCCATTTTAAATACCCTGTGATACTGTTTCAGAAAACTGTTTTATTTCACAATGCCTTCTGAATCTGAAGTTACTCTAAATACGTAATTACTCATGCAAGAAATTGTAAACAAATGCCTTTTAATAGTGGTTCTGTGGTGCTTACAATTGTCTCTCTTCCTCAGTATCCACTGAAAAATTTCCCAAAACCTTGCTCCACACCTTATTACTTTAACAAACTGCAGGTCTCAGACCTGGTACTTCTAAGTAATGAACTCTAGTTGAACAGGAATAGTGTGCATTTCAGACTACTGCTGCTTTCTGGGATTTAACCCAACAATCCAAAAGAGACTTTAAGTAACCTGTTATGCACTGGGAAGAATAATTCTGAATTATTCCTACCAGATTAAAGCATCACACATTTTCAAAAATTGCCAGCATTATTACCACTATTCCAATTAAATCCCCTTCACTGAGCACTTCAGGATCCTAGCTTTGCCTAATAATATCAACGTTGCTGGTCAATTCCCAATATGGATGGGATGCTACAATGCATGTATGGATGGACGCAATGGATGTATGCAATGCTACAACCTCTTATTTATAGATGGAAAATCACTATTAAACAACTACATGCACAGCTGTGACAATCACCTCCTATCTGGAATAAGGCTGTAATAATTTATGCATTTAAACCCTGGAAACTGGCTGAATAGATTTAAAGACTTACCTCAAGGTCTAGCATGAGCTCAATAAACCTCTCACAATAATGAACTTTGTCCATAGAAATAGGACCTAGATTAAAAAAATTAAAGAAAAAGTTTAAATTGATCCACATCACAATACATTTTTACACTTGAACAATTCCTTAAAATCTAAATAAATGCTATAAATATAAAAGTTAATATAAATATTAATTTTAATCTTGTTAAAGCTAATTAAAATATTATTCTCTTTTTAAAACCATCCTTTCTTATACTAAAAATTCTTCTGGTTAGCAGTGAAAGAGTAACCAGAATTTCAGGAGTGATTTTACCAGATTTGAAATACCTTGCATGTAACATACAAAAATGCTCACTTCCATGAGATCTCACTCACCCATTATGTTTGTTAGACACTTTTAATGCCAGGTACTCAGAATACATTTTTAAAAGCTGCAAACAAGACATGTGCAAAAGGGCTTGACCATATCCAAAGGTACCCAGTGGTGACTACGAAGTGGCCTTTAGAACCATGTCAAAACACACCAAGACTCCTTTAATGACTTTCTAATTCTTACAGACTTCAAAGAACTGTTAAAGTGAATCTTCCTAAACCAGGTCTAGCATAATTGGGAAAAGAGAGGAGATAAGAATCCTTTTTGAGGAAGTCACATGACAAAATTTACCCTTACAGCTCAGATAAGAGTTGAAGTTTGCTAAGAGTTTTACAGCAAAAGCAGAACTCTGGGAACTGATTTCACCCAAATTGTGCTGTGCTTAGAGCATAATAACCCTTTTCTGTTAAAAGGCTAACATCTTCCTCTACAAACATTTTTTGTCTCTAAATCAGGCAAGAAGATAATTTTGCTTGTCACAATGACTCAAGAGCAGTCAAATCTTACAGAATTTCACTTCACTTAGGCTTTTTTTCTTACTGTAAATCAACAGTATGAACAGACAGAGCCTTATGATATCCATTTATGCCACCTATTCAACAAGGCACCTAAGTATGTGTGAAATGCATTAATGCTTTAAGAACACAATAAAGAATATCAGTTCCCAGAAATATTGTTTTTACTAAGTACATACTGAACAAAACAAGGTTTAAAGTATCTTTTTGCTGTTTCATTTTTTACAGGATATACATACTTGAATACTGATTTTGATATTAAATCCATGCAAACAGGCAGAGATTTCGCTACAAGCCCCACCTGCATAAGGTCCCCAACCTCAGGCTGATATCCTAAGGACTAGTTGCTTCAGCAACATGAAAAGATTTTCACAGATAACAAAGCAGCATAAGAATCACAGTTACCTGAGACAGGTATTGACTTTAGAACAGAAATGAATTTCTGAATGAGCTGTGAAAGAAATCTTCTCTCTCGATATGCTCTAAAATTGGACATACGACAAAAGAATTAATATTCCTTAAATGCAGACTAGAAATATATTGTAGCTTTCACTAACACAAAGTTAGCTGCTTCAAAATTCATAAAATAGTAGTAGGTTGCTTTGAAACACACCTAAACTGTTCAGAGGATAACTTTTCTCTCTGCACTCAGATAGACATTAGCAGCCTACATTTTTAGGCACAGAAACTGATTAACAACCCATGCTTCTTACTGTGTCAAGGAGAAGTAAGTCGCCTCCTACACATCACCATATTGCAACACCAAGGCATTGGAATGTTTCATTTTGGTGAGACAGACATAGATTTATTGAAATATTTGCATAAACTATATGCCTAAGAGCTAAACATTTGCTAAAGGTCACAAAAAAAAGTGAGTAGTTACCTGAATATTCTTTTATGCTTTCATCCTTTAGTTTAAGACACAATACCACAAATTCACTGATCAAGTAAAATATAAAGTTCTGTAACAGTATTTTGCATAAAGACTACTGAAAACCAGAACAGCTTCCAGGAGGCCACATACAATCAATCCTCATTTGCTACATGTTTTCAAAAAACATCTTTTTCATTGAAACAATTTATTTTAACTGAAACAATAACACAAGGAAAAAAGGCTTCTGTACGTACTGCATTCTTAACTCTTCATCCATTTTTGCATCATTTTTCTTAATTAGATTCCAGAATTTTCTTAATTTTGGTGTCTTTTTCAACTCTTGTTCCAGTCGATTCTGAAGTGTTAAAATGATATTCAGTCACCAAAGAACCTTATTTTCATGAGATAAAAATACAGTCCAGTCTTTTTATTAAAAAAGAAAAAATATATAACAAACTGAAATAAAGAGCTGTTTCTGGCTATTCTCAAAAAGTATCATGGTAAAACAAAAATGCAAAAATGCTAGAGAGTCCAGGCACAACTGGATGTCAACTCCATTGCCTCCCTGTGACTTCATGGCCTTGTTGACAAATTACAGCTTTAAGAAGCTATAAACAACAAAGCTCAATTTTCTGAAAAATTACATAAAAAACATATTACATGCAAATTTGCAAGGAACAAGAAAGAATTTAGCAAAGCACACAAAAATGTAATTCCATAGCAATGCTGTAAATATTAGAGTTCCATAACAGTATTCCATGAGAATTTACTTTACACAATTGGCATATTGCCTAGAAAACTGCTCTGTCAGTTAACAGTGTTATGCTTACAGGTTGTAGAGCCATCCACATCGGTAAGGAAATGAGCTGCTGCACCTGACCTCTGATCAAATCCACTTCCTGTTAGAAAGTTACAGATGATAAAAATTTTTTAAACATTGTTATGTTTTCTGATACGCCTGTCTGACAAGATACATCAATGTACATTACCATCTGACAAAAATATTTCTATTGTTCCATTAGATTTCACAATTTCCTAACAGGAAACAGCATTATAACCCTATCCAGTGACAACCTCTGTATTTTAGTTTCTTTTTATGGAATCTGTCAATTCTTAATTCTTCACCAGGGGTCCCATCCATGCAAGTATTTTTAGGACAAAAGCTGCTGAGAACTCATGTTCCTTCCTCAGTAATTTCTTATTCTTGAACTCGCCTACTGTGTTTTCTCTACTTGTTTTTAAGCTGTTCTTTCTCTCCTGAAGCCCTTACTTTATCAAGTTTCTCTCACTTCTACATTCTTCCCATTGTCTGAAACAAGTGATTTTCTCCACGTCAGTTCAAATGTGCTCTCTCCAACTATGCCTGTGATCTAGGTCCACAAAGTTTTCTTTCTTTCCTGAGCTACTGAAAAATTTCAATTAACATCTTAAGTATGTCTTCATGGACAAATACACCCTTCTCAGCATTCTGAAACTTCAAACTTCAGTGCTCTTTGCTTGAAACACTACTGTGACTATTCCATTTTGCCTTTCACCAAGAAGGGCAGCTTCTAATAACAGTGTGCTTTTACAGGCACATTTTCACAAGCTTCCCTATCATGAAATGTATTCTACAAGAAGGATTCTGTAGTCACCATCGAACTATTTAAAATGAAGATGACATGTACCATGGCCACTACAGAAAAACACTTCTCAATAAGCTATACACATGAATTTCAAGTTGGTTACTGGCTCCCAAAAACATTCCTAATCCCAAAATCAAATAATACACTTTCTATGTTGTTTTGTCCGAGAGATGATTTTGCTGTTTGTGCAGACCTTGAATTTGAATAATACACCCCATGTCCAATATAAGTAAGGAAAAAGCTCGGCAGCAAGAGGGGTTAGAGAGCACTGCTTCATAGAACAGGAAATTGTAAATTGTTCTTCCTGCTTGCTACTTAGGATCATTAACTCTGTTTTAACAATAAACTGCGAACACAAATTGGTCTAGCGCTTTCTTCAAACTAACTCAGGAGAACAACTGACAAAAATCATATCTAAACCTGGTTAATATAAAAATTAAAAAAGCCTCACTGTCTTTCTCAGTAGTTAATGAAAATAAGTTTTGTGCTATTTCCTAGGCAAACTAAAAAGAGCACAGTAGTAATTAATCTGTTTTAAATGTAAATCACCTTTTGAAATATAAATACACACATTTTAAAGTACCATTAATACAAAAATTTACATTAAAACCTGTCTTTTAATTGTCTAACTGCCAATCCTCCAGTTTCAAGTCTCGTCTATGACCTTGTGTCAGAGAAAAGAAAATACAATGGGAGAGATAAAGTAAGAGTCAAAACAGAGGGTAAAAGCTCTCTGGTACTGTGTTTTCCTTAAATAAAAATTTTGCTTCATCTGCCTTGTAAGGAGAAATTGCTCAAACTAAACTGCTATTAACACAGAACAGCAAAAACACACTGGAAATATATACAGTTACTTTTAACATACCAAACTATTGAAGCAGTGATCAAGGAAAAGCAGCAGGACTGTCTGTTCATGCAGAGAGTACTCACTCTCATTTTCGACCAGCGATGCTTCCAGTATGCGTTTGAAAAAGAAAGGAAAGTGTTCTGGCCTTTTTTTGAATGTCTAGGAACAGAAGAGGAAGGTAATTTTGAGTCAGGTTGATACAAATAATTTCAATCTTTATTCAAATAACATAGCTTAAGTTTTCTAAATCCATTTAAATCTATAAAAGAAGGGATTAGTTTTTCTCATTTTCATTTATTCTGACCAGGCAGCACAAGCAAAACAGACTAATGATATCCTCCTGACAAGTGATCCTCCCCTTATACCTTCTGCATAGTCTAACAGGTGATGCACAGGACAAACTAAACAAGCAGCACGGGTGAAGCCTTGTGGGAATGTTCACCTGGTGACTGCACAGAAATACTCTAAAATCTCCCAGGTAGAAGATAAATGGTAGGGTTTGGCCAAAGCTATGGCAGCTCCAAGTAATGTGCAAAAAGCGAGCAAGTAAAAACCACGGAGATTAATTATAGTTCTGGAACTTCCATTCAGCTACCTGAGCAGGAAAAAGAAACTGAATAATCATCAAGATAAAACAGTTCCTTTACAAGGGCAGTCATGTACCAAATAAATTTAACTAAGCTGCTTGGAACATAACATGCACCTGTCATTTTACTTCTAGTACATATGTCAGAAGAATAGCAGACAGACAACATATGAGCAAGTTAATTAATCCTTTGTGCTTTGCCAGCACTCAAGCAATGGCACACATACTGAAGTAAGTGTGCTTCTGAAATAATACCTGCATAGAATGTGTAACTAGGCCTTCATTGTCACGATGCCCTGTAAAACCTGGGCTGTTTGTAGAAACATTAAATAATTTCTAAACCTATTACTACAAAAAAAAAAAAAAACAAACTCTCAAAACCCAAAACAAAAAGCCCAAACAAAAGAAACAAACCAAACAATATACACAAAAGAAGACTAAGACATTATTTTAGTATAAAGCAAAAAATGTAGAAACAGATATTCACATTTTTCAGCAAGACATTATTGGATAATATGTTAGACTTCCAGTGGTGCCTTCTTGTATTTACAGATACATAAATCCTTCTTTTTCTTTCAATATCAGAGCAAGACCTTCTCTGTAAATACCCAACCTCTGTCAAGTGCCAAAAAAGCAAATGCTGGTGATATGTTTAGCATCTCACGGAAGAACCAAGGACTTTCACACTAGAAGGAATCAAGTAATTTTTCACCTGTCCATTCCTTTCTCCAAAAAAGAATACAAAGTTTAAAACACCATATGAGAAATTCCAGCTGAGGCACCACTTCCTTTTAACACTACAAGCTCTTCTACCTTCTGTCACTGTAAGTGAGCACACTGTAAAAGCTGCAACTTGCGGATCAAAGTCAATTCTAGCTGCAATTGAAATCAGTTACCTCCCACGCAGGGACATTCTCTCTGAACTTCTCATTCACCATACAGCAGATTGACATTAAATATGCCTTACTGGACACCTCTGGAGAATAATTCATCCATAGGTAATTTTCAAGGTACTGACTGTGAAGAGATAAGAGTATTTCATTAGTTGCAGCCACCCACATAATCTGTCACTCATTTAAAAAAGCAGTCATCCACAAGGGTTTTGGGGTTTTTTTTCCCTGAAAGCCATCTTCATAGTTTGTGAGTAGTTCCTCAAGTTACTTCTCATCTATGTCACTGAAGCAAAACTTGTTAGACTCAGTAACTGATGACATTAACAATGTTCACAGAAAGGACAGGAACCTCTAACTCTGTGCTACAAATTCCAGAAGTGCCTTGCAAGCCATTTGTTAGTGTCAATTCCCTAACCATAATCTATATTTTCTCTTTTGCGCTTTTTCTAATTAAGATGCAAAAACCTGAGGGAAGTTTGTAATTTTTGTACTGGTACTAACTTATGAACTTGAGCCTTTTTGAAACAAAGAATGTACCTCAAACTAAAAATCTCGTATTTTTTCTTAGGATTTGAGAAATAAAAGAACCAAAGAGAACATAAAATATTGTATGGAAAATATTTATTTTACATGTTTTTAGACATACTCCATAAGTTCCTCCAGAAAAGTCTGAGGCAGTTCCAAACTACTGTTTAAATAGATTTCCATTCGTTTTCAAGAGTAGAAAATGTTAATGATGCTGCTGCAGCATAATTCATTTTTAACCTCACAGTAAGAGACATAATCCAAAACCTTCCCTAATTTCAGTGAGTTCTGACTTAAGGCTTAATGACACATTCTAAATTACAGAACCAAGTTTTTCACTTATTCATACTCTCACTCTCAGTGCTCCACTTACACTAGAAATTGAGAACCATAAAACTCTGAGATGTTACATTTATGGAATTATTTCCTCTTTAAATTAAGCTCTTCTGACTTAATTTTCCTCAATACACAGTTCAAGGCCTTACAAACTATGAACGAGTACACTACCTTCAAATTGTCTTTTTGTCTTTTGAGAAGCATTTACTTCTCACCTTTACAGGTTCCTATGAAAAAATAACTCCAAATCTCCCTCCCATTAGCTTACCTGAATTCAAGAAGCATTATTTTTCTAATTGCAAACCTAAAAAGGAAAAATTAATCAATTAATACAGGAAAGAAAGCATCCCACCCACAGCTGCATGTAAAATGGCTATATTATCCCTTATTTCATTATAAAAGGAAACTTGTAGAAACACTCAGGAATTACCTCTGTCCTGATATTTCTGTGCAATACTAACCACTTGAATGCAGAAGCAACTGCTGTAACAGTGCAGAAGCTAAAGTTCACAGAGATTCCTTAAGCAATTAAATTCACATTTTAAAGAAATTAATGTAGATCTTTTAAATATGAAGGCACCACTTCCAGTAGCCTTTATGACACAAATTGCTAGCCAGGAGAATGTCTCCTGGAAAACTACAATTATATATTTAATCTGTTCTTAATGGTATTATTTTCTTAGTGACTGGAAATGGAAGTTTGCTTTGACTCCATATGACAAATTCTTAGATTGCTTTCATACAGGAATAACACAGAGAATTCTCTGCAGAGCTCAATCTCCCCCAAGAAGCTCCAGCTAACATTACACCTCTTTTCTGCAGAGAGCTGCAGAATGCAGTGCATCTTGGATTCATCCCCCCCATCTAACAGTACAACTCACTGAAACTAGACCTTCCCTTCAGGAATCTGGTAACAGCAGCTAGAACAGAGGAGGAGGCTAGAGGCACTGCACTCCCTAAGAGTTACTTTTCTGTACATTCCTTAGTGACAAAAGAAATGATCAGCCTTCTATAAACACCACAACAAAGCCAAAATAAAAAATGACAGATTACCTACCAGGTAAAGGGTCTGAAAAATATTAACTCCAGCCATCACATTTAAGGTTTATGGGCTTAGGAACTCTCTTCTTACCAAATTCAGACTTTGAAATATCACAATGATTAAATTACTTAAATGCACTTGAGTAATTTTCATCTGCTTTCAACATACAGATGAGTTTTAAAGTATTCTATGAAACATTAGAAACAGCTCCAACGTGGATAATGTTGGAATGGTGATAAATAAGAGAAAGCAACTGGTGTACTTACTTTGACCTGACAATTTCTTTTGTATATATATCTTCAATGACCTGGAAAAAAATTCATGAGAATTTTATATATCCACTAACATGATTCAAAATGCATTAAGACATTTTACTCTGAGTTAATTACCCTCTGCTTACTGCTATCAAAATACTTTCAATGAATGAAAGAATCTGCACTCTAAGTTGCAACAGGGACACTTTGACATCACATGACACAGAGATGCAGTACAGCTAACAATCTGCAGTTCTAACAATCACAGACAAATTCTATCACAAATACTACCAAAAAACCTGATGCTAAATAGGGAGATTCAGGCAAACATCCACAAAGAAGAGAAACTTAATATTTAAATACCCTGCAGTACACAAAACCATACATACCATGCCAAATTTGAAATATTCAAAACGCACATGTCCACCAGAACAGCAATAAAGTTTTCTGATGGAAGCTCACCAAAGAAGCTTTTAGAAAGAACAGAGTTCAGTAATTTCTGTATTTTTCATCCCTGTTTGATTTCTAATAGTAGAACCCCCTCAAACACCTTTTATCTCAAAGGAGATGCTCAAAAGTCCTTTGCACTCATAAATTCTTGGCCAAAATAAACTGAATAGCATAGAAAATAACTGCATGCTACAGCACACCTTCCTAACAGTGCCTACATTTATAAACTACAAATACATAACAAATTACAGTGTCTCAAGCAACAGCTGACCTTCCAAGCAGTCTCCTATAGTCTCATATAAAATAAGCAACATTAAATATTGGCATATCATAGAATGGTTGACCCTCACTCTTTTATACTTCCCAACAAAATTCCACAAGTAATTACCTTTACATCAAAAGATAGTGTTTTCTTCACATGTGGAGCCCAGTATTTATTTGCCAACTACACAAAGAAAAAAAAAAAAAAAAAAGGTTAAATACATACATTTTCATGTCAATGATACAACATCTCCCATCGCCAAACTTTATTTCACTAGTATCTTGCTTAATTTCAGCATATGATAACTACAAGTAACAAAATTATGTTTTCTAACGGCAATGCCTATCAACCATTTAAAGCTTTTATGTTTAAGTCTCTTTCAACAGAAACGTAATTCTTTGGAAAAAATTCAGATGCATAGACTGCTATCTAATGAGTATTTTCTATTCCTAAGTTACGTGGAACAAATCCATCAAAAATAAGCCATGATCTTCCAGGAACTGCAAATCTCAAATGGCAAGGGATTATGCTCCCTTGAGGAATCTGACAAGTAACTGGAGGCTGTATGTAAAAGTCTGGCATTTTAAGGCTCTTTGCTGCAGCCATCACTTCACCAATACTCCTGAGCGATGCTGACAAGAGCTTCCTATGCATCTTTATACTTTTTACTCTTCTTTATGCTCTGGAAGAGGAAGGAGAGCAGATTTCTAAGGAAAAAAAATAAAAAGACGTCTTGTAGAAAATCACTTATAACTTTCACCAACAAGGAACTCTCGGCAGCTTTCCACAGGTTAAAACATGCCTTACAGCGACGCACAGTGTATTGCAGTGAAGCGTCTGGCAGTGCTATTTGTAAATCCGGCTGGTCTGCAAGCGCGGTGGGAAATACCCTCTCGTACATGACAGAACCGTGTTTCTCTCGTCAATTACGACCAGGCAAGACCCTCTCCCCACCACCCATGGCCTACAAAGGCTATTTAAACACCGAGGCGCCGGAACGTCCCTTTGAGCCCCGGCAGCGGCGGCGGGAGAGGCGGCCCGGAGGCGCCGCCGGCCTTACCTGTGTCACGTACTCCGCGTTGATCTGCGACACCGTGGGCGCCACGATCTTCTTCGGCGGGGCCGAGGACGCCGCCGGGGCCGTGGCCGCAGCCATGGTGCCGCCGCTGGAGCCGCCCGGCACAGGCCTCGGTCCGCCGGGGCTGCCAGCCCGGGCCAGGCCGAGGGTGGGATCTCCGGGCCGGGAGCAGCGGAGGCGAGAGCGCTTCCGGGGCCGGCAGGGCTGGAGCGGCCGCGGGGAGGCGGGCGGGCGGCGGCCGCGCCATCTGCTGCTGCCTCCGTGCTGCTGCAGCTCCCTCCTCCGTGCACTGCAGCTCCCTCCTCCGTGCACTGCAGCTCCCTCCTCCGTGCTGCTGCAGCTCCCTCCTCCGTGCACTGCAGCTCCCTCCTCCGTGCACTGCAGCTCCCTCCTTCCCTGCCCCGCCGCTCCCTCCTTCCCTGCCCCGCCGCTCCCTCCTCCGTGCCGCCGGCCGGAGCTCAGCAGTCGGTGTTGAAAGGCTGCGGGCAGAGATGCTGGAGGCTGTCAGCGCACGGGGTTGATGCCACACTCAGCCTTCCTGCGTTTCCTGAATCCGCTTAGGGGGATTCCTTCTGGTTTGTGTTTTACTTAGAGCGCAGCTTTCTGTCCACCTAACGTAGAAAAATCACATTCTTTTTTACCATCAAACAATTGTCACCGACACCTGAGCGTGGGTGAGCGCTCTGTCCGCTCCACAGGACCGTAATTAAAGCCATTTACTTAAGAGTTGGACAGGATGATCCTTATGGGGTCCCTTCCAACTCAGAATACTCTGTGAATCTCTTGAAATGTGTGGGGGGAAAGGCGAAGGTACAAGGGGAAGATTGCATGCTCAAGAAGTCAACAGTTTGGTAATGCTTTAGAATGGTTTGCAATTATCTTATTCTATTTGGTAAACAGATTAATTAAGGAGGAAATTAACAGACTCCCCAGGGAAGTTACTGTGCTTTGTTTCTGGGTTCATTATCCATCACCTGCCACTTGAGTGCTTTAAACTTCCAGGCAGGTCCCATTGAAGTCTGTTTGAATATGACCTCCTTTGTTTTCATATCAAGGTGATCTCCATTTCATTTCTTCAAGCAGAGGTTAAATTAAATATTCTTTTTGAAGTTGAATTAGAATGTACAATGGGAATGGGAAAAGTAATGACAGTACCCTGAACAGGATCAGACAGTGACTGCATTCAAATAAATATGCCTACTGCATGCCTTTTCTTTAGAAGATCCAGAAAGATGAAAACTAGTAAAATTAAGAAATTACAAAAGTTCCAGTATCAAATTTTGTAAATAAGAAGGACTGAAGTTGAAGCTACAAAATAGTGATTAAAAAAAAAAAAAAAAAAAAAAGGAAAAAGGAACGTAATTTCATTACCTGAAAATATAGGCTGAAAATAGGAAAGTTTCTGAACTGGCTTTCAGATGGAAGCCGTAAGTTTGATTTGTGTTAAGATGGGACAATTAGGAGAGGCATATATATTTTGGACTTTGTAAATTTTGAAAAAAAAAATGTGAATTTTCTAGAACAGCCTTGCAAGGCCAACCTTATTTACGCTAACCTAAATCTTCTGGTTATGATGGATCATCAGGCCTGTGTCAAACCCCACAAATTTCCATATGTTATCTAAGCTATGAAACCTAATGGAGTACTTCACATTTATCTTACTTTTGGCATTTGTGCATCCCAGTGAGGTCAGTTGTCTTCAACCTCGCTACAGTCAATGTGGCAACGGAAGTCTTTCCAAAGGACAAATCAGAAGTCATCTACATGCTCTGATTCTCTGAAGGAGCTTCTGGTATCAGAAACTACTATTAGATGTCTAATGTTAGGCAGTATGATTACATCCTTCAGTGAAAATGTCAAATAAAATGACAAAGATCCCCTCCCTATAAATAATATATAAAATTTTTCTCTATACAGGGTATTGTTTATTTAGAGAGTGTTGGGACAGTAGAACTCCAAATGAGTAGCAAAAGTATAAATTAGTTCTTTGGAAAAATACATTGCTTTCATCCTCAAGAGCAGGGGAACTTTTAAAGAATTGTGGTGAGACCAAGCATAATTACACCCAGCGTTGTACCTTTGTCCCCATCTGCAAATCTCAGCCCAGCTCACAACTGTCTGTTTAGACTGGTCTCTTGAATTCCTACACTCAGTTCCCCCCAGAGTGGAGGCACATCTGACACTTTCCACTCCAAACTCCTTTGTAATAGAGGAGAAATAAAACCCTGTACCCTATCATCCCGGCAGCCTTCTGTGAAGTTCTCCATCTTTCTATACTCATTGGCTTAACATGTCAAGAAAATAAGATATTCCTTTTAAAAACCTGTTAATTCATTCATGAAGACATGTATTATTTAAAAGTCACATATTTGAGTAGATGCAGTTTTCAAGACTGTTACTCATTTCTAGGCTGCATACAGTCCTGGTCAATTTATATTCCACGCTGCTTTCTTGCTTAATTAGCTCCTCTTGTTTTGGATGCTTCCCCTTCTATAATATTGTAACCGGGAAAAATACGCTTTTCTCCTTTTTTCTTTATAAACTGTGTAAGCCAAGGTCATCAGTAAGCTGATCATTGCTTTTATTTCAGTTATACTCTCCTGGATACAGTTCCACCAGGACAAGAAGTATCTAGGGTTAATCAGAAGGGTTTGAGTCGATGTTCTCTATTTTCTGCCTTTTAGATTATTTTAGATTCTACCTAGAGTCACAGAAAATATCAATTCCTAGCAATGAAAACTCCAGATCTTCTTAGATAAAGATTTCAAACATTACTTGATTTTGTTTGTTACTGCTTTAGGATCATCAGTGAGACATGACCAGTGAATTCAGCAGATTCAGCAGTGCCATACTTCTAATATAAACACTGTCTCATTTTTGACTGTCCATCACACAGAGATTTAGACTTTAGCTTTTTAGACATAAATAAACTGTGCATAAATAAACACAAATAGACTGTATGGATACATACCACTTTGCCCCTTTATATATTCTGGTGGGGAATTTTTGTTCCAAAATAGGTAAAAAATACCAGCACTGTACTCAGTGTGCAAAATGGCATTATCTTACCCATTCTAGTCATCAAATTTTTTCAAAATTATAAACAGGCATCTTGTCTGGTGGACAGCTGAGGTGTTCTCCTCCAAGGAAGCATTCTGCTGGTACAGATGATTGCCCATGTGCCTCAGCCTGGCAATGCAGCAGGACTATTTCTTGCTCCTTGATCTGGAATGATGAGGTGGCTGCTATGACAACTCTACTGTCACCTGTCCAGGTGGCCAGGGGAGCAGAACAAACATTCCCCTGACATAAGATGGAATTGAAGATACCAAAACCTTTTTTCTGGGGTGGAGACTGTTCCCTCATAGCTGAGGGCATGCTATCACTGCTCTGATAAAAGAGAAAAGCAGCTCACTGACAGACAGCATTGTTGTCCTGCCCCATGCTCTCACATCCAGGGGTTGTTTTGCTACAGGTCCACCTGTACAGTTTCAAGCAAGGCATAAAATTCCACTACATGACCAAGGCTGTTGAATCTTTGGCCTCAAATGCTTCTTGATAGAGACACTGGGGCCTGATAGATGGAGAGTCTTCTTCCTTCCCAAGCCATTGACTGTGGCTCTACTTCCCCTTTCATCAGTAGTTTTTCTCCTTTCTGCATATACTGAATACCCTTAGTGTTTCCTGTCCCTGGTGTTCTGTAACTCAGAGGCCAAGGGAAGTTTACATTCCCTTTTCAAAAGCGAGCCGTCAGTGTTCGAACAGCCACGTTCGGTGTGCAGAAAATCAAAACCAGCTAAGTTTTGATGGCTGAATTGTGCTTTCTCTGTGCACAACTTACAAATATTGAGGTGGTCCAGGTGGTTTTTAATAAAACTATGCTTCTCAGGATAGGGGTCGAAATATCTGGGATGCACCTCACCACTGCATGGGAATGTGTTTTCCACCCTAATATCACTGCATTATTCTACATGTGTTCACTTAGCTTTGGGGAGGTACCTTACTGCACCCTGCACACCTTAATTTAAAGCAGATGAATCTCAGCCTGGGTGACACTAAGCCATATGTTGGGTACGCATTCTGTGAAGCCAGTCTGTAAAGCTTAGGAGAAAGTGTCACTTTAAAAGCAGCTTTTATCTTAGTTTATTGACTTTTGCACATACACATGAGATTTTTCCAGAGGCATCCCTCTGAAAAGCTCTGAAACTGAAATCTCCACATAAGAATTCCAAGTATCATCATACTTCATGTATATATACCAGCTTGCACTTACAACTTTTCTTCTAACCAAAGAGGAAAGGGACTACGAATACACAATATTTTGAAATATTTCTTGCTAAGATATATGAAATAAGTTTTTGAGAGGAATGAGGGGATGAATGGCATATAAATAGAATAATATGCACATTAAACAAAGAAGACCTGAAATCTCCATGTCTCTTAACTGTTGAAATTATGGAAAAAATATATTGATTTAAACCTACTTTCAGGTAAATAAAATTTTATCAATTTTATCAAATCTTCTCAAAAAAGATTAGAGGAGTCCTTTAACATGTAAACAGCTTAGGCACCATGACAGGGAGTTATTGCTTTGGTTATACATCATCCTTCATAGCAGTTAATATTCATATAAACTAAATGTTCAGTCTGTTCATTACAGCTTTAATTCAATCATGTCACGTTGGTTTTACTATTTTATTTATGTGCATTCTTCTAGTCCAAGACTTTTGTCACTATCTTCATCTCATTAAATATGTGTACTTCCCCTCAGTAAATATGGGTACTTTCAAAAATGATGCCTCAGTTTAGTAACAGATGCTTCTTAAAATATTTAGAATTTTAAAGTGTAAAGAAGCCATCAGTAGCATTCTGATTTGTGTATAAATATTTATTTAGCACACATTCTGGCCAATGTACTGCCCTTGATTTTTGTGCAAAACTTACAGTAACTTCAATGGATATTCTGAGCTCATGACTGGAGGAAAATATGGTTAATTCAGCAACCCAGCTGCTTTTATATCTCAGAATAGCAAGCAGTGCCTCTAGTGAAGGAGGCAGTGAAAGAGGAGACTCTGTGTCATTCTTAGCTTTCTGTTGCTGGGCTCACATTTGGGTAACAGCTCAAGTTAGAGCAGACTCTGGACTATTCTAATTCTCTTCAGAGACTTCTAGCTAGGTTCCTGTCAGCTGAGGGAGAACAGTGGTAAGAAGTTGAGATCAATGGTCAGAAAAGCTCTAGCAATATTTGCTAAAAATCCTGTGAGAGGCTTTTATGTGATGAAGTTTCAGTGTGGAAAAAATTAATATAAAATAAATCTGTTTGATGGAGAAATTTCATCACTGAAATGAGATTTTAAGGCAAATAATTTCCTTTCTGCTAGTGCTGGCATGAGAAGTGCTATAGAAATTTGGGCCTATTTGCAGCATCATCGTAAAAGTACATTCTTGATCACACCCTTTTCTCACAATGAAGGGAAAAAATACACATTGCAGACAAAATTGTAACATATCTAATATGCAGCATAAAACTCAATCAAGATGGCAATTCTAAGATGCTGAGAGCTAGCTCCAGTTTCCTAAAGCTTTCATCCTTGCTTTTCTCTATATTTTCTTGGTTCAATGTTGGTAGAGATTTCCATTAGCATTTCAGGATTTTAAAGAAGTATAAAATGGCAATAAACCAGAATATCTACTGAAAACAGCAAATTCACACCTGTGTAATGCAAAAGAAAACCCCAAAAGTTTAGACTTTTAAAAATTTTTTATTGAAAAAATCCTTCTACTGTAATATAAATGACAATATTACTCAATAAATCATTTTAGCTTATTAGCAAACAGACATTCTTCCTCTGCTAATTGCATTAGCATCAGACACTTTGTTCAACACCTGAGGGGATTCATCCAGAGCTAGTCTCACCATCCAAGATATTTTTATGACCCAGAGTATAAAATACAAGATACTGATCCTAGATACTGATCCTCAGTGTCATGAAAAAATCCTAACCTGTTTTGATCTTAAAAGTCGTCCTCAAATTGGCTGCTGCACTTGGGGTGTCTAGACAGCTTAGCAGATTTCTATTTCATTTAGTAGGACTGTATTGTCATTAACAGGAATCTCTCTGCTCTGCTGTTTTCAGGATTATCTTAGAAACAAAATAAATTAGAAGTTGAGGAAATCATCTGATTTTCTGTGGGTCAGCAAGATGCTTTTGCAAACACATCCTAGGGATTAATACTCAAAAAAAAAATGCACAGATATAATGCCACTTGGCATCCAGATAGTGTTTTCCTTTATGTCAATAGGGTTTGAGTGCATTGCATTAGGAGTACAACAGGGACACCATGTACAGCTGTCTTCTTTAGGTTAGGAATAGTCTTTTACTTTTTTAAATAGCACTGGCCATGGAATTCTGTTTCCCCTCCTTCACTATGTCAGCACGTTCCAGTGCCACAGGCAAAGCTGGACAGTCACCATATCCATGGCTCCTACAACCCTACACAGCCAGGGGACTCTGAGTGGAGAATGACAGGCCATAGTCTACATCATCACCAGTCAGCTTCTTACATCTTCCTGCACTTGCATCCTCAGGCACTATTTTACACACCTGTGCAACAGCCAGCTTCATGACTCTTGCACTGGAACTCTCAAATGGGGTTTAACAGAGCCATACAGTTTGGCACCAGGGACACTGGAAGGATACCACTGAAGAAGAAAAAGTTCAGCCACACATCCAAATCATGTCAAGTGTGTAACACTCAAGCCACACATAAGGATGCAGTCAGGAACTGGAATGGCAGAGAACAGAAGTAAAGCAGCATTCAGAGACCCATGATAACTCAGCATAGACATAATGACACTTTCATGTTAGAACAATGAAAATGTTTATGAACAAGGAAATATCTGTTCATTTGTGAGTGATTTTGTTGTCATAAGACTGATTTCTCCTTCACTTGCATGGAAGTTGAAGACTCACTTCTTTAACAGATGCTTAAAAAAAAGCTGTTTAAAAGCTGCTTGACAGAACTCGTCATTATATGAAGAAATACAACTTATTTGCTTAACCTGGAGAAAGAACATTATAGGAGAGCATAGAAAAGTCACTTCTGTAATTTCAATTTTCCTTATGATAACTGCCTCTCAGACACATCTCATCCACAGCCATCAGACCATAAAACAGGCTATTAAGTTAAAACTTACACTTTAAAAATCCACAAAACCTTGTGCTAGGAATATGAGCCATTACCACTTCAGTTATTTAGGAGGTCTGGGCATTTTCAACATCATTACAAGGGGCCATTAGATGGACCAAATCCATAGTCTTTATTGATTTAAGAGTCATCCAACTGTTACTGTAAGTATTACTCAAATGGGCTACTATTGAGAGATTATGACTTTCGGAGTTTTACGTTTATACTAGGAGGCAGCTAGGAAAACTAAACATTAGATGTAGCATCTTGGTTTGAAGCCTAAAGTGTCATTAACTTCAATTACATTTTCTTCTCTATTTCCTATTTGTCTCACCAATTTCCTTGTTGGCTCTGTGTGTGTGAGAGCAGACCACAGCCAAGTGAGAAACCCAGCACACAGTGAAAAGCAGTGTGATTCAGTGATTAAACAGTTTTTATGTGGTTTATTATTGCTTTTTTCCTCTTCTGAATTTTTATGCAGACATATATAGGAATACTTATATATGCTTTTAACTTTCTTCAAACCTTGTGGGGGTGGAGCTTTCACCACCCTCCCCCACACACCTTGGGCCACACTATGATCTCAGAACTGCTCCTTGGGCCTCAGCCTTGACAAACAGCACTGGGGCTGAGCTCCTCTTGAGCTTATCAGAAACACCATCTCTTCCCAGGAACTTAAGCTATCTAACAAGCTCATGGGTTTTTATGAACAAGCATGGAAACTTATTTTTCTTGCCTGTGTAACAACACAAGCAGAACATTTTTTTTTTTTTTTAAATCAAACTTTCAATGAAAGTTACTGCACTGAATTTCATCCAGGAAGGAAAGTTACTGTGACTAAAGGCAATTCTCTAGCAACCTCATAAACAGCAGTCCTAAGTAAAACCTTGGAGCTCACCTGAACCACAGTGGGCTTCAACCAGCGCTTGCCCTCTGAGTGGTTTGACTCCCAGCTGGTGAACTCTCTATACTCTGAGGACTGCACTGAACACTGCTGCCAGAGCCTGGGCTGATACCCCAGAGGCTCAGCCCTTTGCCATTGAGAAGATGCTATGGCATCTGACGTGAGAACTTCACTGAACTTGAGGGAAGTTTTTCACAGATATATACCCTGGACATACTCCTTTACTTCTCCGCGTGTGAGAGTGTGAATATGCTGAAGCAAACATACTATGAATGTTGCTCTCTTGGATTCTGAAGTACATTAAATTTGTGAGTTAGGCTTGTGAGTTACAGTAGTGCTATATAAATTCTACAGAATCTTTGGGAAATCCTTTAAATTGCACGCTTTTAAATGCTGTTACTTTAGGCCTAACTGTTGGTCAAATCTGGGATTAACTTTTACAAGGGGCTCCCCTCTGAACCTTGTGACTCAACTGAAAGGTGCCCCTTATTTCTTTTATACTTACCTTTTCCCATCCTAAAGCCTTTTTCCATCACCAGCCTCCACACAGATCATTTTAAGTCGATTTTAGTTATAGATTTATTTTAGATTTTTGTCTGATTTTTGTCTGTGTGCTTTAACCATCTAATTAGTAGAGTGAATGCTGCCAACAAACTTTGTTGTGCTTTCACTTTTACATTAAATCTGCTTTTGATACCTTTGCCAGTGATTCTTTGAGCCACCTAAAACAGTAGCATGAGCATTTTAAAGCTATCTGTAGCCACATCTAAGCAGAAAATGGACGATGTGATCAGTTAGTACTGCAGTTGCTTATGTCTTCAAAAAATCCCTTTTACGTTTTTTTTCTGCTTGTTTTAAAATATTTGACCCTTCTTCCATTCCACACAAAACAATCTCAGTGCTAAACCCATGCTGTTGGAGTTCTCCTCAGCAGTTCATTGTTAACGGAGGAGAACCCACTGTTTTCCTCTGTAGAATATGCTTTGGTTCTGCACAGTTTCAAAAGATCCACTACTTCAGTACTATCAGATTATTAGTATTAGCCATCAGTTCATTCTAACAAAACCACAGGCAATGTTTCTGCCACCCAGGATACTTAAAAGATTGATGGCTTGAACTTGCCTTGAAGCATTATAGAAAATGACTGACATACTAATGAACAAGATGTGCAACTGTGAACAGAACACAGAGAAAACTGTTCTAGCTCAAACTCCCAAAGATACTTGAAGAATTTTAGCGTTGACTTCAAAAGACACAGGACTTCAATCTCAGGATTCTTCTCTCCTGACTCTTAGAAACCATTTAAACCTCTTCTAGCTAGTTTATGGAATAATCCCCATAAATCATGAATTTATACTGACACAAAACTTTTATGAAGGGATGGAGAGCCAGACAGACATTATGGCTCAGATATCCAAGCCCAAAGATTTCATTACTTTCCAAATTCGTAACAGTAACATTCCCACAAATGTCTATTTAACCCTCAAACTTATCTTTTTATATTACTTTCCCTTCATTTTACTTAAACTGATGTTTTTAAAAACATGAAAGTTTTGTGTTCTCTAAACATTACTCTCATAGCATTTTTATATGACTCCTTAAGAAAGACATTATCTTTAAACATATTTATATTTTATAACAAAAAGTATCTGAAACCACACCTATTGTTCTAATATACAAAGTTATTTTGATATGCAGTCTTTTCTGCATAATGAATATTAGGTAGTTTCAAAACTCTGATTTGCACATAAAGCACTCTGAAAGTACAATATAAATAAAATAGTTTATTACAATATTTTAAAAGAGCTCTACAATATGCTTTCAAAACATTTTATACAGCATTTTGGCTTTCAATATGAAACAATTCACATAGGGAGAAAAAAAAATCTTAATATAGAACTATAATCATCATTAATATACTGAATTTGTCATACAAAAAGCATAGTAACTAAAGACTGTTTCTTAGTATTTTTCCTGGTTTTATTCTTCCTGAAAATGGAAAAGAGTAACACGTATAAGAATAAAACTCCTTTTATCCTTCATATTCACTAAGTACCACAAAGTTCATGCCATTTCAAAAATAAAAAAAATCAAACCCATTTTACTTAAATAAATATTGTTCTATTTAAATACTAAAAACAATGTCATGTATCTTACAGACATGTTAATTTAGAAACAGGAATAAGAACTTCAGGATTCAACAATTCCAAAGATGCATAACAAAGAAAGTATCCTAAAATGTATTTTTTTAAGAGGACAAAAAAGAAGAAAGAAACTTTATTCTTGTTTATTATGTACGAAGCTCCACTGCACTTGCACTTCTTGCCAGCCCTATTGGCACAATGGACAAAACCATCCACTTACCAGAAAGTATAACTACAGATTCTATTAATACAAAATCAGAATTACTTAATTTTAGCTAAAAGTAATTTTCAGTCTCTTATACTTAATGTAATGAGAACTTGACTTCCTGACAAAACCGCTCATCTGAGTTATTATCATATCTTAGAGAACATTTCTTTTACTGGTTCACTATGTATGCTGGAAAGAAAGGAGACTGAACACATAGTAAGCCCATTTGTAACCTTAATGATAATTTCACGTCTTTTCTTACAGAAAAATAGTTCAGTAAAGTATAAATTGGCCAAAAATGCTAGAGAAGGCAAGGGATTTACAAGGAAGTCGAGTTAATGAAGTGATGAAATGGATAAATTGATTATAAATCCTAATATTCTAGCATTGTCTCCTTGTATTTTATATAAAAAGGGCAATGATCTAATTCCTCACGTATAGCTCTCCAAGCACACTGTGTAAATAACAAAGCAGTTATTTTTTTCTATCCTATAGGAAATAGAATGTTCTATAATGCCACATCAGCATTTTTCTCATTGAACTTTCTCCCCTTTTTACACTTGCTTCTCTTTTATCTAAAAATAACAATTTTTTTAAAAAGTATGGGATAAATACAGCAAGAATCCTTTGCTTAGAACAAACGGGGAACCAAAAAAACTAGAAGGACCTTTTTTTCATATTCTCAAAATTACCTTTTTGTCTTTACTTTTCCAATAGTTTAAAAGTGTTACATTTTTCCATATAGTATTTTATGTTCAGTGATAATTATCTTATTCATGGAACACTGCAGATTGCTGAAACACTATTGATACAATATGAATCTGTATTTATATATCAATTTAGCCAAAGGGAATGCAAAGAGTGTGCGTGGGTTTGCTGCATTTTTAAAAAACATCTCAACACGAGTATCTCACAAATTTTATCAAGTAGACAGTTCTGAAGACAGTAAATTAACTTCACCAGGTCATACACATAACAGAAAATATAATCCCCTTCAGTTAATTGTTTGGTCTAATATAAATCTTTTATTATTATACAACTAAAAAATTTAAAAATTATTTCATAGGTCACTGTCCCGTTTTGATAAAACTAATACATTCTCTGCTTGTTCTCAGTGGAACTGAGCTTTAAGCCCTCTTTAGAGTGAATAAGGTGGTGTCTTTTCAAATGTGGGGCCTGTCTGAATTTTTTTCCACAAACTAAACATTCAAATGGTTTCTGTCCAGCATGCATTAGGTGATGTCTTTCAAGCTTAGATGGAGATTTGAAAGTTTTAAAGCAGATACTGCATTGATATAATTTGTTAACAGTTTCTCTTTTTTCAGTACCTTCAGAAAAATCATGCCAGTAGCTGTAACAACTTTGCTCTGTTTCCAACAATTTACTACACAAATACGGCTGTGGGTTTCTATTGCTGGTGTCAAGAACAAAATCCCCTGACTCGATTTCAACTTTGATTTCAGCTGCTTGGTTTGACGGAAGCAGCTCAAATTCTTGAAAGCCAGATGGCTGTGAAAGTGTTTGAGAATAGCCTGAATAACCCACAGGCTGAGAAGACTTAAATTCAGTGTGATCTCCCTGATGATTGAAAAGTTTGTTCAGGTTTTCAAATTCTACCTGGCAAACAGGGCTTTTACAGGCTCTCTTTTCAGTATGGGTGAGCTGATGTCTTTTTAAGTGAGCTGACTGTCTAAATGTCTTCCCACAAACATTACAGCCAAAGGGCTTTTGTCCCGTGTGAATAAGATAATGTCTTTGAAGTTTGGATGAAGATGGAAAAATTTTTTCACATCTGTCACATTTACACACTTTGTGTCTGTTATGTATATTTTTAGCAGAAGATGAAAAAGCACAATGAAGTACTTCTGGATTATCAAAAAAACTATCATGTGATGAACCATTAAAAGCATCATCTTTATTATCCAGCGAACCATCGACGTTGAACATGCTTTCACCAGGAAGCACACCTTTCACATTACTGCCCAAGTCGGGAGGTTGTGGGCACTCTTGCCAAGGTAATGGCACAGCAAACGTTCTTTTCATCCGATTGCAAACTGACTTGTGCATGTCACGCCTGCCCTGACAGTCCTTGGAGGGTTTAGTGGACACATGCTGATCACAATGCTGATCTCTAGCTGTAACCAGGTCAGGACTTCCAACGTGACCTGATTTAATTTTTTTTCTGTCAGTCAGAGAAAAATCTGTTGCCTTTCCTCCAGTACGCTTCAGTTTCATCAGGGTCTTATTTTTCCTGTTGACTGTGTGTCTGCATGCTGTTGTACTATTACTTGAACTTCTGCTGTCTTTTGAATAACATTTGTGCAAATTTAGAACATGCTCTGTTTCAAAGCACTCCTCACATGCTGGGCACTGAAAGGGTACAATGTAAATTGAGTGCACATCATGTGGGTCATTCTCCTGTGACTTGTGTGTATCAGCATTCTCTAAACTATTCCATTTTCCTTCCAACACGTTGTGTGGTCTGGGATATTTAAGAGTCTTTGTTTTGCATACAATATTGGGGAAAGTCTTATTTCTGACATGGAGCTGTTTATGCTTCATGAGTTTGCTCTGTATTTTAAATCCCTTCTGACAAAAACAGCACTGAAAAGGCCTTTCTTCTGTGTGTGTGAGCTGATGAATTTTCAAGTGTGTTGACTGTCTGAAAGATTTGCCACATGAAGAACACTTAAAAGGTTTCTGGCCAGTGTGAATAAGGAAATGTCTTTCTAGCTTGGATCTTGATGGAAATATCTTGTTACATGATTCACAAGCGTGAGTTTTCTTCTTTCTCCTTCTGGCACCATGTAGGTGATCTGACTTGAGACACTGATGCAGCATCCACCTCTCTTCAGTTCTAAAGGGTTTCCAGCACACAGAACAATGAAATATGCCACAAGTCACCCTGTCTTGCTCAGAATTCACATAGTTTTCTGCTTGCTTTGTATCATTCTCAAAATTTTCATTATGAAGCTGCTGATGCTTTAAGAAAGTGATTACATTTTTGAAGTTTCTATAACAGACAATACACTTAAAAGGCAGATTATGGGTTAACTGGTGCCTCTCTAGGTGGACTAACTGCCTAAATGTTTTATTGCATACATGACATTCAAATGGCTTTTGACCAGTATGTATAAGATAATGCCTAGCTAATTTTGATGGAGTTTCAAACTGTTTATAGCACATGTCACAAATATATGGCTTTTTCTTGGGTATCTTGACAGCTGTTACACAATGCTGAACTTTTAACATTTTTAAAAGGTAATTACACCTCGCCTACTCTTTAATTTCTTCAGATAGGTATTTCAAGTGAAATCATCAAGTGCACACTAAGATGGAAAGCTGTAGAAGCAGCAAATTTTCTTAGGAGAGAGATTCTTAAATCCCACTGGTCCCTAAAATAAGAAAGAAAGTATTGTTTAGCCTATATTAATACATAATTGCCTGAGTTTGTCTCTTGTTTTCTACATAAGATACCAAAAGTATTGAGATTAGCACACTCTTGATTGAATTCAGCTTAAAAAAATTTCCTTGTAACAGAGTAATCACTAGTCATGTTACATGATACAGAAAAACTACTTTTCAGAAGAAAAACAAGTTTAGGTCCTCTGTGCTATAAATGTATCTGTTCTTCCAAATAATACACAGTTCACCTACATTATATTAATTTAAAAAAATCAAGAACTTATTGTAATAAATTACAGCAGTAATTCTAACTCCTAAATATAATATTTATGAAGATGAGAGAAAACGAACAAAGACTTCTTGCACTTCAGAAATACATTAAATGAATGCAGTGTTAGTGAAAACACTTAATTTCAATATATTGTTAAATTTACTATTAATGTTTCTGCATCTTATCAACTGTATCCAGCAGTATGATCAATTTTGGTTTCTCTCAAAATAGCAAATGCTGGAGCCAGTCAGCAAGAGCAACACACTAGCCATAAACTATAACCATAACAAAGACAACTCCCAGAACATGGAAAAAACACAGGCTATGTTTGCTATCTCACCATAAAGCTAGAATATCAGGGTTGTGATACCTAACCATGCATATACTGTGAAGTCATCATGAATACCAAGGTAGTTATCGTAATTCATCATAATTATTTAGTCTAAACCAAAATAGTAAAATAGTTCTAATTTTCTTTGAATTTTCAACATGGAACACAGTTGGGCAAACGACTGGCTCAGCTCAGTGACTTACAAACAAGAAAAGAATAATTTGCAAGCTCCTGAGTGCATGAAAAGTTACTAAAACATTCATAGAAACAGCAAGAAAGTACCTCAACCAAACATTTAGCCCAAGCCTTCCGCTGTGAGGCCAACCCATTTCTAGACAGCCAGCCTCCAAAGTGATCTTAAAAACTTTCAGTGAGGAACATTCCTCAGCCTCAGCAGGGCTCCTGCTTCCAAGTGTCACCTTCTCATGAAGCTTTTCCTTGCACACAGTTGAGCCTTTCTTTACTACAAAGTTATTGTCAGTGTTCTGTCACATCTTTATGTATTCAAAGTATGCTTTCTGCCCTTTTATTTTAAAACTAGGAAAATTCTGTTGTTTTTTAAGTATTGCTTTTAGGACCACTAAAAAAAACCCTGGGTTTTTGTGTTTTTTTTTTTTTTTTTTTAATTGGTGTCATCTCTGAACCAATTTCAGTTGGTCACTTCATTCCTTAATTGCAGCATCTAAAGACAGGTTAAGTATTCCAGTCCACAACCATAGGAACAAAAAACAAAATAAAAATAACTTTATGATATTACCAATATAAAAGAAAAGGGATGAAGGGAGCAAACTTTAAAGCAAGAATGTAACAGTTAGCACTTGTGAGTTGTAGTATTGAACTACCACAAATTATGGTTAGTAGAAATCTCTTATGTCCCTCAGTTATTGCAAGTTGTATATTCATTCAACATACTAGCAGGACAAAACATTAATTTCTTCAGTGTCTCCCAAACCCCTGTCATTTCACACCAAGAGATGTCCTTATTTTAAAAAAATTCTTAAATATCCAAAACGTCTATTCAAAGTAATTAGAAAGAATAAAAGCCTACTGCATTTTAAAGCAAATTACAATGAGATTCAAGAAACATGCACAAAGAGTGAAAATATCTGGTGAATCAAGATTTTTCTTAAGCTTAATGGAAAGAAAACCTGGCCATGAGGTAGAATTGTTCCACCCCTAACAGATATGTTCCTATGTAACTATGGGCCTTAATAAGGAACACTTGGATGTCTGCCTTAAATGTGACTGAAGATTTTCTTAATATCACTGAAACAGCTCAGGGTAGATAAAGCAGTTGAGAAAGTCAACTTTTCCTTTCCAATTCTCTTGTCCTGTAGAATTTTAACAGCTACTCAGTTTCCGTTTTCTTTTGAAGATGCAAGAAAATACAACACTTTTAGGAGACCCCCTTTTCCTCCCAATTGTCACACCATGTGGAAGGTGGGAGTTTAGAGAGAGTAAGTGTGACACCAAATGCTTTCTAGTTTGTGCTACCATGAAGCTAAAGACAGGCAGACTGAGAAAAGGAGAAAAGATCCTTTGCTATGCTGAGTTTCTGTGCAGCTCAAGGCAGCCTCCATTAGCAGGGAAAGAAAACCTCCAGAGGAAGAACTGTAAAGAGTGATGAATTTCAGTTAGCATACTGTCATACAGATCTAATTTACACATCAGGAAAATGCTCAAACACTACAGTGACATGCAAAGAAAAAAAGTCCGAAGTAAGAGACAGCTGTGGCATATTACACAAGGGATTTTGTATTTAGCTTATAAATTTTTTAAGATTCTATCTGGTGAATGAGGAAAATGCTCTGTAGTACAAGGTGTCAAAAGCAGAGTAGAGCTTCTTGCTGTGATCTTGCCCTGTGAGAGACTGAAGGTTCAGATAAGCTAAACTAAGGGGATGCAAGGGAAGGAGAAAGGAGCCAAGATGGGCATTACTGTGTGACCCAAATATATTTTCAAATCCTATTTACTAAAGACAGGCATCTATTTCAGGGTGCTCTGTGCCTTGGACATCTGAGGAATAAACATGCTGCTGCTGAAGATAAAAGAGCAAAAGACAAGCATGGAATATTGCTTCCTGCTAGCCTTGAAAGTACACAGGCTTGTCCCTAATTTGAGTTAGAGAACATACCTCACTATGTGATAAAGATTTAGTTCATGGCAAAGGTCCAATTTAATATTACACTGTCACTACTTTTCATCTTGGCTGCAAGGTCACACAGAAAAATAGAATCAAGGAATTACATAGGCCACTGAAAGTTCAGAGAGGACCCTCCTAAGACGGGTATTGTTTAATGATTAACTGCTTCCTTAATATCACAGATGGCAGCAAGCTGCAACAAAATAAAAACATGATGGAAGAAAATTCTGAATTCTAATCTAGCCTTTAATAATCAGAAAAGTTTGCATTGTGGTTTTTTGGGGTATTTAAAAAAAAAAAAAAAAAAAAAGCCAGCAGAAAAACAATCAGGAAGAGGGTACTTAAGTAAGAATAAAAGCAAGATCTTGAATTTAGGACAGAACAATCCCCCAGTGCAGAAAAGACCTACAGTCTAAGTTGGAACAGAAGGTGAATATGCCAAAGGCTATCATCCATACCAGGATGAGTGAACAGATGTAAAGCTTTGAGAGGACATAAATTGCCCTTCTTACTTACTACTGTTTAGAATTCAGCTGGAGTAATCTATCCAGTTTTGAATACTGCCCTTCAAATTGAGTCAAACATATGAACTGATTGGAATGAATTAATTCAGAGAAGAGGCTCAAGAATAATCTAAGCTTAAATGCAGAAAATATGAGAAAAGATTAAAGTAACTGTGAACATTTAGGTTAAAAAAGAGGAGACAATTTAAAAAAACAACACACACATGCTCTGCAAGACAAAGCAGAAGAATCACTTTTAAGGAAAACAGAAATAAGCTGTTCCCCAAACCATTTACTGTTGTGAATGAAAATGGCTTCAAATTACAGTAGAAACGATTCAAGTATATTATTGTCCTTACAGCTGCAAAGTGTTTCTTAAAGAGCACATAAATAAGTTATGTGGGGAGATTAGTTATAACAAGTTATGTAGGCTCTGCCTACACTGGAGGTCTCCAAAGAAGGTTTCACAAACACTTCTCAAATTCCCACACCCATACAGCTAACCCTAAACAAGAGAATATCTTCTTGCTTGTTTTTTTGGTGACTCGTTATTGTAATTCAAAACAAGTCATTTAGGAACTGAAAATTCAATATATTTCAAAATTTGCCAGACAGGATTCTTCTGAATTATTAGTTTATCTTCAAGTCCTTGAGGCATGCTAATGCTTACAATTTCCCAAAAACAATTATGTAAGAAAACAAATTATAATAACAGATGTGTGAAGAAACATAAGGTGCCTCCAATAACACTAATGACACAACAAGAAAGTGAAAATCTAGCTGCTGATTTATGAAACAGCATGCCAGAGGTAGAGAGGAACCTGAGCACCAAGACAAACACTCTGCCCGCTGGATTTCCTCACCAGCTCTCCCGAGAGAAAAGTTTAGGTTGCTACAATGGCAGAACAAATCGCACCAGAAATGGAACCTTCACTCGCCAGTTACACAAAAATCAACATCAGACATTATGGCCCCTCAAAGCTAACACCCCTCATTCTCTCCTGTTTCCCTTGTAACTTTCCGATACCCCTCCTGAAGCCAACCAAAGTAAAAGATGTATGATGGTGAAGCAGGGCTGGTTTAAGAACAAACGCAGGTTCTGCTTCAGGGGCCTGAGGCCTCTGGGTCTGACACCAACACTCCCCCAGCAGGACACACGTAAATCCAGTTAGAAACCTAGACGCAGGTAGCGAGGCGGCCCTCAGGGACAGCAGACCGCGCACACACATACACGCACACATATATGCACATACACACACACACACATATGCACCCCACGGCTCCCAGCCGTGCCCGCGGCCGCCCGGCCCCGCCGCGCCTCCCGCCCTGCGCGGAGCCCCCGGCACAGCCCGGCACAGCCCCGCCGTGCCCCGGGGCCGCGCTCGGCACAGGGAAAGGGCAGCCACCGGCGGCGAAGAAGGGAGCGACCTGGAGAAGCAGCTACCGCACCTCCACCTTCCTCATCTCTCCCGGGATTGCTGCCGCCGAAACTCTTCCCCCGGATGGCACCGGGACAGCGGGAAACCCGGGCCGGTGCTTTCCGTTCCCCCGCGCAATGCGGCCCCGCCCGCCGCCGCTGGGCCGCAGCCGGGGCCGCGACGAGGGGCGGGGAAGGCTTCATTTGTGCCTAGGCAGAAAATGCCCTCGGCCCTGCTCCTGATGAATTTTTAGTTGGTGTGGCACGTTGTTCCGTCCAAATAAGACACATTTTCTACTTCAGCAACCTAAAAGCAAATTACCAGTTCCCGGTGGTTGCAGGGTTGCAACCGAAGCACGAAGGCAGAGTGACACTTTTGTTACGTCTTAAACGCACCGTAAAGCCAAACCTACTTGGCCTGAAAGGCCGGGAAGTGGTACCTGTAAGGGAAGGGGGAAAGAGGCGCTTGCCCAGGAATTCTAAAAACACCTTCAATGACTCGTGCACACAAAGGTGCAAGGTTTGCCTCCTCTGCGGGAGAGAGCGAACGAACAAGTGCAGGAGATCCTGAGATGAGGGACAGAGGCTTGCCCAGTCGCAGTCAGATTTCCCTTGGTGGCCACAGCTCGGCTGAGGTTACCTCAGAGGAACGGCCAGCAAAGGGCTGAGGACATACAGAAAAAGACAGAAACCATTTACAGTTGGGTCCTGCATCCAGTCCAGGAGTCCCCAGCGCAGGATCTGCTGGAGCAAGTCCAGAAGATGCTGCAGAAAGGGGCTGGAGCACCTTTCCTATAAAGATACCCTGAAAGAGTTGGGGTTGCTCAGCCTGGAAGTGACAAGGTTCTAGGGAGACCTTACAGCTGCCCTCCTGTGCTTAAAGGAGGCTTGTAAGACTTTCCAAGGCTTATAGTGACAGGAAAAGGAGCAAAAAATTTAAGAAAAAAAGAGAAAGAGAGTACATTTAGATGGGACATAAGGAATAAATACTGCACAAATAAGAGTGTTACCACTGGAACAGGTTGCCCAGAAGCTGTGGATGTTCCATCCCTGGAAGTGTTCAAGGCTGAGGCTGAATGGGCTTTAAGCGACCTGGTCTAGTGAAAGATGTCCCTATCTACAAGGGGTTAGACTAGATAATCTGGGATTGGTCCCTGCCAAACCAAATCACTCTATTCCGTGATTCTGCCTCATAAAAGAACATGCAAATGGCGCAGCAAAGAGTAAGAGATTCATCATAAATGTCTGTTAATAAAACACAAGGACATGGATGAGGCTGGTTATGTTGTCCCCACTGGGACAGAGAATTTCTAGTCCCTAGACTTTTGACTTAGCCACTTGCATTTACAGTTCAATATGGATTGCATTAGCCAAATCTTAAACTCTTTATCGAAAGCACATAAAGACAGATTGCAGGGATTTTTTTCTATTTTTAAAATTTATTACTTTTAAGATACCTGCCATATCCCAGGAATTACAGAGCACCAGTAGATGTCTTCTATACTTTCCTTTTTTCTTTAAACAAAACCAACAGCTCACCATACCCCACCTTTTTAAACATCAGATAATTGATTTGACCATCTTTGTGAGTGAAATTGGAACACTGAAGACAAAATAAATCATTCCCTGAGATAAAGTTTGTAAGAAGTTTATTTTTTCCCTACAAATCCATTTTCCTAAGAACTTTGCTTAATTTCTTTTGTTCATGCAGACTGAAATTAAACAAATAATTATTTGCATGTGCAGCTTTAATTTCTTAGACAAACATGACTGCCAGCTCACTCATCTTTTTTCAGCTGTCCTTTTACTGAGACTTGCTATCAGTACAATGGATGAGGCTAGGATCTGACTCATAGGAGGAGGAACAGAACAAAATATCAAAGATGTAAATTAGTAAAGTTTTAAAAAGGCTGCAGTAACTTAAATTGTCTTTATGCTCTGGGTGTTAAGTCCTCTCTCCCAGTCCTACTGGGAATTCAAGTAGAAATCATCTGTGCTGAGGAAACTCCAAACAACTGCTGTTTATATAAAAAAGTAATTTTTTACTGGTGAATGTTGTATAAATCAATGAAAGAGAAGTTGGCAGCATTTACTAGCCTAAGGATTTTACAAGCCCTGGTGTCTGTGAAGAACTGTTCTTGAGATACCTGTAATAGTCCTAAATTAGTCCTAAATACCTAAAATAGTCCTTTTCTGATACCTAGGAACAAATGTCTGTAGAGCAATCACTACTTCTTAGCTTAGCAACGTTAGAAATCAAACCATTCTCATCGCCAGTGGTATAAATAACTTCTGACCTAGTTTACAACACAAACCAAATTGTAACAGTACAGAACAAAATTTATTTCCATTTAAGCTGAAATGCTCAAGCAAACAGCTTAGCTAGTGTTGATTGTTGCTTCAGTAGCATACAGTCACGTATTAACCTCCCTGAAAGGGAGCCAAGTCTTGTGGTTAAAATGAGGATTGGGACAGCCTAGAGCCGAAAGCTTGGAAACACTATATGACCACAGGGAAGTCACTTAGGCTTCTAGATGTCCATCCCCTAGCTATAAAAAGTGCGTAATAATTGCCACATGCATCTCATAAAGCTATCAAAAATATTATTCATTATTTAATAACTGCAGATCACCTAAATAGATATCTCTTTTTCTTTTCAAAGCATCTATTTAATTTTAAAGTATATACAGCCTAGAAGCCGGCTCATAGAACCTCTGGTCTGGTCTGAAGCAAGTACACATGCAGCTGAATTTTGCATGTGCCTGGTAACAAACTAGGATAGCAGACCCACAGCTGGTGTGGATGGTTGTAGCTCTCTTGATGTTAATGAAGCTGTTGCAATGAATAACAGCTGAGAATCTTGTGTAGTTCTGGAAGTCACCAGAAAGTACAATCCAAAAATACTAACTTTAGTCCTAGCCAGTTTGGCTAGGTGAATTAATTCAATATGTTTTTGTAGAAAACACTGCAAACACACGGAGTCAATTATATGTTTTTATGATGCCAAAATAAAAAAAGGCAGGGTTTGTAGGAAATCATGTTGCAACATTGTAGCAAGAATGCAAGGCCCCCTAGGAGTGGAAAGTGGATTTATTTTAGATCTAAACTGATTTCAGCTATTCACTTCTGCCTTCTTCCCCCATCTCGGTTGTAAATATGTCTTTTTGTTACTTGGCCACACTTATTTTCATAATTCTGTCCCACTTCAGCAAGTCATTGGGATTTACTCGCTGTGCTTTGCCTCATCTTCGAAGCTCTAAGTAGATATGTGCTGGGATCTTGATGACCTGTTAATTGAGGTGCAGTGTATTCACACCATTCTTGTACCTGTTCTCCAGCTGGATTTTCTTTCTGATGTTTCCACATCCAGATGTTATTCATCCTCCCTGCACACTAATATTAACATTTGTAGCAATTTTCTACATGCTAAGAATATGCAGAATATTCAGGATGTGCATACTTTGGTATACATATTATCATTGTTTTACTTATCTAGATAAGGTTACATTTAACAGATAATAAACCAAGAGCATATTGAACAATATGCATGATTTTTATCTAACTTGGCACTTGAGAGGTTATACAGCATTAGCTTTACGATAGCTATAGTCTTACATGCAAGATCCTTTTAAAAATTTTTTTTCAAAGAAAATTAAATGCAAAAATAAACAATGAAAGAATTCCTAAGCTTTCCTTAAATAAAAATTGTGCAATAGAATAGTTTCACTGGGTAGTGCTGAATTTCAAGATCCTGAAATGCTGAGTTGTTCCTTCATTTGTGAAAGAAAATTTTACATCAGAACATAAGTTATGTAATCCTTTTACGTTATTATTCTAAATGCATATTGCTCCACTTCTTGTAGAAGGCATGCTATCTGGAGTAGGTATTAGCATTTCAGTCTCAATTTTAATAGAAAATGAGTGATTAGTCTTTTTGTGGGTATATGCTGTAGTCTGTTTGTATGGAAAGCCAGACCTCATTCAACTAAATTTCTGGTCCCATCAATTTTTAGGCAGTATAAGATTTTGCCTTAAAATATTGTGAAGATGCCTCTGCAAGCTGACAGTTGGCAATTCAATTACATGAGTTACAGGGACAGTCTGTGAGTTAACTGCAACACATTATCATTAATCTGCTCTTGTCTGCTTTTGTAAGGTGTTCCCAGCTTTAAACACAAGCTGTATATGCAATGTGTTACAGCGATTCCCCTGGTGTTATTTTTATTGTGTTATAGGCTAAATAGACACATAACACAGTATATAACTTGCTAATGTGTCAATTAATGCCACCTCAGGGCTGCAGTATATTGCAAAGGCTTTTAAAACTGTGAATATGCATTTCATGTTAGTCTTAGGTTTCTTCCTTTTTCTCTTGTCCTATTTTCTGCTTTTTTTTTTTTTTTTTTTCCCTAAATAGTCCCTCTTAAAGCCCTCTGGTGCATAACAATTAATTGCCTTGAGGGAAGATAGTTGTTTAATGAATCTCAGAAATATGTATTCTACACATGCAAGTATCATATTTTATTTGATTAAGCACTGTGTGTCAAGATCTCCATAAATTCTCTCTGTATGCTCAAAACAGAAAACAACTTCTAATAAGATTTTTTATTCAGCCAGACTTATAAAAACATAGGGAAAAGAAAGAGAAATTTCAAAGAATATGATGAAATTTTAAAGACAACACATTTAATTCAATGAGATGTAAGAATAATTATATTTCAGTACTTTTAAGGATCACTTTCATTAACTTTTTGACTTTGTGTAGCAATATATTATGCTTTGTTTAGCAGTATATTTAAAAAAAAATTTCTTATCTGGTATAACGTACTTGAAACCTGTACACAAATCAGTGTGTGTGTATGTTCATTTGTTGAGTGAAAAACCCACAAATTGCTGGCTCAGAGCTCTTAATCTCTACAATCCCTTAAGAATCCCTGCTTTGAAATTAGTTGCAGGCTCTATCAATTCTATCTTTTTAAATGGACAAACCTAATTACTACAGAAGAGCAATTGATTTTTAAATTACCACTGATTGCACAGTGGGTATCTCAGTGGGAAGACAGGTACATTCAGGCTCTCAAATGGAATCAATGTATTAATTAATCTACAGATTGACATACTCCATAGAAAATTCCCCTTCTCTTCACCTCCTTCCTGTAGATTCATTTGTTTCAATTTAAATAAAGCTTCTGATGATATAGAAGTGAAAAATTAAAATACAATATAAAATTGCACATTCTATGTCTAATATGTGAGTTTTGAGTTTCTGACTTTGCATATCCAGTGCCTTTGCTAGCTTAGGTGGCCTCTGAGTGATAAAATATTCCTTACATCACTGAAACAATAAATTGTTCAATATAATTCCAAAGTGTACGTATGCATGCATGAGCAAAAAATGACCTTTTATTAAATGAAAATTTATTCCTTTAATGGAATTAGTAAAATTGACATGAACAAAAACAGATGTGGAGAAAACAAAACATTCTCAGTACTGTGCCCACTGCTGGGCTCTCCAGTAGAAGATAGAGCTAGAAACACTGGAATGAGTCCAGCAAAAAGCCATGAAGATGGTTAAGTAGCATCTGCTCTGTGAGGAGAAGCTCAAAGGGCTATGACTGTTTAGCCTCAGAAAGAGAAGACTTAGCAGGAATCTTATCAATGTGTTTAAATACATTTTGAAGTAGGAGGCAGGGAGGAAAGAAGCTGGAGCTGGATTCCTCTCAGTGGTTGCCACTGCAAGGGCAGGAGGCAAAAGGCACAGAATGAAATCCAGGAAATTTCACCTAAACATGAGGAAAAAATCCCCAGCTTTTTTGCTTTGAAAATGGTAAAACACTGGAAGAGGTTGTCCAGAGATTTTGGGAGGTCTTCATCGATGGATATATTAGGAACAAAATTAAATGTAGTTGGAGCTGATGGAGGTTTGAAAGACAAAAGGATCTAACATTTAAACTGGCTTAAAGCTCTGTGGAACCACAGCTTTAGTTATAGAGAAATGAATGAGCTAGGAATACAATAGTCAAAATTACTGCTATACAGATCCGCTCCTGTGTCACTCCCTGGGAGAAAATTGTCAATAAGAGTATTTGGAACCAGTTATCCCCAGATGTGGTAGACAATACTGAATGATTACTGAATCAAATAGAGCTGATTCTATTTTAGAACTGATTTACATTTGATTTTTGAAGTGGTATGTGCACTAAAGAATAGCTGGTCATAAAAACCACCTTTTAAGTGATCACATACAGATAGCATTTTGATTAGCTGGTGGATTAATAGAAGTTAGTCTTCAGGTTTATTGATTTCAAAAGAAAGAGTGAATTTCACAAAATTAGAATTAATTAAACCAAATAGTGGTCAGCAAGGAAAGCTAAACATCAGTGATGCAAAGCATAGTGTTGAAATAATATTTACTGAAAATAAAGCATTATGAAACTTAAAAAAAATAGATAACGAAATGTTCTTCATCCACATAAATTTAGGAGAACATTGAGTGACATCCCTGTTCACTGAAGATAAAGGACCAAGGGAGGATAAATCATGCATGGTTCAAAAAGCATTGAATATTCAAAATGCAATGAATATTTTGCTTCAGTTTTCAATATGGATCACTAGGTAGGTGAAAAGAGAGGGAAACTGAGAATCTTAAGTAGCAGCAAAACTTGTAAAGCTTGAAGTGAGACAACTAGCAAAGCTGTATGTTTATTTTTCCAGAAATATAACAGCAGTAGAACATAAAACACTTGACCACCTGTGGCACCAGGAAATTTGATTTGATAAGTTATGAAATCCTTTCTATTCTTAAACTGAAGTGCCCCTGTATTGACTTGCTCAAAAACTCCTGTCTGTCAATACAATTAGTTTTATCTACACTGCAGAGAATCTTGACAAATCAAATTGTCAAATTATCAAATTGCCTGATAACTCAAGAAATTTAATAGATGTGCTTAATGGCAACTAAAGTCATATTGCAGGAAGGATAAAATGATTAGCTTGGAGAAAAATACACTTTTGGCTTCTAAGGCTAGATATTTATTTGCATAAGATCTGTAGGATTGGATATTAAGGTAAAAGGTATTTTCAATCTCTTAGTGCTTCACCCCTCTGACTTCAGCTTTAAATTACCTTAACATGAGTAACAAAAAGAAGAAAATAGAAAATTCACACCTGCCAAGCCCTACAGTTATTAAAATACATTATGAGTACTAATGTTGGCCTTTTTAAGAGTGTAGCACCTTTAAATGCCAGCCTACATCTGTCTGCTTCCCCTTTGCATTAGAGAGACAGGAAATGCTGATTTTTCAGGGTACCATCCCTTACTTCCACAGGTTGTCTACCTTTTACCATATGTTGTGGACATTGTCAGCTATTTGTACTTTAAATACTCTTGAGGCCCCTTATGTGAAAAAAATATATCTTAGATGTCTGGCCAATCCTAAGAGTTCTACATGATCCTTTTAAAATCTGGAAGTAGTTGTGTTTCCATTTATGACAAACTGAATTTCATCTGTTCACCATCCCTGTCTATCCTTGTCTCTCCTTGCCTTATGTTATGTTATGTTATGTTATGTTATGTTATGTTATGTTATGTTATGGCTAGCCGGGTCTGCCTGGCCGGAAGGGGAGGGTATGTTATGTTATGTTATGTTATGGCTTTTCTAGGACAAAGTCCAAACTACTTTGTTTGCTTAACATCAGTCATCTGATATCGCTGCACAGACTGATAGCATAAGCAAGCTGCCAGACTTAGTCATGAAGTTTCAGGACGTGTCTTCACCTAATGCACTTCCTTGAGTGAGCCAGAAGACACTTTCTTACTAGTTGTACTGAGTGTGCTGCCCACAGCTAACCCTGAAAGATTCCTCAGGCAAACAGTATGGATAAATGGTGCATTTGTGTTCAAAACTCACTCTGGTACTTCATCTGCCCAGCAGTGGGATCACTACTGTATGGTTATTCTGAAAGCCCTGATGCATTCTTTAATTTCCAACTTCTGCTTTAACCCTTAGTCAGAAAACAAATAATGTTATGAACAACTTCCTGGGCTCTGTGGTCAGAGTTTGGTATCTTTCTATTCAAACTCTTGTTTCAGTAAGTCAAAAGCTGAAGGTGGTTCACTATGTAGGGTCTGTCTTTGATCCAGCAAAAGCATGCCACAATTTTCCTATCCTATAATGAATTTTGAGTTTATGTGGTACTTTTTTTTCTACACATTTTCCATGCATCTTTTGTATAGTAGCAACTTAATTACTTCAAAAAGATAAGATTTCATAACCTATGGAAGTTCCACCAATGAATAGATAAAGTAAACATTCTCAGCACCTAAAGGTCACCTGGCAGAGACCAGTAAATATATAGAAAGATTAGAAACAAAACCATCAGTCCCAAGAGAAGGTTTTGTTTCTGTTACTGAATGCTGACAGCTGGAGTGAAAGGGAAATAGTTCCACGTAACCCATTACTTGCCTTAGCACTTTTTGGAGACCCAATGACCACAAACCAATAGAACCTCCTATGATTTGTCCAGGTTTATGAGTTAAAATGCTCACTCAGTAGTCACAAACATCTTAATTTCAAGATGGATGATTAATTAAATAAGAATGCTCTAATTATTGCTAATCAGGAATAGTCAATGTTGGCCAATTCATAATGGCTTTACTGCTCTTTACAATCCTGCACCATCCTGTTTTTGTCGGAGTGGACCATAGGATTCCTCTCGGTTCCACTCTATTTGCTGACCCAGGTCATCAGTCATATCTTCAGAATTTTTCTTTTAATGCCACAGCTCAACTTCAGATAATTGTTCAGGAGTCTATCTATATTAATCACCATAAGGAATAACATATCTCCAGGCCACCTGCCAGTACCGTGAAAACGGCTTTGTTCAGGAGAAAGAAAAACAACAAAAGGAAAATGATAGAATGAAATGAGAAGTTACAGAAACTATTTCTTCTCCTGGTCTGAAATTATGTCATAGAGGTCCAATAGGGACATCATATGAGCAATACATGCAGTGACAGCAGAGCATCATGATGTATGACCATGGCATTCAGCACTGTTTTTAAAACACTAGTGCAGGGTAATCACAGAAATGCAAAGGAAAGAAGTTTAGGTGCACATGTCCATACATACAGCATGATGAGACCTGATGTTGCAAATCATTTAACATTCAGAAAAAAACTTGGCAAATTTCAAAGATATATGTAACCCTGGAACAGTGTGAAACTAAAAGTTTAGGGTACTGTTTTGGTGCTCTCAAGTAAAGTAAAGGACACATTTCTAAACTCTCTCACCGAATGAAATGTTCTCTCCAGCCTGGGTATTGCAACTTCTAATCATGTTCACTTCTAGTTCTGAGCAGGGAAAGATGTACAGAAAATGTATACAGCAACACAACTTCCTGGATTGCTTCAGCATCAGTCAACAGCATTTATAAAAAAAATACAACACTGAAAACTCTGTAATGTATTTTATTCTTAAAACTTACAAAATACATATAACAAACAGCATCAATTGATCCTGATTTATTTTGCTTGCATGCTGTCATCATCTATTTTCCTGTTGAACGGCCAGCTTGTGACAATATGCTTACTAGATGAGAGAAAATAGTTTTTAAATTTGATTATACTCTTTGCACTTGAAGTGCTAAGGTTGTGTAAGCACTTCCATTATGAACTCCTGTTTAGGCAAGGTTTATGTTGCTACTATAAAATGTGTTCCTGACTTAGTCTGGCTATTTAAGATTACTGTCTAAGGAATGATTAGATTATGCATAATTAAAAAGATATTTTTTTGTGCAGTTCCATACATTGGAACATAGTTAATAAAGATTTTTAGTATCATGATCAAAGGCTGACTAGTGCTCCTTTCTTTACAACCACATATCTTTTTTTTTTCCTCTGCATCTCCTTCTATACTTAGCTGATAGAACTTTTCAGGTATCATTATCTCCAAGAGGATTCCAGTTATGTACTGGAAAGAAAAAAATAAACAAAAAGAAGCTTCATATGTCTCTAAATATTCCCAGATATGTAACCATAAATTCCTTTCAAAAAGGGAGTGGTTAAGTGCTGCATTAGACTGCATGCTGAGGATTATGAAACTATAGTGATACCATCAGGAAATATTTTTGTATAAATTTAATTACATTTTTTAAGGGATTATAAGGTCACCAAAATTTGTGAAAAGCTTACATTAGTGGAACTGGTCAAGAAACACCTGATGAAACCACCATTTTATTAGAAAATACTCATTCACTAAAACTAATTTTTTTTTTAACCTATCTATCAGTTTTAACACCACCTCTTTTGGTGAAGTTATCTCATGTCAAGCATGTGTTTTTCCTGATTGAAACTGGAAAGCAAGACTGTATCTCTTCCAGAACAAACAAATTCAATAGGGGATGTGGAAAATCCCACTTCACTGCTCTGCTCTGCTCTGCAAGTGGCAAAACTGGAATTTAAACCCATGTGTCTGTATGTGATGTGTGCCTGAGGCATGAAGCTGCTGATTGTTGCTGTTTTACTAGTTTAAAGAAAACAGCTCAGAGTTAACCTACTTTGCTGTTGAAGCTGAGATATTCTGAGATCTCCCCAGCTCTATGCATGTAGCAGCTGTTGTCAGTGTAAATTAAAGCACTGTAGTCCCATAAAATATTGTGCCATGTTTACACAGGTACAAGTGATCCTACAATATATGAAGTAGCAGAAGGGCTGCCCCTGGAAGGGGTTGGACTTGCTTCTGCTGTGTACTGCATACAGTCAGATATAAAAACTAGAGGGGTGATTTAATGTCATTGAGTGGATATATTAATATTTTGAAAAATAACTAAAATATAAATGCCAGTGTATGCAAATGGTTCAAAGTACACATCCACAGTCTTGCAATGCCTGAATATATGCTGAACATACACCCTGCAATCAAAAATCAGTTTGGCAGGGAATTCCTTGACAATACTGACTTGAAATTCAAAGATATATTAAACCTCCTCCTAATCTCAAACAGGAAGTGCACAAGCCAAGATTTGTCAGTGGGCCATGTCTTGTGCTGTGCCCAAACTGTGCTTGTGTTTATGTCTCTGAAGTAGATGATGAATGTGCTTTTTTTTCTTAATGATGTATTTGCTGCCTTATGGTTAATGAGGAAGATTCAAGTATAAAGTGTCTTGAATTTCTGTTTGTAAGGTGAACCCTTATCTGTAGAGAATAAGCAGAGTGAGGATTGGGATTTCAGGATGCTGTGGTTTCTAGGGCAGCTTCTTATGGGGAAACAATAGGATGAGGAAGATCACAGCAGAAGACCTAATTATTCTTTATTATCATCTCTTTATTTTTTTCCCCTTTTCTTCTTGATTCTTGAGAAGAACTTATTTTCAGGAGAAGATATCCAAAACCATTTTTTCTTCTATTTTTGGGGGCCATATTTTCCATTTTCTCAATAGGATAAGTCACGCAGTCCACCTTCTCATGGAAACATAAAAATAAAAATTAAAAACTTCTATTTTAAAAGTTTAAAATGTTAGTTATGAGGAAGATCAAACTATTTTCATTGTATTTTTGAATTTTAGGAAGATGATTTAGTAATGAAGATGTTAAACCTCCCATGTACCTAAAATATATTCTTAGGAATTGATTTCAATTAGATTAAAGCAGCACAAACATATCAAGCCTCTATACAACTCTATACAAATTCCCTTTCAACATCTGGCTAGTAAGGGACATTGATGAAAACAGTGACCTAAGACTTTTGAAAACCTCTGGCATATATACTGCAGTTAAGAACAGAGATATTGTGAGAAGTATGGGCAACTTAGAAAATCTCTTGGGGTTAATATTCCAATAGAGTACATGAAAGATTAGTCTGAAATTAAAGGCACTTTTCATATCTCCAGTATAACTGAAGCAATGAAAACAGTTGGTGAACATGTCACTCACTTTTTAGACATGTCTCAGCTGTCCGTGTGCTTACCACATCACCCTGTTAAATTTTTAGAGTTTTTAATATGAATATCAATCCTTCTTTTCATAAAAGTAACCCATAAATGCCAGAAATCCCTTAGGAGTTTTCTCAGACTTTATTTAATGCCCCACAAGAAAGGATGTAAAAGAGACCTTTCTTTTGTAAAGTGATCCTATAATTCTGTTCAATATCCATCATTTTCAAGGCCAAGTAATCATATTTAATGGATCCTAAATTACTTTCTGTCAGGCAAGGATTCCCTCGATAATATTAACCAGTACAGAGGGCTGACACGTGGAGGGCTGAAACTAAGAGGTTTTTTTATTGCAAGCAGCTTACAAGTACTTAGACAGGGGTGATGATCACTAGTCTGCAGTAGGCAAGGGTCAATGTTTCCATTTTGACCTGCACTTTCAATGGGTTTTAACTTGGCTATAAATACTCAAACTGGTTTCTGCCAAAAAAGCAATGCCTAAGGTGACCTGCAAAGTATTTTTATCCATTGCTGTGTTTGTCTTCTATTTTTTTCTCTCGTTTTTTCAAGTGTGTGTGTTATGATTTTTTATGGCATTTGAAGATACTGAGACCAGCAAGAGCAGGATGCTCTCAACTCTCTAAAGAAAAGGGAGCCAGGAGCCAAGGGTGACCAAAAGCAGGTGAAGGTCTGTGATTGTGCTAACAAAAGTCTAGTCCTATAAAACCCAAAGCAGAAAACAGCAAGTGTGATGATGGCAGTGAGGGTCAGCCAACAGTCCAGGGGTTGCCAGAAAAATCTGCAGTGGTGAGACAAGTGCAAGTCCAAGTGTGAAAGCAAGTCAGTGAGTCAGGATCAAGTCTGGATCACTGGTGTACATGCCCAGTCATGGGCAAGGACCCTTGGCAGGGAACAGGCCAAAGAGCAGGGAATTGAAAGCAGCTTCTGAGCAAGGAGGGTTCAACCAGCCCCTTTTGTACCATTTTTCTCATGCAATGCATTTCTCAACAATCTAAACCCTGATTATGCAGCTGCACTGTGTCTGTGGCAACTTGAGAACAGAGAGAGAAATCCCTTGGAGCAGGGGCATGAGGCTGGTAAATACTTGTAAGGGTGGGGTAACCCTGGGTTTCTCTGGTGGGAAATATCATTCATCTCCCACATAAAAATGGCTTCATGGTCTACTGCAGAGAAAAATATGACTTCCAGACTTCCTGTGCAGTTCAGTTTTTTTCTTAAAAAATGAAGAGATCAAATATTTTCTTGATCAAAAAAAGCCCTTAAAATACAATTTGTTATTACTTGTGCAGTGCTGAAACACTATGGTACTTGGTGTCACATCATGCCTAGGAACAAACATTCCTGCTATCTGGAGAAAATACAATAGATTCTGTCAATTCTCCCAAAGTGAGAGGATTACCTCTGAAGGTGGTGGTTACCAGGTCTCAAGTCAAGGAATTTCCAAACTTCTGCATTCAAAGCTTTTTCCCTATCATCTTCATAACAAACAAAATAGACAATAAAGATCCTTTACATCTGCCAAATAGTAGTCACATTTTATTGTAAGTTTCACATACCATTTTTCTGTTATAATTTCTGCTAATTTGTACTCCTTTGTACTTAATCAACCTTCCATCCTTGTCTCTGATAACTGCTTTACACAGGTCCTACAGAATTTATCCGAACTGTACAGATATTCCTAGGAATCTAGCCACCATATGATCATGGATTTTGAGTGGAAAAAGTTTTTTTTCCATCATCCCAAACTACTGTATTTAGGTGGAAAAAATATTGCTCCTCAAAAATAATATTATTTCACAGACATTTTTTTTTGGGGGGGGGACTATTCATCTTTGGGACTATTCATCTATTTTTTGGAATATTCATCTACAGTGGAGAGTTTGAATCACTGATATGAGCATTATGCAGAAGTCTATGAATGTGGGCATAACAAGGAAAATAACTTTTTACAATGTCATATGAAGCACAATGAAGAGAATTTATCAGAATACTTTTTTCATGTATTCGGGTAGAAACAAATACTTCTGTTTACTGGATTACATGAAAGACTGAAAGGAATTAAAACTTTTAAAGTATTTTTATTAGAAGATACGAGTAGGAAACGATAGTAGAATCAGTGGTGGCAGCAGTTGAAGGAGGCTTTATGAATTTGATGGTCATAGGAGAGTAAAAAAGTGGGAGAAAATTAAGCTGAGAAATATCAACATATCCAAAAAGCAAATTAGGTTTCCTTAGATTCAGGGCAAACAAGGCAATGGGAAATCGCTGACAGAACTTAAGCATCTCAAAAATTTTCTGTGAAGTAATTTTTATTAATATGTATTCATTCTTTGAACATTTACATGAGGTCTTCTGGAGGTGATGATTTAGTGTACAAGCTTTGGGTGGGGAAGAAATTAAAATCCATTTTTTCTCTAATTTAGAGTAGCCAGGGACTAGTACTCTGTGCTGAGTGCAAAAGGCAGAAAATGTATATCTGACTTTGATACCTTAGGCCAATACCCTAACCAGAAGAAAATGAGCTTCTTTATGGGAATTTCAGCAGCATTATGGTTTTCAAAAGTCTTTTACTCATCCAAAATGTAAAGAAGAACAAATGTAAAAACTGCTACAGCAAGAGGAATTATTTTTATCTTTTTAGCTATACCTTCTTTAGCCCTGCTTTTACCACTTCTGGCATTTTAAAGCACATTTTCCATTTCATACACATTATCCAGGAGACAATCAATATGAAACTCTAATCTGAGCTATAAGGAGTTGCTACACTGAGAGAAAAGTTTGATACACTGAACTGCTCAACCAAATAAATAATTTAGATAACTGAGTCAATGGTGCTGAAAAGTAAGTCTTCATTAATGGACATCACTGAGAGAGCAAAGAAAGCAAAATGAATCATCAGTCTATTGCCTTTAATAATATGATTAAAGAAAGAAGGTACTGAATTATTAAGAACAGTGGGGATGGAAAAGAAAAAGAGTAAAACCCATAAAGGTACCAGTTTGCAGAATGATGATGAACTGGATACTCTTGCTATTCTGAAAGGGTTTGTTTTCCTTTTAATTTTATGACTCTGAGAGCTGACAATTACATAGGCCTTGATTCTCTACCTAGCAAAATCACAAGCATCTCCTTTCCCTCGGTTCCATATAAATCAATGATTTATACAATTTACATATAAAAGTGGATTAGCAACTGAATCTTCAGAGGCTCCTGAAATAGTATTACAATCAAGTCTTACTCCTTTAGAGGTTAATAGCAAAACTCAGAGACCCTAATGAGGACAGAAACAACCTGCAGGATTTTGAAGCTGGGAGAGGAGGGTAACTTACATAGTTTTTCTTATTGCAGAGAAATAAAGATGAATTCACAAAATTTAATTCCATGAGAGAGAAATATTTGAGAATGATAATAGTATGCTTTGAATCCACCTTCTAGATAATTCCACAAAGCCAATTCCCTTAGTTTCCCTCAGGCATTGCTTCAAGAAAAGGCTAGCTTTACTGCCCCTTTTTATTTGACTTTTCAGCTGGATATTGTTCTTCATATACAAGCTTATGTGTACCCTTAAATGGGATGTACAGTTCAAAGATTTCTTGTATGCTGGACTGATTTTGCTCTCACAAATGATCCAAGTCTGCTCTCTGGATATAGAATCCCTAAGTAATTATACATTTGGATTTAGTTTTAGATTTGCAACTCTTCAAAAGAATATTGTAAAAAGCTGAGGTAAGTCCTTGTCCATGACATCTGTGCATAAAGATTTGCTCAGATTCACTTAGTTATCTAAGTACGTGCTTTTTACATGCCATTAAAGCATGATGAAAGGGTATGCTGGGGATTCTATATTTTAATTTGATTTGATCAGTTGTTAACTTTTATTCCTTCTGAATTGTACATTCTAACAGCAAGGGTAACCTCATTTGGTGTACTACAGAGACCTCTGTTATCATTATTACTAAATTCCATTATATAAAAGACATAGATTTATTTTATTTATTTTATTTCACTTGATTCTATTTTATTTTTAATTTTATTTCTATTCTCATAAATTTACCTTGTGAAATTTACATTTACATGCTAGTCTTTGCTGTCTAACCATGCAGATATAATGCTATAGCCTCTGCCCTCTTCCAACTGCCCCATGTTTTGTTTCTTTCATCCCTTTCATTGGGCTACATTGTTTTTAAATTGCATCCTTAGCTATCTTAGGAAGAACAGAGAGAACTCTGTATGTTTACAGTACTACAAAAATAATTAATAACTGCACTCTGATCCCACTCATAAAAACTCCTGCATATCCCTGCCCTATATTGAAAGCATGTGTTATAAATCATCTGAAGAATCTACAAAAGTCAACTGCAAAAGGAAGTAAAGACCATGGTCACCAGCAGGTACATTCAGTCTATGAGCAGCACAGCAACTCTTATCACCTCATATGTTCATACCTGGGAGAGGAATTGTTTGATCTTTTGAGCAGGTTGCCAGTACAACCTGTCCATGTTTTGATCCTTATGTAAAAGAGTGAGGAGTGAGAAGGACATACATCAGTAACTGAATTGCCTTCACAAATTTCACCTAACCAGCAGGCTATGACCAAGGCACTTCAGCTCTACACTACTGATGAAGCTCATATATAGATATTGGAATATGTTGCTTACTGCACTGCAGACAGAAGTTTGTGTACTGTAGTAATGACTGTGGCATTGCAATCTCTGTATGGCACAGTATTCTCAGTATAAATCATCCTGCATTCCAGAAGGAGCAGCAATGGGCCTGGATGGGTATCTATTGCCTATTATCTCTTCCCATTCAAGAAGCAATGGCCGCCAGCTGAAGCTGACAACAGAGCAACAAGAACAAACAATAGGGTGAAGTTTGCTTGTTTTCAGAAGTGCAGAAAGGACAGAAGATGAAAATTACTATTTCAGTAGTTAAAAATGTAGAGATCCTGTCAAGCGTTAGCATCCAACTGAATAATTTCATGCCATCTAAATATGGATTTTTCAACAGATTCTTTCTTCCTAAAGTATGACAAGTACAAAAAACTCCAAGGTATAACAGAGTGGCAAATAGTATGTTCATAGATCCCCACAGAAGATCAAGGGCTCTTCTGTTGTCTGTTTGACAGAGATGGTAGAAAACCACTAAATAAATTCTCCCTCAGTGTGGCATTTCTGGTTTGTTTCCATATTGGCAAAGTTTTTTCATTGTCTGACTCAGAGAAAAAGCTTTCCCCTGTGTTTATGTTGGAGCTGAGAGCTTTGCTTAACCCATTGCATGATAAATTTTAGAGTGTCCAGACCCTGGATTCCTTTATATTAAATTCACATTTAATATAGTTCACTGGACTTGGTTGCAACCCCTAAAATGTTTTTGGAGATCCAATTCTAATTTTCCTATCTTGACTTTTTCCTGTGTCTCCTGAAATATATTTCACCACTGCAGCTGGTTGGTTACTGTGAATCTTAGTGCGTTACTACTGACTGTATGAAATCAGCATGTTAGCCAGTAACAGTAGATTTCGAAGCACAGACCAAGTATAACTTCTTGTAGCTGGACTTTCACTTCATGAAACTTCAGAAAAATAATAATAAGTAATTATCTCTGTTTACTTCAAAAACATGGAAAGGATTTAAAGACAATAGTAGTTGTCAGCCTAATACATTCTAGAACCTGTTAAACAGAACAGTATCTTGACAGTGGTATGATTAGACTTACCAGCAAACCTGAAAGCAGAGGAATTAAGACAGACATAAACCCCCCAATACCCTATTCAGAAACGTCCAAAGCAGTTAAATCTACAAGTGACAAGTGTTGGTTTCACCCAGCTCAGGTGAGGAAGAATCCAGAAAAAACTGGAGAAACAGAGAGCTTTAATAAACAGGATCATCAGGTAATCAATTATTTCTGTTATGTCATTTTGGCCTTTCTACTTCAAAAGAACTTTCAGCAAGGAGACTTTACAAGCAATGTGCAGTTGGACATAACATTCAAATTAAAAATGTTACAATGAAAGGGGATTTAATTTTTGTGCTTTTGGAGCATTTTACTGTATCTAATAAAAATATGACAGTGGTAACATTATAGAAATTTTCTTTGTCAGACAGTTATATAATAATAATAATTTTCAGTTATATAATAATAATAATAATAATAATAATAATAATAATAATAATAATAATAATAATTTTCTAGAAGTGTGGCTTTTAGCTTAAAGATATCAAAACTTTAGTTTGTGTGTGTAACAGTCACTCAATCGGTATTTTAGGAGAAATAAGGCCCTTCTAGGGATTCTGAAAATAGACCATGACTTGCCCTAATATTTCATTCTGAACTCCAGAGAATGACAACTGGACAGTAGTTATTCAGGTAGTAGAGGCTGATGCTGACTAGCATCCCAAATTGAAGGTATTAAATGACCAAAAGTTGTCATTTTTCTCAGGATATTATCTGAAAAAAAAAAAAATCATCTTGGCTTCTGTAGTCAGGTGATTTTTTTCTGTAGTCAGGTGATATTTTAGAAAGTGCAGGAAACTGCCCTAAGGGCAGCTGTATGGCTCATGATAAAAGCTTGCAGTGCTGAATCTCTGACCTTCTTTTGAAAACTTTAGTTAGCCTGTGAGCTCAAAGACCAAAAGTTTTTTGAATCTATGGATAAACAGCAGACCCATTTTTTGGAATTAATATCTTTTAGGGGTAATCTCATTTATCCACACCAGGCACTACGTTGTATGAAAGGTAATTCAAAAGGGAATATGTTGCATTTTCTGTAACATCTACAACCTCAGAGCCAGCTCATCCAAAACTGAAACTATCTGGTTGTCAACTTTATCATTTCACCCAAAGGAAAGCTGACACTTCTAGATAATCGACTTTCTAAGTCCTTCACTTCCCTTGAAGCCTGATGCACATTTTTTTGGCAATTGCAGGTGAATCAAAACCTGGACACAGAGAAGCCTCCATCAGCTCTTCTCACCAAGTATTTAATGGAGTTCTAACTGCCTGGGTTTTCCATAGTTGATGCTCAGTGATAGCATTTCTTCTATAATGGTTGATCTAAAAAAAATAATCCAACCACTTCTGCATAACCTTACTGGGATTACTCGATCTAGTGGGCTTTCTCTAGTAATGTTTTTTTACTTTCAGTCTGCCTATAGTGAGAAAAATGAGGCTCTCTGTCATATGGATTCAGCTTTCTACATTTTAATCAGATGCCCATCAAATGCACACAAAGCACAACAAATATTCATGAAAATAAGGCAAAAATATCAGACTTTGAATTACTTTAGGAATTCCAAATGCTCTCTGGAAAACAGGGATGCAACTGGAATCTCAATTGAGGTCTGATTCATCACATCTGTATTACTAACTGTTCTAGAAAATAGCTTGAAAGGATGCAACTGTGAATGTGTACCTCTGTGTACATTGAGGGCGTTGTAAAAATTTTCTTTTTCCTTTAAAAAAAAGCTGCTGTTTACCAAGCTGCATGCAAACTTAGGCAAAAGAAAGGTGGAAAACAGATATTAGACTGTTATTAAACGAAGTCCTATTAGGTTGTTAGTCTTGCAATGCAGAATGTAATTTCCAGTTTATATTTTCCTAAATCAAGATTTTCAAGATCAGTAGTATTCTGTGTATTCTATTTCTATCAGTAGTATTTCTATCAGTAGTATTCTATTTCCTTTACAAAGGAAACAAAGGCTATCCACTGTGAGAATAGTGCCTGTGCCACCTGTGGCCCTTCCTTGTATTTTTCACCACAGACTAGATATTAATGCTGTTCTTTAAATACACGAGACTGCTTAAATCACATCAAGCCCTCCTCAGGAGAATGTTAAATAGAGAAACTGTTAACCTAACATTTATCAGCACACACACTGGCAGAAACAGTCTCAGAGAGATTGAATAAATCACAGAGTTTCCATCTCCTCATTAATATTTTTTTAATAAGACAACCTATATGGACAGATGACTGTCTTAAGTAATCAGCAATAAAAATTTATAAATGCCAGTTTAATAACAGGAATTACATGTTCCAGTAAAACTCCACAGTGTGATCAATTTGGCACTCTATTTATAAATATTTAATAATATTTATATTTAGTCACTGTGTAAGACAATAGAAGTTAAGCTGTGTCTGTTCCAGACAAAGCTGAAAGGATTTGGAGCTATTCCACCCTCCAATATTATAGTAATTTTCATCTTTTGAATCTGTCCCAAATGGAATAAAAATGTCCAGTCATGCTGTGCAACAATATTTTCTCAAATGCGTATCAACTCTTTTGGAGACCTGTTAATTTATATTCTATGTATTAAAGTGCTTTTCCAGAGGGAGGAAGTTGGAAAGGGCTGAAAGGGAAGGAAAATAATCTTGTTCAAATATTTCACAATTCACTCCAAATCTAGTTACGTGCTGAGTCCCTATGGTTAGGTAGATCTTACTCCATCTTTGATCAAGTCACACATGGCCATTCCAAGCTGTCAGGCAGCCTTCATTTCCTCTAAGAACCCACACAGATCATGTCTGATGGGGCTGCTGCAATATGGAAATCACAGGTTCTGGGTTGAGGGGAGCTGCTTAGACAGTCACAGTTATAAGTCTCCATTGCTGCTTCTGAGAATAAAGCCTATACGATTTCTAACAAAATACTGTTATGACTTGATGTAAGAAAAACACCACATAACCAACCAAAGGTATTTTCTGAACATCCTTTAAATCTTTCTAACAAGGAAGTTCAAACCCTTTTAATAATTTATGTGTTGTTCAAACCTCAAATGAAGTAAAAAATCATGGCAATCCACAATGGTGTCCTTGAACTGTGTGAAGCTTACAGGAAGTGGTAGCTATTTTGTGGCATCTTCTGAGTCTATTTTTCAACCCTAGCTAGAGTTCAGAGCAGCACGGAAACACTTCTACCTTCATGAAATCAGGCAGGTGTAGATCAAACACTGTACATTTATCAGAGCTTTACAGGGGAATTTCTGGTAGGTCACTGATATGCAAAGCTAACCTTTAATTGTCTTCAAAATTTTAAGGATCATTTAAATTGCAATTCTACAGGGAAAGGAGGATGGAAATGTGAAATAAAGAGTCTATGGGCCTGATTCATGAAAAAGTTACAGACCATTTACATAGGAAAGGAATGCATGAAAATCCTTTACAGTGTGCCTATGTGATTTATTAAATTCCTTTTCCGTGTGTAATCGGTTAACTGCACTTGAAAGGTGTAGATTCCAGAGATGAGAGCAAAAGGCTGAAGAAAATGAGGTAGAGCATTGTACCCTGCTCAGGATTTGTGCCCAGCAGACAGACAAAAAGGCAACTGTGGTAAGCATAGAAAACACTTTTGAGATTCAGCAGTCTTCCTTTAAAGTGCTCCTTGATAGTGAGCTCATGAGTACTCAGAGTTTTCTGTCATGAAGGAAAAGGAAATGCTGCTGCACTGAACTTGAAAAATGATGTCATGTTAGAGTTTGTTTGTTTTGATAGTAGTGTTTGTACAAAAATCTCATTATATTAAAAATTTGGGAGTAGCACAATTGTAATGTTGAACTCCATAGTCAAAGGAAGATCAAGGAAAGCTAAACACTCAGTATGACTGAAAATATTTTCTCCTACTTACTGTTCTTTTTTCAGGATCCTTGTCAGCCATGAAAGCACTTATGTCAGACAGTATCACCAAGAGGTAGAAATTGCCCCTCTTTTTGTGCAGATCTATTACCAATTGTCTATGGAGGGCTAATAATCAGTTGCTTATTTTGCTCTGCCTCATTATTCAAACTGGAACTGTTATCTGTAGCTCCCCAACATGCTTGTTAACTGTGTCTTACAGGTCAGGGTTCAGGATCAGAGATTAACATTGAACAGAAAGGGATAGTTACCATTCACTGACGCTTTAAGTAGGAATTTCCTTACTCACATTACAGAGAAAATAGTTTAATATCACATTAGATAAAACTTTTTTATCACAGGGCAGGTTTTGTGAAGACTAGTCATTGAAGAACAGGGTAGATATCAGGCCCCACAAAACATATGTGAGACTAGAACTTCTTTTAACTACCCATGAGTGAAAACTCAAATGGCTAAGGAAAATGCAAACAGATGGCTAAAGAAAATGTAAGAGAGAAAGGAAAAAGAAAGAAAGAATTAGAAATGCAAAGAAGTTATTTGATAAATGGATAATAACGAGAAAGGGGGTCTGGAACGCTTCTTAATTTGGAAAGAAAACATGAAGTTTTTTTAGGAAAGCAGGTAGTCACTGGAGAATGAAAGAGAGCAAGAATGCAAAAATAGGCAAGCATCTCTTATGCCATTGCTTGGCTCTAGAACTATATGAGCCAGCAAGGCAAGATATTCAGCCAATCCAGAGAACAGAAACCTGCATTGATCTATATAACAATGTGCTGTGCTGGAGCCCAGATGAACAGGACAAACTGAATGGACTCTGTGTGTCCTGAGGGGTATATAGGATGTGCAGGATAATCAAATCAGGATGCATCATGTCATATGTTAGAGAAATTAAACAAGTATGTATAAAAAACATGAAAGAGTGAACTGAGGTGTGTGGGTTGAGCTGGCATAGAGGTAGAATGAATTTCTGCATATATCAAACAAATGGTTCAGTTGTTTTTATGGTGTAGAAGATGAAAAAGGAGCTTTTTTTACCATTGTTTTGCTTAGCAACAGCAACAAATCAAGTACTCAGCTGGGACTGTCATTTGCTCAGCTCATTAAAATATTAAGAGAGAACACATCTTAGCAGAGCTCTGAGCCTGCAGAGCTGCCAAAATCAGGTTCCCAATATGCAGAGAAGGAGTGCTGAGAGTTTTTCTCCTTTATTCTTTTACCCCTTATTGTCATCAGTTCTGAAGCAGAGTGCTTCCTGCTGTTAGGTTTCACTAGGTACTTTTCGCGTGTCTCTAGTAAAGAGACCTGGGGCACCATGTTCCAAGGCTTCTTCCACAAATAATACAGACTAATGTCCATCCCAGAAGACCTGTTCTAACAGGTTTCTTTTCCTTTTGTCCTCCTGTAGCCAAAGCAATGTAAAAGTTCCCCTGCCTGCCATGACAAGCCTTATTTATATGAGAGGGATAGTAGAACCAAAACATAGATGACTGAAGATAACTGAAGAACCTGAAGATATTGTAGCTTGATTGTCAGAATACGTCGCACAAAGGAGGAATTTGAATGCATTTTGACTGACTTTATGAAATTTTGTTAGTGTTGCACTGGTGAGTTTACCCCAGCCAGCAGCCAAGCACCCACACAGCTGCTCACTCATTTTTACCTTCTCCCCAGTGGGATGGCAGAGAAAACAGAAACGATGAAGTGAGAAAACTTGTGGGTCAAAGCAAAAAACAATTTAATAGGTGAAGAAAAAAGACATGATATCAAGTGATGTAAAGGCAATCACTCACCACCTCCCACAACAAGACTGATGCCAAATCAGCAGCCACCCTCGAACAATCTCCCCTTCTTTGCCTTCTACCTCAGCTCTTATTGCTGAGCACGGCACAAAATGGCAGGGACCATCCCTTTGGCCACTTCAGGTCAGCTGTCCCCTGTGTTCCCTCCCAGCTTCCTGTCCATGCCCTGCCTGCTTGCTGGGGGACAGAGTTGGGGAAAAGCATTAATGCTGTGCAGGCAGGACTCAGCAGTAAGCCAAAACACTAGTGTGTAATCAACACTGTTTTAGCCACAAAGTCAAAAAGGCAGCTATAATTGACCACACTAACAGCAATAAAGTAACCCTCAGTACCTCTGAGATCCAGTACTACAGCTATGGTGAACCTAAGTACTCAAATTGTGAATACAAGTGGTACTTCTAGAAAACAGAACAAAACAAAGGAGTGAAAATACTGATTTTTAAATGTGACTCTTTTCATTTTACCTTTCAGTACAGTCTCTCATACTCAGCACTCATTGCCTGACCCAACCTATAAGCTGAGGAAGAGAAGTGGTGTTTACAAGGTTAAAAAAGTAGTTCACTTCATTTTCATTTTTCTTTTGTTGCTCCCTTTTAATTTAGGTTACCTTGGCTGTTTCTCTTCTTATTCCCACAACTTCATTTTTCTTTTTCTCCGTGGTACATTTCCTTCTTTAAGCTATCCATAACCAGTAGGTTTCACCACCACTCTCCTCATGCTTTAGAGCAAGTGAATTCCTGTCTGCCCTCCAAAGATGTGGAGTGCTCCCTTGCTTTGGAGAGCCTGAATTTATCTAATCATCTGCTCAGCTCCTAGCTCCAGAAAGATATGCTTGGAATATCCAGTGTCCTAAAAAACAAAACCAACAAAACAAGGCAAGGTGGACCCCTTATTTTCTCTGCTGATGCAAATGGTGCTGCTTATTGGCAATTGCTTTGGCTCCACTTGATCAAAATGTATTAGCATACATCTAAACTAATATCAGGAAAGCATATTTTGATAGCAATTTTAATGTACTTCAGGGAGCAATTCTTACAGTTAAATCACTATTTTTAGAAGGTATCCCAATGCCAGTGCAGTAACTCTCAAGGAAAAAGAGGCTTTCTTAAGAAAATAGGAATAACACTGACAGTTTGATACAAAATATCCCACAAACATGAACACGTGTGGAGGACTTTTTTTTTTTTTTTTTTTTTTTTACTGAGGAGATTGTATTTTCAAATAGAAAAGACTGAGAGAACAATCAGAGAAAAAGAAATAATTTATGGTTTTTAGTTCCTTGTATAATTAGTCACTGATCCATTCCTGAGGGGGAGCCCAGATGTTGAAATACACTTAAAAACCATAAAAAAACACCCCAAAACCAGAGGAAATAATCTTTCAATACCAACCATGGCTAGAAGTTTTCAGATTTTCCTATGAACACAGTTCTTCTCGTGCTCAACAATCATTGTCAATTGTTAATCAAGAGCATGACAAGATCCTACCAATATGACCTGCATTATATTACTCTGTACTCATCAGAGCAATTGATAAACTTTATTGGAATGCTATTCTTCCCAGCTGAGCTCATGATTTTACAGTTGTAGTGGAGCATATGTCTTTATCTTTAGAGCAAAAGATTAAAATAGCTCATTTCCCCTATTTAGTTTATTTGTAAGCTATTTTCTGTTGTCCTTCTCAAAGGCTTCTGGGAGAGGTGCTTGATAGCAGCAACATGGAGAACTAGGAGTGTAGCTTTGTAAATAAACTATAAAAAGTAGTTGGGCAAGCACATCTGAGGCAAATAATTTCTCTCATGAACTGGAAAGTGGCACTATAAGGATGAGTAGAGGTTTTATGTTTAGGGTAAACAACAGGATCAGGTATTTCTTTGGACTCTAGTCCTAACAGTTCACTGACATGTGGCCTGACGTAGAATCAAAAAACATACATCAACATGTGTCACTTTCAGAAAATTTTAGCTCACATATCCTATAACAGCATCACAAATTTCCCCCGAGCCCTGGTGTTCCTTATCACATCTGCAGAGGGAGAAAATAAAGATATTCAGGGGAAGGAAAGCCTAAAGACTCTTCTGACAGCTACAGTAAGCTGTGCCTCATCTGCTTTTATCAGAGGGCAGTTCTGAGTTGATGTGTGATGAGATGGAGGTGAAGTATCTTCTGTTTTGTATCCCATCCTGTACCACTGACTGCTGCTCCACCTCGCTAGGTGTAGAAGTTGGTACCCAATAATGGTACAGTGATGCCCTCAAGACTGGATGGACAGATGAAAAATTAGATCATAAACCAGAAACTTAACTAGGTGATGCCAATAATTAATACTGATTCAAAAACCTTCTGCAGGTTTTACATTCATTTTAAATGAATTTGGTTATGGTTTTCCTGTATCCCAGTGAACTGTACTGCACAATAAGTGAGGAGAGTGCTGTTTCTTTTCTGGGTTGGGTTTTGTGCCAGGTCCAACATGGCTTGGGTGTTTGATATGAAGACAGCATTCATGACTACAACTTCTGAATTGCACTGAGCTGAGAGCAAGGCATCTGAGTCCTTCAGTTGCTCTTGCTGGCTTGGCATGTACCTAAACAATATTCTGGGAAATTGACACAGCTGATTTAAAGAATATGATCTGTCTCACAATGTGCTTTATGAATAAAGCAGGTGTATAATCTCAGTCTTTGGATTCTATTAGATGACAAGTCAGCTCTGAGTTAGATAATGTTCTTTTATCTGCTTTCCACCTGTACAATGAAGCAACATTGCTCCTGCAGCTGTGACCAACACAGTTGATGATCTGAGAGAGCAGTTCCTGCCAGAGCTGTTGGAACAGTGAAAGAAAGGAGTGGTACAGCATAGTCATATTTACATTGAGGTGGGTGCTTAAGCTGGTTGTCTTGCTTTCAACCCTGTTGACCTCCAGAGATGTCCATTGGTCCATGGCTGACAAACCACAGGAATGTCTGACAACAGGATACTGTTGATGACTCTTTCTAGGCCCTACCTTTTTACTGTTTGTTTGTTTGTTCACTCGGTTTTCAAATTTCAGCTGGAAATTCAGTTGGGAGCTAACACAGACAATGACACAGGTAGGGTACATGTCAGCCACAGTCTCTGATGTCTGTAATTCTTGGAGATGTACTTCTCCCACAGGAAGGGAGGTGGTGAAATAAATACCTGTGATGTGATTCTGCAGTGCTCTGCATGTCCGTGCTGCTTTGAATATTCCATTTATCAGGCCTAGAGACTCAACTGAAGTGTATTCTGGAATCTCAGTGACTACTAGGACAGTCTACTCTTGCTTGCATCTCTTCTAAGTCCTTCCTTCTGGGAAGTGTTCCCTTCCTAAGCGGAGTGGTTCTAAGAGCACAGGTGAGTGAGTGTCCAGGTCCAGCCCTGGCCCTGTGTGCAGCATCGTGGTATGCCAGTACAAAAGCATCTCCAGCAGCCTGCTTCTTTCAAATGCTTCACAAGTGGCAAGTCAGAAAACATTAGGTTTTCGTGGAAAGAAAACAGCTGTTTATTTTATTTTATTTGAATGATGGTGTGGAATTTAATTCAGCAAAGACATGAAGTATGTTGGTAAATTGTGAGTGTGTGTAGGTGGGTGTGTTGGTGGGTGTAGGGAGCATATGGAAGAACTGCAGCATGAGAAAGCAGCTGACAGAAGGGGTTTGAAAAGTCTAAAGCAGAGCAGACTTCTCTTCTCTTCCTGCATTTTAACTCTCCCTTTGGCACCGGTTCATGCTGCAGCCTCATTCTCTCTCCCTCCTGGTTGATACATTATACTTGTATCTCTCAGTATTTGCTGTGAATGTAATTCTTGTATTTATAGTACTAGGTCCGAAAGGTAAACACAAAACTGAATAAAATAAACCCTTAAGTTTGCAAAGCAGCAAACGGTGTGGTAAGGGTGTGTGTGTGTGTCTGTGTGTGTCTGTGTGTGTTTGCTGTCCATGACACTTCATGGATCAATCAGGAACCATACTTATACCACTAATTACTAATTGCAACTCCTGTGCCCCATTTCTGCACAACTGCAGAGGGAGAGGCAAGCTTTGGGCCTCGGGGCGCTTCAGGCAGGGCCGTGGGGACACCATGGCCGCACTCCCCCGGCCCCAGCCCCGCTCCCCCAGCCCCGCTCCCTCGGCCCCAGCCCCGCTCCCCCAGCCCCGCTCCCCCGGCCCCGCTCCCCCAGCCCCCCTCCCCCGGCCCCTCTCCCCCGCTCCCCCAGCCCCGCTCCCCCGGCCCCGCTCCCCCAGCCCCGTTCCCCCGTTCCCTCTCCCCCGTTCCCCCGCTCCCCCGGCCCCGTTCCCCCAGCCCCGCTCCCCCGCTCCCCCGGCTCCGTTCCCCCGCACCCCCGGCCCCGGCCCCGTTCCCCCGTTCCCCCGTTCCCCCGCACCCCCGGCCCCGGCCCCGTTCCCCCGTTCCCCCGCTCCCCCAGCCCCGAGCTGTTGCGCCGCGCGAACGGGCGGGGGCAGCATTGCCCGCCGAATGGCAGCGGCTGCCGAGCCCCGGGCGGGAGCGGGGAAGGGACGATGGAGGGAAGCGGAGAGACGAAAGCCTCTTTTCCTCTTTTCTGTGCCCCTTCGGAGTCTGCTGAGGGTTGCTTTTACCGCCTTCCCTTTTCGGGGGAGAGTGTGAGATGAAAAATGCGGTCAACACCAGCAGCTGGTGTCCGCTGCAGCGATAGGGATAACTCTACCTGGGAACGGTGACAAAGGCTTCCAGGCGGGATTTTTAAGCTGTAAATCGTGGGACCTGTAACGTACTTAGGAAAACGCCGGGACCTTACACTGACAGGCTGTACGGGCGGGTCGGTGCTCTGAAGGCGGGCCCGGGAGACAGAAGAGCAGGGCCGAGCAGACCAGAAGGGACAGCTGCTTCAGTCGGAGGGCACCTGACCACTGCAGGGCTGACCAAAAGTCAAAGTGTGTTCTTGAGGACCACGCCCGAATTCCTCTTAGACACTGACACACTTGGACCAACAGCCACCTCTCTGTGAAGCCTGGCGTTTCACCACTGAATAAATCAGTTACTCTTTAAACAACCATGCAAAGGTGCAGATTCAGCCATGCAAAGGTGCAGATTTTTAGGAAGGGCATTGGGCTTCAGCATTCAGACTAAGTGGTGTGGCACTCTTGGTGCACCTCCTTAAAGCCTCACATCACATGGGTAAAAAGAGACAAGGAAAAGTGAGGATTTTTCTAACACCTTTTGCAGTAGATTGACTTTATAGTTTATTTATATAGTCTGCTTTTCTGTACTTTGGAAATCTTGGTTCAAGCTACCAGGTCATAAATTAGTACCTTCCCAAGAAACTTTTTGTCGAGGGTCTTTACATGACTTGGGAGCACAAATTCCACTCAGTCAAAATACAAATTGTGTTCCCAGTCACTTGGGTCATTTTGAAAGATGTATGTGGGGCTTGGCAAAAGCAACAGATGGTATTTCACTACCGAGTCACATTGTTGAGATGCAGCTGACACCTGGGTACAATGTAAGGCTTGCTCTCACCTTGCCTTGGATCTATGAAACTTTACAGTTTTTATTTCTAAATATATCTGATGCCAATGGGACTAGGTGCAAGTTTCAGCATTTTTTTTTTCTCTCTGCTGTCTCACTTATGCTTATGATCTTCATCTTAACTTGGATTTCTAAAGTCCTTAGTCATGAATGCAAAAGAAGAGCTCACATGGATCTTTCCTTTTGTTGAACATAACACTAAACATCTTAAGACAGTACCAGGAAGACAGAGAAGAAAATAAGATCAAAAAAGAGGAATTTTTTCCACCCAGGGAGGTGGAAAGAAAGGAGAGAAAAGAAACACAGTGGTAACAGAGGAAGAAGACCAAAGGCATACAATGTCTGATGATTGAAGAGAAAAAGTAGTTTTCTCAATCCTCCTGCCCTGTTTGCAATTCTTAACTCCCCAGCTACTGTGGAGAAGTAATCTAAAAATCTTAGTAGCATTAAATGCATGGTTTTCTAGTTTTGAGGATACAGAGAAGACCATGACAATGAGGTAGACCCAAAAGACAAAGTATGCCCATGCTACATTCTGCTCTGTAGTGCAGAGATGGAAAAATCCAGGCAGAATCTGAGCAGTAACCCTGCAGCTGTACAGGAGACAAGCCTGGGCTATGCTCCAGGCTCCTAGGCCAATCTGCACCTGCAATAGCATCCACACTCATCCTGAAGTCTGTTATGTGGACCAGAAAGCAAGTGGAAAACTCTCAGTGTTTTATTTTTTTTAAAAGTCTGTCACAACTCACTCAGGACTCAAAATTACCTCACGAACCACGGGCATAAAGAGCATAAAGAGAATGTTGTCCTTTCCCATGATGCATGCCACTTACAGGATACCTCACTGTATACCTGTCACTGCCTACAAGAGAATCTTCAGAACAATCTAATCCATACCCATTACTGTTGTCCTCATTGTACAGGGCAGAAGAGATCATAAATATATAACTTGTAACTGTTGCAAGGTTCAATATCAACATCAGAATGTAAGAGTTCTTGTTTCTGAGGACTCTGCTCACACCTCTGAACTCTGATTACACCAGAAAGTTCTTTTTCTTTTTTTTTTTTAACTTGATGTGTCCCTAAGTATGTTAAAAAAATTAATCTTTTAAATAGAATTAGGCATTCCAACTAAACATTTTAAAAGGTGTAAATTGCAACAAGTTTTGAAACAGAAGAACTGTCATGGTTTAGTGCTTTAGGGGGAAAAAAGAATCTGAACAGAAAATCTGACCTTTTTAATAGAAAAGAAATACTTCTATGGGGGGAAAAAATGCAACCATGACCAAAAAATCCCCAACCCAACCTAACCCAACAAAAAAACCCCACCCTACCAAAAAACCCATAAGCCCCAAACCATTTAAAGCGTTTTACTTTCATTCAAATAGAAAATAAAATACTTGACAGTTGTAAGGTGGAATTGAAGTTGTTTGTCCAGCTCTTTTTGTCTCTTGAAATCATGTAGCAAAAAATGTAGCCATGCTTGATATATGTACATATTAGGGCAGGCACTCAGTGTTTGAAATACAGTGTATGGAATTGCTCACAGCACATTAAGAATGCTCAGCTATGTGCAGTTTTAGGGCTGCACTTTATGCTGTAAGACACATGGTGCTGTTAGCAATCCTTTTTCTCTCACTAAGCACACATTACTTGAATTTTCTAGTTGAGCATACACCTAAATGACTTTTTACTTTTTTATTGAAGGGGGCCATAAATTGTCATCAAAGACAGGGGGTCTCAAATCAGCTGTTATTTAAAGACTAGCTGCTTGTTCTCAAAATCCTATGTCATCCTTAAATCAATAGCCTTTAAAGAAAAGCAGAAATTTGGGGAATATAAACCTACGAACCCAATCAGAAAAGCATTACATGCAATTTGCATGTGAAGGTAGTGTGGGGTTTTTTAAACAAAAATTCTATCTTGTGGGGGTTTTGTGGGACCCTTCTCAATCTTCATAGTTTGCTTTCAATGATTGATTTCCTTTCATTTTTCCAACAAGAAACAGTGGTAGCTATGTCCACTTTGTTATACCCTCTCTTTTCTTCCTTTACAGGGGGTTGATCCACCTGTTCATTAAAAAGGGGAAAATCCAACTTTGGGGAGTGCCTGTCAAGTAGGAGAGTTGCATAGTGATGTGACTCTGCCTGTGTGTAAGAGCGAAATCAAATAAAATCCAGAGCTGAAAAGCTAATTCACTGTATGTAGCATAGAAGAAAAATCATGCTGAAGTCCTGAGCTAACTCACATAATGCTTTCAGGAATCAGAAAAATGACACTGTCAAAACACAACATTAGTTTTCAGAAGCCTCCAGGCAAAATTTTATTTATTTAAAGTTAGCTCCTATTTTAATAACAAAAAAGTGGCAGCATATTCTACATCAAAGAAAAAACTTTTCCTAATGTTTCCATTCCTCTTGTGAAGTACTGGCATTGAAGTAGTGGAGCTGTCTTTCTCTAAATAATTACGTGAGTGGCAGGATCTCAACCTGAGAAAGCTTTTTGTCTGCACTGGGGACTGTAGCATAAAGAGAATCACATTTGGCTTCTGAATCTGAGCTGCAATACGAGGTACTCAGACTTCCAGTATTTAAATAGTAGTTTTATACAAGATCCATAACAATGAAGACAAGTCCTGAATCAACATCTTGGTACACTGTAGCACCTTGATCAAGGAGTACTGATGAGAAGCACATTTGTGGGCTACAGGTCTCCAGTCAAGACCTATTAACCACATTCCTTGTGGCAGCACCCAGGAGAAATGTCCCTTAACATGGCACACAGCTGGTGGCTTCTCTTGCATATTACCCTCATTTCAGGCATCCTCACCTTCAGACTCAAACCAAAGCACCCAGTTAGAGTAGTCAAAGCATTTACTCTGTTGAATGGATGAGAGATGCATTTTAAAATTCACTTCTGGATCTCTTTCCTGGCACCTCTATTTATTCCTCTTTGTTCTTCACTCATTAATCTTTTATAGTAAGAACTAGTAGTAGTGAGAAAGCAGTCCGGGGTCCTTTCCTTCAAAGACATCCCATAAATAAAGAATAAACCCCTTAGGTCTCTAGACCTGTTTGCCTTTTTAGCTTGACTTCCCCACCAGTTCCTAGTAATACCATTCCATTGGCAATAACTTCTCTGTGTTTCCTTTCTATTATTTCATATCCTTGAACACCTCCTGCTTTGAACCTTAACAGATCCAGCTCTGGAGCTGTGGTAATTTGGTTCAGTTACAAAAGGCTCTATATTTGCATGTATCTGGGTCTTGCTGCAGAATGGTTGGGTATGTGTGGGAGTAGGACTGAACTTTGTTGCAACAAGATAACTCTTACATCTGAGAAACTTATTTCCTCCTTCTGGGCCTCTGGTCTTTTATAAGTAACAAAATACACTAATGTCAAGGCAGCTACCAACAAACCCATGGGTATCAGTGAAGGGGAAGCAACGCTTGCATGAGCGTGCACCCCTAATGCAATGGCTTCTACTTCTAGCTCAGAAAAATGACGTCTTTCTTGTGAAGTGAGGGTATGGCAATAATGTGATCTATGATGGATGTTATGGTAAGACAGTACTGTCAACAGCTGCCAGCAGCAGGAGTTGCAGAAAGACAATAGAGACAGAGCACAGAAGAGAGATTTTCCCTCTCTATCATGGCAAAATCCAAAGCAGAACAAATCTCATGAGTAACAGAAAGTAGTAACTCTGGCTGCCAGGTGATGTGCCTTTTGAGGTTGAAAACTACTTCTTCTGCCAAAGCAAATACCCCTACTTGGGGACTGTATTGCAGAGTGGAGGAGCTCCTCTCCCAGGAGCATAATCTGAGACCTGCCTACATTCATGCTGGGCAGGGAAGGCCCCCAGCACGTGTGGCTGTCCCAGTCATGGACCAAGAAAATTTTATGTGATGGACCTGATGCACTTCGGGATCATCAGGGATGAATCATGCTGTAAAATGTATCATTAATGTTAGTAGATGTATTATAGACTTCTGTGATCTGAGACTGCTGCAGGCAGTGTGCTGGGAGAAAAGCTTTCCAGATTGTGCTCATGCAAATTTCTGTCTGTGATCACATTCGTTCTGGTTCCCACTACAACATTACTTTCACACTCATGTGTGCTGCTCACTCAGTCTAAACTTTTTGTTATTGCAGGTTGTATGACTACAACATAGCATCCATTTGCTAACACCTTTACACGGGTGAGAAAACATACAAATACGGAAATAAAGGCACAAGAAATCTAATGGATATGCTTAAACTTTCCCAGGGAAGGGATGGAGTTGGTCCTAACCTTTGCCTCCTGACTTAAACATGTCCCCTAACAGGTTACTAGATCATGACAGCTGTCAATTTGTTCATGACATTTAGTTCAGCTTGTCTTTTTGTTCTGAACCATTGCTTTATTCTGAACTGGGGATCTTTATAATTCAGAGAAGAATTTCTGAAAGCTGGGAAAAGCAAATGTGAAATTTGACCTGTTTTTGAGTCCATCCTGTTGTACTGTGGACAGTTAGTCTCATCAACACTGTTAAATCACGCATACAGCATTTGGAAATGATTTAGGATTGATACACTCACAAAATAGCCAAATAATAGGAGATGGAGGATGAGCAGCCATCCAACAAATGTTTTTTAAACATTGACAGTGAAATGGAGAGCCAAGGTAATGGTAAAGAGACCTAAGGCCGGTGACATAACCTGTGCTAAGAGCCTCAGAACAACCAGACTGTTTGGGAATGTAGGGAAAAAGCAGGCAGTGCTCTAAAAAGTGATAAAAGCAGGAAATCACAGGCAAATCCTAGTCATGAATTAATCCAACAGAAGTCAAATCCAAGAAATTGTGAGCAGTGAATCATCAGTAAAAGGGCACTTGCATGTAACATATGAGTTCAATTCACAGGTACCCAGTCTGTTTTTTAAAATTAAAATTTAAAATAGGTCAAAAATATTCAGTGTTCAGATGAAAGTTGAAAAAAAGAAGCTTTCAAGATCTCAAGTCTGTATTTTGAATGTTTGTCTAATACATCAACACAGGCTGGCTTGCCAGAAATATTAAAATACAAGTAAAAAGATCATAAATTAGTAAATTGTCAAGTATTCTTAATATGTATTTTCAATGCCAGACATTTATAATAGTAAAAGCAGGTTACTTAAATAATAAGTGCCAGTTAGTACTCAGTGAGCTCAGAACAGTTTTACTTTAATACATATAACAAACTAGGTTTGCTTCAGGAAAGCCATCCTGAAAGAAACAACAAAGATTTAACTTGGACACCTGAAAAGTTTCTGTATTTTAGAATTTCAGTGTTCATTTAGAGAACTGTTACAGCATGCAGTAGAAATCTTTTATTAAACCAGTGCACTCATTTATTCAAAATAAAATTATTGTTCAGTCACTGTATTTTGATAGACTAGACTCTGCACATAGACAGGAGATAATAGATTGAACAGGATGTCCTTGAAGGAGAAGAGCTGCTTCAGATTACATCTCTAATACTCAGGAGACATCCTGCTTCCAGTACTCATCAGACTTCTGAAGGCTAAGAGGGAAGATGCACCCATGCTATCTGGTGTAACAAATCAGTTCCTGAATTACCTAACTGTAAAATTCACAGGGAAAAAAATTAAATAATCTCTGCTTAAAATATCTCAATGTCATTTTAAAATCTATCTAGGAAGATCAGCTCTGGTGCTTTTATAGCAGCTTAGCCATGTGCATTGTAAAGGCTCACTGGTACTGTTGCCATCACTGGGTCTTGAAATGAATATGGCACAAAGTTACTAAATCAGTTTTGGTCTTACATAGCCATTTGGTCATACTTCCAAGCAATTAAAGAAATTGATATACAGAGACTTTTAAAAGTAGGCAGGAGACAAAATTTTATGGACATAAAGCAAGATATAGATTACTTTTTGTAAAAAGAAAGGAAGCAGAGAAGATGTGCAAGACATTTTCTAACACTTGTTAAGCAGAGAAACAAAGAAAAAAGAAAACTTTAGGTTACATTTCAAAATTTTTTTCCACCCATTACATAAGGGATACTGGAATAAGCCAATATTTTGTGTCATAATAAGCGTACAAAACATTTTTCTGCAGGCTTAAAAAAAATCAGAGAAACAGAGGAATTTGTGTGCATACGAAGTCCTCAAAAGCAATGTCTTAGCCCATATGGGAATTTATAGTCTTGAGACTAAAACTTGCTGGGGTAATCACCCCACTAAGCTTGCTGTGAAAAAAAACACCACAACAAAAACACGGGTTTTCTCGCCCCCCAATCTATAACTTTTGAATATTGATGTCTTTCCCTCTTTTCACTGAACCATGTGTATGTCTGTGTGTGCGTGTATGTCTGTACCCATCTCCCCACCTCATGTTTTCAGCTACTACTTTGCTACAAAGTCAAAGAGCTCTGCTGAAACATCTTATTCATAGTAGGACCCAATAATTCTGATGAAAGTACAGCAGCTTAAGGCAGATAAAATGGTGCTATTTCTCTCTTTTGTTAAGTCCTAGGCCTCTCTATAGAACATCACTTTACTCACCTACTTTGCATATCAATGTTGGACAAATGGCCTTGTTCACACTTTAAACAGTGTAGACTGAGCTTATAGTTTTAGTCATTCACACCACTCAGAAAGTGCTTGAAGCCTCTCTAGGAGAAAAAGTTATCAAATTGTTCTTTTTTATGTATTCACAATTTAAACCTGTTGAAGCTCTATTTCTCTCTCTCAAAAAAAGGTAAATGTTCACTTACAATTGAGAGGGAAAAAAAAAAAAAAGATCACACTGTTTTTCAGACCAATGCATTGTTACCATTTCTCAATGCAGCTCTAATGAGAAAAAAAATTAATCTTGCAGGAAGACTTGCAAGGAGTCTTAGGAGCAAATATCCTGCTGCCTTAAAATATCCAGTACAGTACAAAAGTTAAAATCAACGTGCTTCAGTATTTTTTTTAAACTCACAGTGAAAAAAATGACTGCTCTAGGAGACACAGTGAAACTTTGGTTTCCATATGCATCAATGAAAAGAATAAGCTTTATCCTTATCTTTCTGAAAGTACATCTTCTCCTCTTCTCTTACAGTCCATTGTGTCTCTGGTCCATGGACACTCCACACTGAGAGAAATAAAATACTGGTATTTTCAGGGAGAAGTGAGAAAATGATTTAGCCTTCTGAAAGAGTAGAATTCACATAAACCAGGCACATCCAGGTATTAACGAGTCCTTTTCTGATCGTGGGAAAGGATCAAATATGTTTAAGTCTAACCTAAAAATGATCCTGAATACTAATCAACTAATGTATTGTTAACAGATTCATCCCCTTATCCTTAAGAAATTTAATACAACCATTTATTTATACACTGTTATATAAAACCTCTTTGCCTTGCCCTTTTCAAAAACATTTAAAGATCTGTAAAAAAATTAATTCTTACTAAAGAAGATGGCAGCTCTGCTATATTATTGGAAGCAATAGTAAGGAACAATAACATTTAACAATTTCTACTTTCAAATATTGATCAGCATAGTATGCTAGACATGTAGTTCTAACAGAGGAAGATCCTCTTTTCTTTAGTCTCTTGCTTTATATCAGTTGCTGCCAAGTGCATTTCTGATAGCAGCTAAGAAAATTAAACTGGAGCACCAAGATGTTGTCATCTCAATGTGAATGTCTTGCCATACAGCTGACTTTTGTGGAGGTATCTCAGTTACATGCTGAGGACAGAGAAGGATAACTTGGGAGTGCTGGTCTCCTAGCTCCAGCACTCACACTCTAGAAGAGAAACAGTGAGAATATATAGATGCAGAACATAGCAAGGCAAAGGTTGGGTACTTGTTCTTGAAGATTTAATTTTGTAGCCTTTGTCTGAAAGGCAGTGTGTTATGGTTTCAAGCAAAGTCCAAAAGGCTTTCTTTTCTATACTGACCATAGGAAATGAGTAAAATATCAATGGTAATGAAATTGACAGGAGCTTCACCTGCATGTCTGAGCCTGTTTTAGTGAAAGCAGTGCTAAAGCTGTTGACTTTCTGGAGAAAACTGAAGTCTGGGGTCTATGATGGCTGTGAATCCTGGTAGCTGGTAGTTATCTGAATGTTGGTTGCTCTTTTAATAACAGTTGCCTACCAGATATAAAACACAAAAATATCACTGGATTAGAAAGAAAGGCAGCAAATCCTACTGGTCTGGCCATCATTTCTACTATTTGTTTCAGTAAAATGCACATTCTAAATACTACTCTTGAATAATTCTTCCTGGATGCTAGAAAATGGTTAAAATCTGGTTCACTAATAAGGTTTCTATGAGTTGGAGGTAATATTCTAGCTTCACCTCCATCCAAATGATCTAAAGTTATAATTGGTGTATTGTAACCAGACATAAATATATCAAACAAAGAATCAATGTGATCAGGCCAGCTGCATCTCCCAAAAGTCACCTGCTATAACCTGCAGACATATAAAAAAAATCAGAAAAAAGTTCATTATTTTTAAAAGAAAACTTTATTCTTCATACAAACTCTGTCACATATCATGAGGCATCATTAACAAGGTAATACAACTTCGCTTAAATCAAACAATATTGCTTCATGAAATACCCAACAGATTTAGTATCAACTCTTTCCTTTGTTCTCTCCTGGATGGAATATATGTGTGTTTTGATATCAACTCATCTCCTTTAAACTGCTAGCTTAGCCAGCATGTTATATGAATAACATCTTTGTTGGGTAAATCCACCACAGGTACTAAAATGAGAGCCGGGGTCTTCTCTTCCAAATATTTTTCAAGGTGTTCTTGCAGTCCTAAAATAGAAACAAAACAACTAATGAATCCTCCTTGTCTTATTGTGTCTGAATACTTTTCTGAAAATTATTGTGGAGTAGCAATTCAAAGGAAGTGAAATGCAACTCTTAAATTTTACCTTTATATAGAAGGAAAATCTCCCCACCTCCTTTTTGACTAATTTGAGATTAACTTAAAGATTAATTCTGTCACCTAAGGCCAGAATTCAGCAAAACAGTTACATGCATATTTCTCAACTTTGAGTGAGTGAGTGAGTGGTCTGTTGATTACAGATACAGAGAACTGAACTACAGCAGGGAGCAAAACTACCAAAAGGCCAGCTGAAATTCAGTTCTTTGTCATTTTTGATATTTGGATGATCAGCACATAGTTGTCTGTAAATGAAACTCTTCTCTCAAGTCCCAGTGTGGGCCATCAATCAAAAGAGAAGAAGTTAAAGTGGGCCATTTTAAAAAACTTTATGAACTTAATTTCAATTTGTAATCAATGGATGCATGCCATCTTGAAGACATAATGGAGGAAGTCCAGGAATGGCAACATATATGACTGAATATTTAGAATTACAGTAAGATTCAAACTGCTAAAAATACAGAATCTGGCTACGAGAAGCTCTAAAGGGACTGGTATATGTGGCAGAAGTTTGCAAATTTAAAAGTACATTATGGGAATAGAATTAATAATTGAGAAGATCTAATTAGAACACAGAAGAAAAGTAAAGAATGGAAAATTTAAATTTGGCATCAAGACATTCTTGGTCGTGCTTGGCCTCAGTGAGCATGTTAGAAATCAAGCCATGCAGAACCCTAAAGAAAACTACCAAAAACCCACTGAATGACCCACAAAAGACAGTTTCCTAATGATAAGGTATAGCCTGCAAAGGTTCTTGTTTCAATAACTTATTTCTGTCAGCAGCTTCTGGGATTATGGCAATTCTTTATAACACTAAGCAATCTTGGCTAGAAAGGGTGTAAAGAGGGCAGAACTTGCAGACTGTCAGAGCTTTTTTTTTTGGCGTCACTGCCTGTGAAACTGCGAATAGGCAGTTCAGTCAAAGTGTTACCTCATTCAGGATAAAACAGGAATTTTGCAATTGTATTCACTGAAGCCAAAACTCCTCTCTTTTTATCTGGCAGCAGTAGCATAAATTAATATAATAATGGCAATGCTGCCTAAAAGATGCTGCAAAGACAGTACAAGTACAATTCTGAAATTCTGCTGGCTTCCTTTTGTATTAGCATCATTGACATAGGAAGTGAAGACAGACAAGGGAGAGCCAAAGATCAACAGTCACCTCAAAGGTCAAAGGATTTCTTCATCTGGTGTGTAAAAAGGAACTCCTTCTCTGTATTACAGCTATTCAGCAGTGACCCAGTAATTAACTATCATTATCATAGCATTTTTCTTGAAAAATTTGACTTTAGAAAACTTTACAGCTGTGCTGGTTCAGAAGGCATTAAGTGGAAGGGATAAAGACAAGCCACCTCAAAATCACTGATTTCACCCTATTAAAATTACATTTCTATTTTTTTATCAATTAAAATTGATAGCACTAAAAGCTACCAAAACAAGTCCAAGTATTCCTTTTAAAGGGAGAATTTTAAAGTGAGGCTATCTGGAAATGTGTTGGGGGTGGAACTGCATTCTTTGGTGGGTTTGAGGTGGCCAAAATAGCTATAAATATTTACATTTGAATGTGCGCTAGTGAACTTGCTTGCCAGCCAGGAAGAGACACCTCTCCTAAAGACCAGTGCCTTTTTTATTGCCAGAGCCTACGTGCATAAATGGAGTGTGGATAAAAATCTGGGACATATGCCTCTAAGTATTTTACTGTATTTACAAATCAATTAGTTTGATATGAAAGCAGTGCAACTTAGATGTGCATATTTATACACTTTAAATTGTGGATAAAAGTCTGCTCATGCAAACTTCCCTAAAAAGCAGAGACTGGGTCTTCTAAAACAGTCTTACAGAAGACAATTCACAATTATTATATCTGTGGCAACCTATGCAATTACAGTAAACTAAAAAAATTGACAGCTATGTATTACCTTCTATAATAAGTTACTCTAAGTCTTCCAATACTAATTGTATATTTTTAATGATGGGAAATTAATAAAGACACTATTCATATTTTTTTACTCATTCAAAATATGCTTTTAGATGAATAACAGCCTTGGCCATAAGTGTTTTATGAATAAGCAACTATTTGAATACAAAGTTTTCCAAAGAAGTCCTTCCTTTTATATTACGTATGGGAATGTTTGCGCAGTTGTGTACCATACTTACAAAAGTTGATTTTGAAATCAAAAAGAAGTAAAGGACAAAGGGTTACAATGAGTGTGTTTACTGGAGGTTTAAAAGAGGCTCTAGGTGACTGATGTCAGTCTTACAGCTATTTAAACTGCCCTGATACAGAACGTTTAAGTACAAGCAAAACCAGCTGATCATCAAGCAGCAAACAAATGGTGTGCATTGTGGATGTTTTCATTTCCTGTGAGAGCCCACACTAATATTATGCCAGCCACGTTGCAGCACACTTGCAGTTTTTATGGAGACCAGCCAGGGACTCCTGAGGTAACAGAAGTCAACAGGGAAACACTAAGGAAATATCTCAGAGAAATTAAGGGTGTTCCTCTAGGAAACTGACACAGCCAGCAGCCCAGCTGAGGTACCTTTACACCAACATGTAAACAGGAAGAGTTGGAAGACACCATGCTGCCTGAAATCTATGTCCTTGCTGCCATTACAGCTCAAGGAGCAGGTCCATGGGAATCTCATGATGTTTAAAACAAAGTGCTGGTGCTGCACCTGTATTGGGACAACCCCTGGTATCAGCACAGGCTGGGGATGGACAGATGGAGAGCAGCCCTGCCCAGAAGGACCTGGGGGTGCGGAGAGGCTGGACATGACCCAGCCATGGGCACTCCCAGCCCAGAGAGCCAAGTGTGTGCTGGGCTGTATCCAGAGCAGTGTGGGCAGCAGGGCAGGGAGGGGATTCTGCCCCTCTGCTCTGCTCTGGTGAGACCCCACCTGCAGGGCTGCATCAGCTCTGGGCTCCCAGCACAGGAGGGACATGGACCTGCTGGAATGACTCCAGAGGAGGCCACAAAGATGATTAGAGGGATGGAGCACCTCTCCTACAAGGAAAGGCTGAGAGAATTGTGTTTGTTCAGCCTGGAAAGGAGAAGGCTTCAGTGTGACCTAATTTTGGCCTTCCAGTACCTGAAGGGACCCTGCCAGAAAGATGGAGAGAGGGGCTGTAGTGATAGGACAATGGGAATGGCTTCAAACCAAAAAAGAGTAGGTTTAGATTAGATATTAGGAGGAAATTCTTTACTGTGTGGTGAGGCACTGGAACTGGTTGCTCAGAGACATTGTGGATGTCCCAGCCCTGGAAGTGTTCCTGGTCAGGTAGGATAGAGCTCAGGGAAACTTGTCTAGAGAAATATGTCCCTACCCAAGGAAGAGGGTTTGGAACTGGATGGTCTTTAAGGTCCCTTCCATCCAAAACCACCCTATGATTTTATGATCCCAAATGATCCACAGAAATTCAGGGAGCAGGTTCCATATGAAGTGTCTTTTTTTTTTTTTTTTTTTTTTCTTTAACCTGGGTACAGCTGAGGAATATGGATATAACTAAAACTTAAATGAACAAAATTTTATTCAGTGTCTTCTGGCATTTACCTATTTCTGCCATTGCTTTGTGAAGACAGGATACTGAAATCAATAATTTGATGATCTCTCATGCTGATTTAGCAGCCCTTCCATATCACATGGCACAAATCAAGAGTGTAAGCTCTTGTTTTTAGAGGTGATTTTTATACTAAGTAGAAAAAATAGTGCTCTGAGAGCTCCTAAAGGGTCATTCCAAAAGACTAAGAGGTGATTTTTACATTTTTGCTGTCACTAGTCTCAGCAGGATTTAGGCAGTATCAGGTGAGACCACAGAATCCACATTTTCAAAATCAGGTCCCTGCTATTGTTGCCATACTCTTGCTTCACTGTATATCTGCAGGGGAGTAGTAATCTAATAGCACATATGAAAAAGGAAAATGGTAGCATAAAGAAAAATTACCATTTTAGCAAGAAGAAGATCTCATTTAGCCCAGCACATAAAAAATCACTTTCATATTACAACTATTTTTCTTTCACTTTTTAACCAAAAGATATTGTTACATTGCTTAGAGCAGGTTTTTAAATCCCTGAACTAATAAAGCTCCATTGCTTCTGCTGCAGAGATTTGACATGCAGCATGTACTTTGAAAAGATGCATCAGAGGGGATCAGGTTCCTAACAGTTGACTAAGAGTTCCAGTCCCAAAAGATCTGCCCCTGGTGTGCAGAACACTTAACCCTTCGACCAGTACCAACATGACTATTCACAAATTATTGATGTCCCTAAATCCCTGGCAGATTGCAGACAGTTCTTGTCTCCCTTGAAGCCAAAGCATATGGTCACTAATGAGATGGATTAAAAATACATATACACATTCAGGGCTTTGCCACATGAATGTAAAGCCACAGAAATGTTAGGAGGTGATTGAACTGGACTGAACACTGTTAAATACACGATTAGCTTGTTATGGATCATTTCCATTGATCTATATACAGTTTCACAGCCTAGTTTAATTAAAGCTGTCTGAAACAAGCCTTTGCCTTAAATGATCAGGCAATGCAATGAAAAGGTGAAACATGAGGAACTGGGGATGCTTCTCCCTTTCTTAAACATCCAGCTGATTGTGCTATACAACCACAGCAAGAACAGAAACTGTGCTTTAAAATATTGTCTGCTTTTACAGTCCAGGGTTTTTTACATATTTTTCTTAATATAAAATGATGTAGTGGAATATAAGATTTGGGAAAAAGACTTGCATAGTTTGCCTGCATTTAATTAAGGCCTTTCTATCCAAAATAAAATCAAACTCAGTAAACAAGAATATACTGTTGGAATATAAAAGGGAGTCACTTGGCAAAATATCATTGTGTGCTGTTTTTTTTTTTGCTGGAGCTGTAAAGATTTTAAATCACGATATGGATATTTTTTACAGTCCAATACTTGGCTTTTCATGTGTTGCCTTACACTTTTTGTTACTATTCTTGATGACATTATTTCATGTTGGTCATTTTACTTTTAAGGGATCGGTTTTTCAAAACTGATGTAAATTCCTGCATGGAATACTGATGATGCAATTCAGTGACTCTGGCCTAGGATATTTATCTGAATACAAGTTAAGCTGTTGCTTTAAATTGCAGGGGAAGTCTGTAATAGCCATGATATATGAGACAAATGACCAGCAGGAGTTTGGAATAAGGTTGTGAAACCACTTTAAACCTGTGCTTTCCTATGGCAGTCCTTGGAACTGTGACTATTCTTTGCTACTTAACTTTCATAACATAATCTGTGCACTTGAGATTTCTTAAATGTGTCTAGATTTTTCTCCCTTCTTTCAATGATAACAATTGATGAATGAGCTTTCCTGTTGAATGGTAAATACACAATAACATTTGTGAACAAAAAATGTAACTGATATAATTTAGATTTAACCCCCCCCCCCCCAGATTTACTTATGAGATAAAAAAAAAAAAAAAAAAAAAAAAATAAAAAAAAAAAAAAAAAAAAAAAAAAAAAAAAGAAGAAGAAAATATGGAGGGAATGGTAGTTATGTTTGGAACTCAAGTCCTATGCCTGGTCAGTTGCCAAAGCAGCCAGACCTGCATGTCTATATTTGCAAACAATTCTTTCATAAAAACCTATTTCCAAGAATTCCTCATGCGGCCCCATCTATACTGACAGACTTCTTTCTTCTCACACTAAACTAGTTTTAATTGTAACAATGAAAATACTTTTTTCAAGTAACCACCTAACCGATGAAAATAAAAACTATACTGAAAGCACTAAGGCCAGTGTTAGCCATCCTCATTTCAGTTCCTAATACTGGAGTACCATTTTAAGTGATTGCAACCTCTTTTGTGAAGGATACGGTTATTAGGATCCAGACTGATAGGACTCTTTCACTTTGGCCATAGAAAGTCCAAAGACTTCACCCAGCAGAGAATTCACCAAGAGAAATCATAGAATCATTAAATAGTTTGAGTTAGAAGGGACCTTTAGAGCCCATCTAGTGCACCTCCTCCCCTGCAATAAGCAGAGCAATTTCAACTGGACCAGGTGGTTGGTTCAGAGCCTCATTCAACCTGACCTGAAAAGTTTCCAGGAACAAGACATCAATCACCTCTCTAGGCAACCTGTTCCAGTGTCTCACTGACCTCATTGTAAAAAAATTCTTCCTCATATCTCTGAATCCACCCTCTTGTAGTTTAAAACTGTTGGATAAGGGATAACTTGGATAAGAGGTACATTATCACTACAAGCCCTATTAAAAAGTCTCTCCCGTCTTTCTAATAAACTCCCTGTACACGTTGAAAGGCCAATAAACAATCTCCCAAGAGCCTTCTCCAAGCTAAATAACCCAAACTATTTCAATCTTTCCTCACTGGACAGAGATTTTCCACTCTGACCATTTTTGTGGCCCTCCTATGGATCTGCTTCAATAGGTCCATGTCTTTTTTTGTGCCAAGAGAAAAATCTGCTATAAAGACAGTACTAGTGCTCTGTTATGTTTTACTGCTAGTTCTGTTTGTGCAGTGGACTTCTTTTGCCTTTGGAATCTATCCCAAACTTAAAAGTTCTAGCAATATTTTTAAGCAGGCTACAGTGAAAGCATAATGAAAGTTGCCCTTGGCTTGATGAGTACCCACAGGAGTTGTAGCAACTCTTCCTACAGCTAAGCAGATGAAAAGAAATGAGGAAAATGAGCTGTGTTTCCCTGCATGCCATACTGATAACTCCTGCTCTCAGACTTAGTGAAGAGAAATTGAGAGCGCAAAAGGCAGCAGTCGTGGACCTTACTGTTCACGTGAGATACAAGAAAAATGAGTGACTGGCTTATTTACTCCATACTCCTAAGTCAGAAAGGATGCCTAAACTCTGCACCACCAGCAGCAAGAACAGAGGGATGGCTGGTATAAAATGATCAACTCTGAAGGGATCCAGATGCTGCCTCTTCCTCTCCCAGCCTCACAATCCTCTCTGCTGTTCCTCTGTTTCATCAGGAGGGTGTGGGAAAAATAAAAAAAGGGCTCACTCATAATCAGAGAAGGCATTAACATTTACAGGATCCTCACTTTTCCAGAGCTGAGTCACTTGGCTGAGTAACTGTGCAAGTCTTTTTAGACTGTAGCTCATGCATTTTTTTAGCATCTGAAAGAAAATTAGTAGACAAAACAGTTATTTTTAGTATTGATTTGATTGTGGGCCTGTCAGCCTTGGTGATGCATCTCTTTTATCAAGCTGCCACAATATCTTGTTTTGTTTTCAGAGAAAAGTTTGATTAAAGACCAATTTCAGAAAAGTTACTCACTGTGGGCGTTAATTAATGCTTCCTGGCCTCAGCAGGGTTTATCTTATGATCTGTTTCGCTTACTAAACCTTGTAATTCAATTTACATGAAGATGGGAAAGAACCAGCCCCTTTCTATTCTTCTGAAGGTTTCTGTTTAACTCTGTCCTGAAAGAACAACTCTTCTATCATTCCCTAATAAGGAATTCTAATTTCTAGCCTTTTAAAATCAAAATTAAAGCCATATTTCATATCTATAAAGACTTTTCAACTAATGAACTGATAAAGAGCTTCAGAAGGGGATAGGTAAACTTTAGGAAGCCTTTGCTTCTAAATACTGTTTTCAGTGGTGACCAAGTATACTGCACATCTTAGAAAAAACTGGTAAACATCTTTTTCTTGTCCTCTGCATCTTTCTGGGAGTGGAGCATTGTCATTCTGTACAAGAAGGTCGCTGGTGTTGCCCTCCTCCTCTCTCATTAGCAGACAAGAAAAGTCTTTTGTCTTTCTGAAAGCAAAAGGACAGCTACTAGGTCAAAAATGTTAAAAAGGTGGTTGATGAAGAAAGAGTTAATAGTATTGGCAGGTAAAAAGTAGCAGGAAGAAGTAAAATTTATAACATGACATAGGTAAAACTAGGAACTACTGAATAAAATGAATGAAAAGAAAATGCCATTGGGGAACTATAAAAATACAACTAGACAGAAAACCCCCCAACAAACCAAATCCAAAACCAGTCCAAAAGAAAACCTGACTCAGGTATATTGAGTATTTGAAACTAAGATGAATAAAACATAAAACCAGTACTAAAAAGACAAAACCTGTGAAAGAGAAGATGACCTAAAATAGTCTTTTTTTATAGTAGACAGCCTGCACAGGAAAGCAGAGGCTGCGTGAGGCAACATATTCAAGCAGAGTTCATGGACACTACCATCTTAAAACATCCTCTTCCAAGTATACATTTTCTTGTGAACTTCCTCCCAAATTTTGAAACTTAAACTTTTTCTTAGGTGTAGTATGGACTTAAGACTGGTAGGGATGCTTCCTAAAGATGTACAGTATGACAGATACATCAGAAATGCTGAGAAGAAAACAAAATAAGGCAATGATACTCATAAAATATATGAATATTTACAACAATTACAATTTCAGACCCAAATGCCATCCCTAAAACCAGCTACAAGCCACCCAACTTTTGTAGTTACCTTCCAAATTGCACACAGTACCAGCCCAGTTAAGTGTGTTATCATCCACATCAATGGCAAGTTGCAGAAATGAATGTGACCCTTTCAAAGATAAACAAATGTTGCTGAGCTCCTCTGTGTATTAGTTAGAGCTATTTCTCAAAAGAAAAAAATTAGATTTGGCTTCCATAATAATTCTTTCAAGCTGCTGGTTACAGCTTAGAAAATAGCAGAACGTGAAAACTCATTGCTGTGTGTTTTCCAATGTTCTGTTTTTAGTCATGTCCTATATACAGACTGAGAATCAGCCTATACAAGGGTATAAATGTGCACTTTTGTTTAAAATGTCATTATCCTTCTGCACTAAATAAAGAAACACTTAAGCATGCCCTTCTGATACTCACAGTGAGGTCTAAATATAATTTCAAAGAGAACGCAGGACTGAACTTTCCAAGTACAATCACTCAGAGAAGAACTTGAGCTTTTTCTAAGAGCATGACAGAGTGCAAAGATCACGAGCCTGTTTTCCCTGTGTGCTATCCTTCAACCCTGTAACGATCCAATCTCTTTATGGGGTGGGTGGTTATTGAATTTGTATGCCACCTGTGTCCAGAATCTCTGGAGAGGGTGGGCTGTAATGACACCAAGCAGGGGTGAGTTATGAATGGAGACAGATTATTACAAACATAGGAAGCAGTAAAGACCCAGTTTTCAGGAGGCATTTAAGAATGCACTTCACAGTATGTGTATGTACTTGTTCACTCATATGGTCTCACCTGAATGTGCCTGTGTGGGCATATAGAACCACAGGATTCACTAGAGGCTCACACACATGTTTTTGTTGTACTCTAAATCACATAAACATGTACTTAATTTGGTTTTTTCCTCCAGATTAGTTGAAAACTTGGTGTGAAAATGATCAACTGCAACAGCACCTGTGCAGTAATTATGGAACTTGGTTTTTCACCCTTAGGTCAAATTACAGCTACTGACTCTTGGCCCACAGTCCAGGAGCGTGAGATGGGCAGATTTGCAAGCTGTAGGACAGTTGGTTGCTGTGCCCTTCAGGTAGGGATGGGGACACTGGTGGGGCAGCATGTGTGGGAAGCCCGGCTGTGCCTGCTGGTAATGCAAGAACTTTTTATCTCTAGGGCCTGTCAATCTGGCACCTTTCACAAGTGTTAAATTCACTTAAGTATATTTTTTAAGAAGCTGTCATGAGACATACTGAAGCAAATATGTCCTTCAGTGGTTACACATGGACTAAGTTGTAACAATGTTTGTTAAGTGCTTTGACATCCCCAAGTGATATGTTTGGTACAGCTTCCACATTTGTTCGGTTATTGAAGTCTGCTAAACAGTCTTCAAAGCCAGCGGGTTAAAGAAATACCTGATTGGACACAATGCATCCAAAAGATCACAAAAAATGTTTCTACAACTAGAGGACACCACATACATCCTCTAGTAGGAGAATTTAGTCTACAAATAATAAAAAAAGCTTTCTAAAAGATGTTATGGTAAGCATCTTTCAACTGAGTACAGAGAAGATCATGTGGTACTTGCTTTATGTCAACTTAAGCTGTGATCATTTAAAATAATACTGATGGAATAATCATTTTCAGTTTCTAGGCCAGATTTTCAACAACTATAAATGGTACTGAGGAGATTTCATGGTAGATTATATACTTAAATAGACTACCATGTGCAAACCAATGAAGTTATTTCTAATGTTTACCATTGTAAAGAACTCTGAAACTTTAAATCATTAATCTCCTGCACTAATATAAACAGTATATTCTAATAGAAAGCGATAAAAGTGCACGGAACATGTTAAATACATTATTAGGTTGATGAAGATCACTCATATTAATCCAGGTCTGGCTTCACAGCAGTTTAATCAAAGCTGCCTGGAAGATGTAACAGAGTGGTCATGGCATTCACTGCCTTTTGTGCTGAGTGAGTCAACAAATGACTAAAATTTTATTACTTCTTCAACTTACAACTTATGCAAAATTGGCCAGAGCAGGCTTAAAAAAAAGGGAAGACCACAGGTGGAACAAAACCCAGTTCTGTTTCAATGGGGAAATTGTGCTGCCAGAGGTTGCTGATGATCCACCTAGAAATTTGTGGGGTCTTGATAGCCACAGTACTTACTTCCCCTTGATCTGACAGACTTACATTAATTGGATTTTTATCCTGTATGGCAGAGACACAAGATATCAGTACCCTCTTACTCCCTATAGCCAAGGAACAAAAAGAGAGAGATGAAAGTCTTTTGTTCCTTCTCATGGCCTCTAAGGATGACAAATAAATCTCAGTGCTAGTGCTTCCTGTGTAGCACAAGCTCATATAGCTCATATGAGTTTGTTATGGAATTGGGAACAGGAGGCTTGGGAGAGTCAATCAGCGGTGTCAGCCAACAGCAAATGGAAAGAAAAAGGGTCTGTAACTTGGCCACACAGTGGTCTGAGCTACAAGTCATTTTTGCTCTAACTCGAAGTTATTAATAGCATGACTTACAAAAGCCTTCAGCAACACTTACATGTCATTTCATCAGGCACTAAATAAACACTAAATAACAGACAAAGTCTACCACCCAGAGTTTACCACTGACACAAAAAAACCTGAGAGCTGAAAAAGGAACACAGGACAGGTATGAAACTGAGCCAACAAATTACATCATTTGTTGAGGTAATTTGTAGAAAAGCCAACAACTGACCCTAAATGCTAACCCAGCATATGCCCCTTCTCTTGAGAGCATACCACAGTGAGGACATTTACAAACAACAATACAGTGGCAAAGAACTGAATCATCCTTTTGCCTGGGCTGCTCTTGGATCTCTGGAAATTAAAACTTCACTGCTTGGAGGCCTCTGCTCTTCTTCCACCATCAATAGGTGGGGTTGATTACAGGTCATTTGAAAGTTACCTGTGTCCTTTATGACAAAATAATCTATTATATCTGTCATAAAGCTATATATCTAACTGTATTATGATTTCTTACTAAACATCGCTATATATTTTGTACCACAGTGTATCACAAAAGTCTGCAATGAATTTAATTTATCACACAAATATATATATTATAGAAAAAGAAGATTGTTTCTTCACCAAAATACATGGTCTCAAACGTTTGTTTTTCAAAAAAAAAAAAAAAAACCAAAACTTTTGTAGAATGCCTTTTGGGATTACACAAACTGCAGTGCTTTCTGTAACTCTTACATTTTGTGTGACAGGTGAAGTACACAGCATAGCCCAGCAGTAAATGGAAAAGCTGCCCAGATCTGGTTTGTTGCTTACAGGTTTCAGGTTCACCCAGGTGGATCAGCCCCTAGACACTCAGGTGGGCCAGGACCCACAGGTGACCAGTTAGTCAGCAGCATTGACAGCTCCTCTGCTGGATCTCTGGTTCTTTTGACAGGAATTTCTACTTCTGGAGCCTTAAGCTACATTTCTGTTAAGAACTACATTAGCTCAAAGAGACACTGGATTAATGAAATTGAAAATGCTCAGAAGAAAAATGTATGTGGTACTTTAACCACTTTTAAGAAACATGAAGTGCAAGTGATGGAAGGGTGACCTTTATCTTTTCTACCAACAGAAGCCCAACCTCTCAGGCAAGTGAGAACATAATTTATCCCTGTGCTTTGTTCTGTTTAAAGATGTGATCTTCAAACAGCATGAGATCTGGTTTTAACAGTTTTGCAGTATAGGTAGAGAGAAATAAATTGTTTAAGAAGAGATGTTAGTTTTAAAATAAAGCTAAGAGGCCCACACAGCCCTCTCTTTGGTCAACACTGATACTTTATGTCCTGGGCCTTAATTTCTCAGGTAATGTCATACTTGAAACATCATCACTAGAGTGGTCTTATCAGTATTTTCTACTCTACATAGCTGAATGAGTTGGCTTTTCTTTTTAAAATGTTTCTCTTGCAAGATGATTTTTCAATTACACCACTGCTAGGAAGATTCATTAGAATGAAGCCATCACCTCCTTTCCTCTCTTGCAGAAAGCCCATTTTGGTAGAAAGGAAGGCAATAAAATATGCTCTGCCTAACTGAATTTCTGCCACATCATTTTGCAGGGCAAAGAATATTCATTGGCAATTGCCACAAGAACACCTGGGGTCATTAAAAGTCCCAAAAAATCTAGTAAGTTCAAAAGGTGAAACAGGAAAATGCTAAAGGAGGAGGATGACTACTACTATTTTTAATCATCATTTAATCAGTTTCATTTTTGACTTATCAGGAGTAAAGAAGCCAAATAAAGGAAAATTAGATGGTTTTTATCATTTATAGTCAGAACTTCATTCTAAATATATTTGTTTCCCTTTGTAGTTACTAATTTTGGTAAATCTAGCACTTTTAAATGCTACTAGTATAAATACAGCCGGATTCAAAGTTATTGGTGCATTTCTTTAGTAAAGCATAGCACTAAAGAATAAAATACTATTCAACTTACTTAAAATAAAAAGTTGGTTGTCCATTTCCTTCAGAATTTTAGCTTTCCCTCAGGGGAAATCTGGAAGTTTTAAATACACTGATCCTTAGCTTTGCCACAATTCTATCTTTTTGACCTCTTACATATTTTTGTATGCTGTCATGTTTTTGATGATTTGTTTTTAAATTATAAATCTGATTTTCAATTCATTTTTCTTAAAAAAACTTGCTACAATTCTTTACAAAAATCTACATGCAGTTTCATTCTTAAGGCCAACCAAGGATTTACAATATGCTAAACTGAGCAAAAATTCTGTAGTAATCAGCACAATATATTTTATACTCCATCACAATAATTTTTTCTGTCTCCACATCGATATAACTTTTTCTGCTTTTTACAATGGTTTACAACTTAAATAATTTAATACAACAGTTGTTATATTTTTATTGCAAGCTTATAAAACTTGCACGGTAAGTCTCTTGCATGCAATATATTAAATAAAGAAATGACAGAGAAGAAGGGGAACTGATGATTACTAAAACTGTAACTCAGGTTCTGAATGTGTCATAAAGTGCTTCTGGCTCACTTGCATTCTGCACAACTTGTCAAAGTTCCTCAGATGAGTCGCCTCTTCATATTCAGTTCTTGCCTATTATTCCAGTACAGGTAAAACAAAGATTTCACATTTCAGTCAGTGCATTGATGAAGGGACGGTCAAAGGGAAAGGACCCAGCCTAAAGAGGCAAGGGGCAGTAATGCCATTTCCAGCTCTGCCATTGAGTTGCTGGAAGACCCTGGGCAATTTATTTGGCTTCAGGAACATGCATAGAACTATGCTTTATTTAATTTTGAAAAAGCTTCAGTGGTGTATAGACACACTCCTTAAGTATAAGGCAGGACCTTTCTGTCTCATTTTTGTGTTTCTAAGCAACTGAAATACTTGATCCTTTGTAAAATAAAACTCCAGATTTCATACTTCCATTTTGTAGAATAAAAAGAAGTACTTTCCTGTCTTTGTGAAATGCTTTAAGAGAATTGATGAATAATTGTTACTGCTTTAGTGTATCTGAGAGCTTATGTAAAAAATTGCTGCTTCAGTAAGACTCTTTAAAATTATGTTTTACATTAGAGAACCACTTTAAATATTTTTACAGACACAGTTCTGTCCATCTCTACAAAGTAGGTCACTGTATATCCTGTATATCCACAAGAACACATAAGTCTGCCACATCTAAAACCTCTTTACTGATAGCTTATGTAAAAATAATAAATAGTGATCCAAATTTATGTCAGAATTAAATTTTATATACTTGGAAATATATGCTATATGCATTTCTATTTCAATTTCCATCTTTCTATTTCTGTAATTATGCATATTTTTGAAACTCAGGATAAAAATTTATCTGTTTTACAGATTCTAAGATAAGGCTTGATGAAAACATCCAGAAGTTATTTCTGATGGCTTGTCCAAAAATACAGAATTCCCATAAACCACTTACCTGTTTAGTCTTAATATTGCTAATGAAAAGACTTTGTCTAGATGATTAAAATTTCTTAGTAGAAAGGCTTGTAACCGCTAAGAGATACAACACAGACAGCTGAGAAAGGAACTTACAAATATTTCTTTTTGTAGAAAAATACGGTAAGAGTGCAGATATACGAAGATTAATTTCTGAATTGTGTTGCTATGATTTCAGCCCTTGCCTACATGAATCACCCATTCTGTAGGGTGAAGAAATAAAAATGTCTGCATACTCTCTGAGATCTTTGGCTTTTGCTTGATGCTTGAATGATCCACTGTGAAAATGAGTAATGGAAATAAAATCAGCATTGAATTCCAAGATTAATCAGCAAGATTTTTTTTCCTCAAAATATAAAGCAAAAAGTAAAACTTGAAAGACAGGTATGCTTGTAAGCTTGAAAAACTTCAAGGAAAGTACCTAGAGGATTGCAACTCAGTTTCATTTGACTGTTACCTTTTTTCTTGTCTTTAAGTATCTTAGCTATGATATTTACCTTTTTACGTTTGCAATTATAAAGGAAATTAGATCAAGTCATCTGTATTATGTGATGGATTTTAAGAACTAGATTAAGCTCCCCCAATCCAGAGATGGATGCATGCTTAATTCATTGAATAGTATTTGAGAACTGATGAAAAATATGCTGCATATAGTGTTCCAATTTCTGTTTATTGCCTGTAAAATGAGAAATCTACTCACCAGAATACTGTTTCCAACTGAACCAAACTGTGTATCCTTTGCAAAATATTCAATAAGAGTGGGCATGCTACGAATAAATCACTTGGAAGGCAGGAATAACTTCTCAGTAATAAACAATTTAAATCATTAACTCCTTAGTGCCAGCTTAAAAAGACAAATCAAGATCACAAAATATCTAAAGAATGAGCCAACTTCCATATGGAAATGTCTAGAAGTCAACCACTACTATTGCTACTTTTCCTACTATTGCTTACTTTTTACTGCTAATAATAGCAGACATTGAAATCCATATGCTGCATTGGTTCAGTAAATTTGTCTCTTAACAAGTTAATAAAACAGTGATCCCCACATAGTCTTTCCATCAAACTTTCATAGAAAAAAATGAGAATATTAAATGTGCTAAGATAGGGAAGATCTGCTCCATTTGCTCTGCAATGATAATCTTTTACAAAAGAGGATTTTTATTATTAATTCTTTGCCTTCTGGGGATATTATAATTTCCTAGAATGTAAAAATGCCTTAAGCACAGCAATTTGCTGAGCTAGACTGAATTTCAGGATGTTTCAAATGAGCAGATAAACAACTGCATAATAAGCAATTATTAGATCAAGACTATACAGTACAGATATAGCAGTGAACCAGCCAATGGACAAGCAAGTAGCAGATACTGTTTTTAAAACTAAGATTTAATGATGCTTTGACATGCATCACAACATTTTTGTTAAGAATTAAATACCCTACTGCTTATTTTTTCTTTAGAAATGTGGATTATTTTTTCAATCAAATCCTTAGGGTCTTAATCATTGGACACATCCCTTTGCACATGAATAATAAGGAGTTTACAGGCTGAAAATAACTCATGTGTTAAAAGTGATTAGACTAAATATTTCTTTCAATTAAGTAGTTACAAATCAATTGTGTAGGCCTGTTAAAACCTAGTAGCCTTGAATTCTGTATCTTCTTAATGAAATATATTATTTTATCTTGCTAAATAAAGAGTCAGATACACCATAGAATAGTCAAGTGTAAAATTATAGCAATTTATACAACTACCATGTTTTTAGGACCTGGGTATTCTTTACTTATACAAAATTTTGTCAAGCAGGCAGAATGGCTGGGAAATGTGGCAGCTAGTTGAGAAACATAACACTTAGGCTATTTAAGATGCAGAATAAAGTTATTAGCTGAGCTTTTCTCTAAAAGAATCAGACATGGAACAGTAAGAAGGGCTGATATCTATAGTGACAGCTTTATGCTTCAGATCTACCAAAATGATTTGTCCATTGAAATGAATGACAAAATTTGCACTATTCAAAATTACTGTTTTAATTCTGACTTGTTTGCATCTATGAGTACTACTTAAAAGAATTTATGTGATTCATTAGTATAAGTCATACTCATTAATATGAGTGTTGCAAACACCATTTTTAATATAGGAAAATCCAAATTCAAAACCAGTGGTTTGCATCAAAACCAGATTTTGTTTTAAATTTAGAATGGAATTATTCTTATGTAATTTGAAAGTTTAAAAGCCAAATATCTGATGAAAAACAGCCCTCTGTTCTAAATGATCATTAATCCCATTTCAAAATATGATGAAGGGTCCTTAGAGGTGTCTGTCAACCAACACAAAGAACCAAGGTCATTAGGTTAAACAAAACAGTTAACTTGTTTTAGGCAGTTCGAAAAAATTGATTTTATCTGAACTGACCAGGCAACTGTGAATTGCATCACTCTTTTTTATAACAGCAACAAGAAATTTAAATAGGCCTCTGGTTAAATGAGTTGTTACTGCAAACAACTTCATTGCACAGTCCTTTACATTAAATGGTCAGCTAATCCTTCCTATTTCAAATTCTTCTGGAATGGTTTTCCAGTCTCAAAACATCAGCTTTGAGTGAAAATTTAACTGATGTTCATAAAAGGCAATAAAGCTAAAAATGCAACAATTGTAACAGCAGAATGATTTAGACGTACTTTATTTAGAAACATATTACAATCTAGTAATAAATGCAGTATAGTAAACTTTTCTTTGTCACTCCCTTTGCTCAGATGAGTTTAATTTTAAAAAGATGCAAAATACAGAAGTTTGCCACTTGGTAATTCTGTATTGGAAGATGTTTTAAAGGAAACAGACTAGAAGAATCAGACTAGAATAATCAGAAAAGCAACAATATAAACTAGAAGCTTCTTTCTCAGATCTGCTATTTTTTAGTCTGCATTTCCTCCTAGTTGGCAACTGTGAGAACATTTCAAAACCCTTGTGAAAGGGACTGGTCTTCAAACCTATCATGGCTGCAGGGCTAAATTTAGACATTAGGCCAAGCTTAATTTTAAGTGTTGGAAATGAAGAAGCTTTCTCTGACAGGTTAATTAAAATAAAGGAAGCTATTTAAATCTGCCCAAGGATATTCATGTCACTGGCAGTCTTAGTGGTGACATTTGGTGGGCAATGTGTACCTGACATAGTTAAATGGATGCACCATATAAAGTAATTTTTTATGGAACAAGCACTTCATATACACACTGTTAGGTAAGATAAATACACATACTTTCAGCCCTAAAGAACCAAATTTAGCTAAGACTAATATATTGGTTCTGCTCTAGCTAATGCAATTATTAATAAAGGGTCACCAAGTAAACTTTCACCTCCTTTGGTGAAAGGAAGAGGAACTAACTCACAGTGATACATTTCCCTATATTTATAGGATTGCTGGCACAGAACCTTGTTAGACATTGCAGAGCTGGGAGGTGGGGAAAGGATTTTGGTGGAAGAGGTTGCTACTTGTATTCTGGGGTTCATCTAAAGGGTTTTAAATAGCTGAATGCACAAACAATAGCCGTTTTGGCCTGTTACATTAAGGAAAAACATCAGACAATGTACTCTATGTAGAGAAAGATAGTTCAGCATAGATTTGTACTACATGGTGTTTGACACACCTGTACTAGGAAGGGTAATGGAAGTAAAACTTTTACATTAGTTCTGACAACAGGACTTAGATATAGACAATACAATCACATCAGTGACTTTTGATAATACTCCTCTGGTTACACTACTCTTATTACGAATTCTTAGAGCACAGCCTATGCAATTCCACATTCCTGGTACTCTTCCATGAACTTGACTACAGGTCATGTGCATACATTGCTGGTGATTTACTTGCAAAATTAGTCTTATATAGGCAATAATTGACTAGTCTGGCCTAAAGCCACAATATTTTCAAACAAGCTTAATTTTTGTCTTTAATCTTCATCACAAAACAATTTTAATAAGCAAGATTTACTCTTACCCATAGTAAGAATAGACTATATCTTTATCTCTAGTTCATTTACATGGTATTGAAGTTCCTTTTACCATGTGACAGGTCAGCATCTACCACATTGAGCACAGCTTTACCCATATTGTGTAAACTAGGATCTTTTACTGCCCAGCAGTATGTCAGCTCAGTAGAATGAAATCTTTTCTATAGCAAATATATTGCTAAAAAACAGATCAAATTCCTGAATCCAAGCCATCAAAAGAAAAAATCAAATACCCAGAGCAGTCCATGGCACAACACCCAAAACCAGTAATAATTTAACTTCTGCAGGACAAGCTGATGTGTTTAATTTCTGTATCAGCTGTTTTTCGGTGTACAGTTCTAGCATTAGAGCAGTACATTTTTACAGGTTATATGTTGGCAAGGATATTGTGATTTGGTGCAGGGCTTTTTTTCACCAATACTTTTTATCTCTAAAGTTTTAAAATGGAGGCAGCTTCTCAGGAAACTACCACTAGTTTAAAATTGCCATTATACATCATATTTGTCCTGTTCTGACTTTCCCTTTTCAATGCAATGGTCAGTAGAATTTCTCTCATGTCTCATAAGCATTTCCTGTCTTAGATCCTGGCCACCATTTCTCTCCAAACAGAGTAGGCTCTCCTGTGAGGAATAATAAGCCACATTAGTTTTGGAACCACTTTAATTAAGAAAGGAACTAGCAAGAATTCTCTGAAGGTGATGAGTAGTTTAAAAGGAGAAGGAAGGAATATAGTCCTCAATAAATAATTCATTCAAGGAAACACTTTGCTCTCTGATGTAAATCAGCATCAATATATTGCATGAGATTATTTTATGATTGTATGAAGGTTCACTCTATGGATTTCAGCCATTTGTAAGCTTCCTTTTGAAAATTAAGGAAGGAAAGTACTTTCTTTCTCAGGCTTTGTGAAAGCCTTTTGTGACTGGTTACATAGAGATCAATTCCTTCCTGTTGAATTAAAAAATATTTAACTTTGACACCAAGTCACTTCCTTGCCTTCTATGTCTCAGTGCATTCTTATTACCCAGTGTCACAGACTATTATTTGAAGGAGGATAAAGCTAAGTTTAATCATTTATAAAAGCAACAAATAAAATCAGAGGCACTGAATAGCCATAGCCACTACCCCAAACTTTAATGTCAGGAGCAAAACATGTTCTTCATATAAACTTTTAATTACTACTTCACAGATTATTAGTAAGTTCATTACTTACTGAGTGAAATTAACTTGTGGTAGCCTTTAAAACTATCATTAATTTTTTTATAGCAAACACATATGCTCTACATCCAAAATACACTTAAAATTTTCAATAGCACATATCTCTTCATGTGCTCTGTGGTCACCACACAAATGAAAATATATTTAATTGAACAGGATCTATAAGTAACAGTGAAATTTGCCACCAACAGATAAAATAACACATATATAATGAAAATACAAAGGAAGCAAGCCAAGAACAATAATGCTAAAAACCAAGCTTAGTGTGCTTCAGAACCAGCAGCACATATTCTTTTTCTTTAAAGCAAAAGGATTAAGTCAAAAGGAATTTCAAGAATAAGGTTAAGGTCTGGCACAGAAATATAAGCTGACATCAAATTATGTATCAAGTTTAATTAGAGAACCTATGATAACTCAAACTGTGTGTAGGGAAAAAAAAAGAAAATATATCTGAAAAGACCCATTAATATAAATATGGAACTATTTCCTTTAGAAGATGGTCTGACCTGATTAAAATCCTGACTCTATAAAAGCTGAAGGAAGTTTTGCCGCCAACTTATGTGGAGCCAGGATTTTATGAATTGTGTCTTCATTTGCACCTGTTTACATTGTCTGCTTTTCATGTCTTTTGGCATTTTGGAATCTGTGCTCCTGTGCAGAAGGAGAGTAGGCTTGAGAAAATATTTGGCTAGAATTCAGGAGACAAAGTTCAATTTCTGTCACAGGCTTACTGAGAAAACGTGAATAAGTCATTACCTCCTTCTCTTGTCTCCAGGTTATTTCTCAGTAAAATACAGGTGATGAAACTAAACTTCTTTCTAAGGTCTCCTGAGATCAAAGTATAAAAAGCACTACAGTTAGGAATATTTTTTATTTTTCATCACTAAAACTGCTGCTTACAAAATTCCAACAAGACACCAGTGTGATACCTCTGAAGGCACAAGATGAAAAACATAACTGGGAATTGTAGAACCTTCTGTTTCTTAGTGAGAATATGTAAGAAAGAAAAAATAGCTTTTAGATTGCTAATAGTGGCATATATAAAAAACATTTGTATGTAAATACATGACTACTAAAGAAACAGTTGAGGAATAAAATTGGGAATCCACAATACAATTAATGTGTTTATTAGAAATAAGTCAGAATAGTGGAATCACTGCTTCCAGGTAATTCCTTGCTACAGTAAGCTGCATATTCCCCTGGAAATGACAATAAAGCTTGTGAATTTAATGAATTTTGATCAATCTCTACATGGACAGAACACTGAGAATGCTGACAGTCTTTCTTTAATTGCTAACAGTCTGAACTTACTCCAGTAGTTGCATATTTTCAGTCCACAGCCTGCAGAGTGGCTGTGAACTATTTGGCCTTTCATTTTAGCTTCCGTCTTGCAATGAAATCTGTGTGAAAGGTTCCTGGGGCTACAAATTCTATCCACTTCAACAGAAGGTCATGATTATGCTTTTAGGGACAATGAAATATTTTAGCAAATTTTAGACAAATTCTATTTCTTTCATGTTTATTGCCTGACTTTTTAGGTGTTTTGTGTAACATAAACTCTGTAATCCATAAAGAAGCAACAACAATCACAGTCAAACAGCTTCAAGTCAGCCAAGTGAACTAGTCAACTCCAGTTCACAATTGCAGGATGAAGCTTGGGGATGATCAAGAAAGTCACCTCAAACACCAGATTAAAACACCCGTAGGAGCTTTAAGATCATGGAACAGATTAATGAAGCTAATGCAATTAATTCCAAACATGCAGAAATGTTTAGCCTTTAGGAGGAGATAAAAGATTCATATCTGGTCAAAGGCTATTTATCAAATGACCTAACACGGAATTGTCACTTTGCAAATTTAACACAACTAGTAAAACTAACAAGTATTGCTGCAGGAACACCAGCAGTTGTTTTACAAAATATTTGTTAAGGGTTATAGTGTGTCTCTGAGTCTGTTTTTTTGTGACGATGAACATTTGGCAGAAGGGTTGTTCCCTGAGAACTACCAAGAGCCCTAGTGATGAATCTGATCATTTAAGATGCAAAATGTACTTGTGTCCAATTTCCTGTATTGCAATTTAACTTGCAAGTATAGGAAAATCAAGCAGAGTTGTTATTTCCTATATAATTTAGCCTTTGCAAGAAAATTTATGCATCTCCCATTACTTTCCTGTGAGGTAAAGGATGGCAGAGTAATAGATGAGATACAGTCTGTGAAGTACAATGTCAGCAGTATAAGGGTAAAATTTCCTTTCTCTGTCTTGGTATGGTCTCTCCAACTGGTACATTGAAAAATGAATTTGGAGACCCCTGAGCAGCTATTGCCATGCTGTTCCCACTTTATGAATACACAGAACACTTCCAAGGCAGTACTCCGAAAACTAAAAAGAAGCCAAGATGAGTTTGCAGAATTGCAGTCAGATGCAAATAACATTTTGGATGAAAACTGAAGTATAAATATTTTTGGACATACTTCATAATACTAGAAACTTAAAGTGGTCTCTAAAAACACAGAGCCCGAATACTAGCTTAGAAGAAAATACCTGGAATTTCTTAAAACGTCAGGAAGAAAGTGACGGCAGGCTGCTTAGGCAAATAATGAACACATGAAAATCACAGGAAGTGTTAAGTAGTTCAGCAAGACAAAGGTAAAAAAAACCTACCTTAGTACTTAAGCTAAATATAACCACAAAGGGCTTGTATTTACCTGCATAAAACCATAGTTAATACAGCATGAAGGAAAAGAAGTCAGTACTTCACTATATCTTCTCTAAGATGGTATTAGGATCAGCTGACTGACAAGGGGAAACTTTTCTTGGAAGAAACGAGAGCAAGGGGATAATCATGCGCATATACATATATATCTGAATATATACCTTTTTTAACTTGTAAGACTGTTCCTGATTTTTGGCTCACTGTGCCTGCTTTCAAGTTTTACTCTTGTATTTCATGATTCAAGGCTGAGACATGATTTATGTGGTCCATAATAAGGGACAAATGAAGTTAAAAGAAAGGACAAAACCAGGAGATCAAAAAGGAAGAGCATAAAAGATCAAGCAAGTGAAGTACTTCAAGATGAGGCCTCACATTTTCTATCATCTCTATTGAAAATGAAGCATTAAATTGTGCCTTTGTACTGGGTGAACTGTGCTTGAGATTTCTCCCGGTGCTGTTAATAGCATAATTTCTGTTAATTTCAATAGGTTCAGATTTCATTCCACCTAAAACCCAAAAGAATGGCATTTGACTTGATTTTCATAGCTTATATTCTTAGTGTTTGCTGAAAACAAGCTTAAGCTTGTTTTATCTGTCTTGACAAATTACATATCAGAGCAGGTGCCATCCTTTGGATGAACTAGAAACTGCAGTCTCTCCCTAGAATTATTCTGGTGTAAATGGTCTTGCCTCTAATTCCATGGTTTCTTCTGCAATGCTTTTCCATCAGCTCTTGGACAGGTTTGCTTTGTGTACCAGAATAATAAACCAATCTTCCTTTGTTTGGAAAATCCTATGTAAGTCTTAGTGTCTTGCAAAAAGTGTACTATTTGCTTTTTCCTCTAAATGATAGTATGGGAGGCATGACTGGATATTTTAAAAATGTGTCTTACAATGATTAAAATAATCAATTGAGGTTCCTAGCCAGCTCAGAGCTAAAAATATACCATCTCTTAGAGAAGATCTAATACAGTATGACATGAATGCACCTTGGAACTGATAGTCTTGTTATAATAATTGACTGTGAATGAGTCTGCTTTAAGTGATGAGAACTCCTGAAAAGCTTTTCACACTTGATGCAGTATATTCACAAAAAGTGAAATGTAAAACACCATGAACACATGCAAAAGAATATTGTAAGCAATGTGCTTAACTCCTGCCTAACACCAAAGTGTTCCTTTCAATCTATACTTGCCAAAGACATTTTCTGAAATGCATCCTATGCTAAACTTATTACAGAATAAGCATTAATTTCTGTGGCAAGGAAGTATTATGCATCATGGTTTCCATCAAAATGAAATTTTAACATGCCTTACAAGTTTGCAAAACTCTTGCATAAAGTATTCTGAAACAAATTAAGCCAAAAATGACAAGCAATGCTTTTAATGAAACCACTGTTAAACAGCTGAGGTTTCTGTTTCCAAATTTTTAAAGGATCAAAAGTTTAGGTGCTTTGCATGCTATCAAGATAAAAAACAATCACAAGAAGAGAAAATAATAAGAAAATGAAAATTTAAAAAGCCTCATCTAAAGATAGAAATCCTTATTGTTTCTGTTGCTATTGTAATCTGAGTGACCCAAATACTTGATTAAATCACAGCAGGTAAGTTATGCTACATGACATAATACAAAAGAATTCAAAGCACATTCTATGTAGTTATTGCACAGAAAAAAAAGAGTAATCAGCTAAATTAGAATATATTTATCATCATCTATATAACTGTAGAAAATGCCTTAGGCTGGCTTCTATTTGTTCTTTTCATAAAAGCTTGGAAATGAGAAGATCTCTGGACTATTTTAAAATGATGAAGCTATTATGGCCATAAGAAGAGCAATCTCAAAACAGATTTGATCTCAGGCTCCTTTCTGGAGCAAAATGTGCACTTCAACAAACTATTCTTCTTCAGGGGGTCTACTTAACTTTTCTCACTCCTATACTGCCTCTAAAGAGAAGCTCATTATGAGAGGTGCTGAGCATCTGTAACTTAAGCGAGGAACTTCACAAAAATAAAGCCCTATAATTCTACTTTCCTGGGTGAAGTTACCAAGTTAATTCTTCTGGAACAGGAACTTGTTTGTACATCTCAAACAAATTTACCTCCACAGCATCAGTAAACTGATGTGATATAGCTGATATATATTTAAGAGTAAAATAGGTGAGATCTTCTTATTTTTCTTACAACTAATTTCACCCAATTATTTGGAATACTAACTCTTACATTCCTGGCAGAATGATTTAAACAAGCCAGGACTCTGTAAATGTCAGAAACAACAGCTTCAAAGTACTTTTTTTTCTTCAAGCAATATTACTATAAAGTGAAGAGAATAAACTTTGATTTTCAAAGTTCCTAAAGTCTTTATATCCTAATAAGCAAAAGTTTTGAACAAAGTTTTGAAGTTCTCTAGGCATTTTATAGTTTAAAATTTTATCTTGAAGATTAATTTTAAATTATTTTAGAAAACCTACTAAACCCCAGTCAAATTACTATCTGGCCCCCATATCAAACGATATAACCAATATGTTTAAATGAGGAAAACAAAGTTTTTTCTTACAGAAGATATGACATTACTGATGATGTAAATATTGAGCTTCATAACAGGATTCCTCGTACTCAAATTTCTCAGTCATTATCAAATGAATTAGAATTTGGAAGCACACTGGCTTTAGACTCTCATAAGAAATATTCTAGCTATGTAACAGGTCAATGATAATTCTAATTCTGAACTTGTGTGAATTCTGTTAAGATAAAGAGATGGAAAGAAGAAAGCAGAAATGTGCAAACTATAGAGAAATGAGTCAAAAAGAACTCCCACCAAAACCAAAGAGCCCAGACATTTCTAAGGAAACATTTCTCTTTCAAAGATATGTTCCAATAGGAAAAATCTGCTTGTTGGTTTCAGTTATTATTATTCAAGTAGGTAGTGGGAGCAATCTTTTATAAGAGTGTGGGGTAGTAGTGACAGACAGAAAGAAACAGGTTTTTTTTTTTTTCTGAATCTGCAGTTAAATGCCACTATTTTTAGCCAATTGATTGTAATTTAATAATAATTTATAGTCACAGAATAATTTTGGGAATCACAGACTAACTTTGAGGGAGTAAGGCTCTTTGAAAACCATATAGCCCCATCTCCCTGATGATAAGAGCAAGAGTAACTTTTGGACATTTGACCAGTTTTCTAAGGGCCTTGTGCTGTCAAGTTTTCAGGATCTCCAAGGTGGAACTGCTACAGCCTGTGGGTTTCACTCTTGTGGAGAAAAATGCAATCCTTGTGTCCAGCTGTAATATCTCCTCCCGCAACTTGCAACTGTTGCTCCCTATCCTGTTGTAGCTCATCTCTGAAAAAAATCCTCTCCTTCCCAGCCATGCCTATGAAGGTAAGGGAAGACTGCAATTTGTTTCCTCCACAGGTGAACCTTTCTTCCCTAGGTGGAACTAAGCCAGTTGCTTCAGTCCTTTTTCCTCTGTTCTATGTGCCACTCACATGACCTTTTACTTTAGTGGCTCTTTTTTGGACTTTCTCCAGTTTGGTGATCTCCTTCTGTGATTTTCCTATCTTAGTATTTCAGGAATGTCAGCTGACATCCCTCTATCTACTGGCTACACTCTTGCCATTCAGAAGTAATGTAGAAAGAGAAGAAATTGTAGTTTGCTACAATGGAAAACATCACCTTTTTCCAATGTTGATACTTCAAACTTAATATGCAAGTAGAAGAGACATGACTAAAGGGACTGTATTATAAATGTGCTTTCAGTGTCAATGAATTTGAGCTACTAATCGGATTTTCACCCAGCTGATAGGATGCATTACTTGTAAAGGCTGAGCAAAGTCCAAAACAAGTTAAAAAAAAATACGGATTTTTCATTTCATTAGTAAGGACTGGAATGACTCACTAATACATAAAAACTTTATGCTGTTTTAAACCTAAATTTATCAGAAATTTAAGAAGAAATAGGCTATTGGGAGCACAACTGCATATATTATGCAAAGTCTAATTCCATGAAGTGTAACAATGGCAAAATACTTTCTTTTGATGGTTAGTTACAGCTGTGTTCTTGGATTATAAATTACAGTGCAGATGGCAAAACCAAAGAAAATAACCTTCCTTTCTACTTTTTCATGGTGAAATGGAATCATTATACCAGAGAAGTCAAATGAAACCCGAAGCCAAATTTGTGGGCAGTAAAGTGGTTGAACAAAATTACAGTACTTTTATGGATTCTAAGCATAGTTTTTATATATTTGCTTCTACCTCAGAGTATAACTTTGAGAGAATTTTCAAAACCAAAGAAATCATCCTTTACAAATGCATGCTGAAAATACTTTAAACATAAATCTGATTTGTAACACTTTTTAAATTTAGACAATAATTAGGAAGCAGTATCCTTCAGACCATTTTCCAGTCACAACTTTTTCCAGAATTTAAAAGACTGCAATCTAATAATAATTAAAAAAAATCCATATCCACATTTTAGCAGCCTTGGAAAAAAAAATCCAAAACCAAAAACTAAGAAACAAAACAGGAGCAAGAAAGCATATTTATCTTTTAGTCTGCATAAAAAAACCCCAAGAGAAGGTATGCTATTGAGTAGTAACAATGAAAATAGTAAGCTGAGTATTGAGGATGATGAGTTTGGCTGCACAGTCCAACTTTGAGTATGTACCAGAGGCAGTAAACACAGGAGACATTTTTCTCTAGCTGTCTGTGAGAGGACAATCAGGCCTTCTTCCTTATTCTGCCTGCTGTCTTCAGGTGTCCTCTCTATGCTGAAAAGAAACATGTCAGACCATGGAGAAAGGCCAAGGGCAGCGAAACAACTGGACAATGGAGTACAAAGGGATCTCATCACTTTTCACTCTGATCAGTAAATAATCCTTGTGTCCATGCTGACTCTGGACTTCAGAAATGTAGCTTCCTTGGCTTCCATTACCCAGAAGGACAAACAACCATATCCAGGCTACTAAATCAAACTCTGCCTGCAGCACTATATTCTCATAATGTTAAGTTTCTGCCTGCATTTGGGGTTTGAATCAGAATATAATTTCTGTTTTAGCTTCACAACTTTGTAAACAATTATTCCATGGCATTAGATAATGAAAAAATCTCATCTGTCTCCAAGCAAATGGCCAAACTTTTTGGATAGTCTCAGAGACTGCTCAGATGTGTTGCTGACAGACTCTCGATAGCTGTATTTGATACTAGATATATTGAACAGATCTATCTGTACAAAGAGGAGAAGATACCACATCCTACTGCTTGCAGAACAGAGGATTTCAACAGGGCTGACAGTGAGACACTTTACAAAAGGACTTTAAGGCATTACCCATTTTACTATTATACTTATTAAAACCCTTAAAAATTAGATTTTAAGCAGCTGCTTATCTAAAGGTAAAGCCTCAACAAGGAAAACCCAGCTTGTCTTATGACAGTCAAGGCATCTGACAAAACGTGATAGGCACCATCAGTGGTGTCTATGGTTGACAAGAGGCAAGATCTTATAGAAATAAATTAACTTTGAGATACTGGAGAAGGAAGAACTAGAAGAGACACTAGAGAGGAAGTAGAATTTCAAATAAGATTTATGGATGGTTTTGGCTATCAATCAGTGCTAGTTCTGACACCTCACCTTCTCTATTTCTATCTAAGAGTTATACAAATTACTGCTCTGAGCAGAATGATACTTCTCAGTGCAGAGGTTATGTGACAGAATGACTGACAATGATCAGCCAGCCAACTGGTTGGAAATGGATCTCTGTACACAGTTCTTCCTTCCAAAATTCAGTATTTTCTTTCATAGATCTATTTTGTTTGCTCAACAAAGAGCAAATGGCAAACATTTTGGTACTAAAGAAGAAATACAAAAGACAAGGTAGCCATCCTAAAGGTCCATCTACTGCAGTATTCTGTTTCAAGCAACAATCCTAAATAAGTATCTAGAATAAAAAATAACAGGGGATATAGCTATGATATTATGCCCAGTTCGTTTTAAGTCTACATTTGTTTTAAGCTCAGTGGGCTTCCTATGTCAGATGTAATTTCACTCACCGAAACACCATCATAGTTTTCTTTTTCTTCACTTGTAAATAAAAAGTAATATAGAGATGGATCTACACAAATGATTAAAAGTTTCAGAAATCAAAGTTCTTTAAATGTTTATAGATTTAGAATCACAGAATCATAGAATTGGTACCATAATATTAGCACACTGAAACAGATAAAACCTTCCTATGGAATTTTAAACTGTAATCTGTGATATGTCCCTAAGAAGTGAGTTTGTTACAAATGGTTTCTGGATAGCTAGACAGGTCATATATTCCTCACATATTAAACACCAGACGATACAAACTTGGCAATGGTTGCATGGCTGATGTCAGGCTTTCATAGCTGTTCTCTGTCAACAAAGCTTCTCAAAATTAATTTTGCTGTTGTAGTAAGGCATTTCTACTTTATGCATTTTATGCACTTTTATACAGTTTTACAGACATTTATGAACTATGGACAGACCATGTACACTTAGACCTGTCTAGAAGATACCATTTTTCTAGAAGGGTACTTATTTTTTCTGATTCCTCGTAGAGCTAATTATCAAACTACCCCTTCTGACTCATTACAGAATAGGCTGAGTTCTCATTCCATAAGTTTCTTTACATCGATTCTCTTCAGATTTTGATTGTATACCCTACTGCTTAACAAATTCAACAAATTTCAATATTTATTGAGTTAACATATTAACTACCATTAGGCAGCAAAGCCACTGCCTGGATCACTGGTGTCTAGCACCTTCCAAACTGCATATGAGAGGAATGCAAATCTGTTTTCAACATGTTAGATCACTTTGGAAATTCTTCTTTAAAACATATGACTTTTTCAATGAATGGTCTGTTTTTTGACAAGTCCATTCTGTCCTACAGGTCACCTGTAGGGAAGATGTAAATCTTCAACAGGAAAATTAAAGTCCACACAAATAATTCATTAAGTGAACGAATTGCTTTAGAAAAGCTACTGAACCCCAGTCAAATTATTCAGGAACACTTCAAAATAATGTGAAAACATAGATGGATAGAGTAATCTATAAATGTATCTTAGATTTTAGTGGCAGAAATTCTGAAAGACACATGAAGTAGTTGAAACAGCCTTACCAATATATTGCTAGTGCTCTGTATCAAGGATATAAGGGGTATACTCTAAACCAATCTTGGGTCAAAGAGTTAAAGAATCTATTTCCATTTAAAGTTTTAGTCAAGCTTTTTTATGTACAACTGTGCAATCCATAACCTTTAGAAGTCACAGTAGTCTACTATGAATAAAAGTGAGTTCTGGCTCTGGTCCCTGGTCTTAGCACTGAGGGGCTGAATTTTTCTCAATCTAGTATCTGTGCACTTAAAAAATAAATTTCCCATCCTAAAGGACAGAAGGCCTAAAGCAGGATCTAATATACTTTATATGCCTCACAGGCATAAATCACTTCTCTACCCAAATTCAGTCAAGAGACAACATTATTATTAAACCAATTCCCCATGTCTTTGACAGCAAACAAAAAAAAAAAAAAAATCATTTCCCACAGTTTCATGTGAGATATTCTGCCAAAAATATGTATACATTGACTTGCAGCATCTACAATACCAGCACAACCTTGAAAAAAATAGAAAAATTTTAAAATTTTAGCATTTTAACAGCCATTTAACAAATCAGTTCTCTTGACTGGATAGTTGGGGTAGTAATAGCAAGATTGCTATCTCTGTGGCTCAAGACCAACTTTAGTTACTTTTATCCTTTTAAAATGTCATTACAAACACGTCATTTCAAACATACTCATGAATCGCTATTTTCTAATTGCTCCTGTATATTAGAAGCTGATTCATTTCCCAAAGTACTAATATAACTTTTTTTTTTTTTTTTTCTTTTTCTGCTTGAATCATTATACTGGCAATTATATTTTCTTAACAGGAAACCCAAGAAATTAAAATTGAAATTTTCCTCTTTCAGGCTCACAATTCTTCTCACATTTCCATTGGAAAAAAGTTAATATAATTCAGTTAAAAAACAAGCTTAAGTTTTACAGTCCATTTCAGACAGTGTCATGTCATTTAATTTTTTTTTTTTGCCAAATTATATATGTTAGTCACAACACATACTCCATTTTAGTTAGTGCAAAGCTTGAGCTAGTGACTGTAATTTGATTTTTAAAAGGATTTATTTACCTGCTTCATTGTTACTCAGTAAAGAGTTCTTACTAACTGTTTAGTTTGTACTCATGTGAGCAGTTGTCCACAACTGTTGAGTAAATACCAATTACTCACATGAGAATGTGTAGACCTACATACAAAGGTGTTCAGGTTAAGATTCCAGTTGTCCCCGTGGGGAATTTTTTTCCAATTGTATAATGACATATCCATCAAGAAAGTTAACCTGAAATAAATTTCCAGTGCAAATTTAAAGTACATTGGCAAAAAAAAAAAAAAAATAACTTCAATGAATACAGGCATTCATTATTGTAAAAATATGAACATAGCATCTTGGTATTTTCAATTGATCATCTTCCTCCTCTCTCAGATTTACACTACATAATGCATTCTGAAAACTCTGTGTTTTGGAAAACATCTGGAAAATGTGTTGATAAAGCTATCTTTTATCAAATAGAATACTTCAAATCTTACCAGATGGAAAATCTTTAGTTTCAAAGCTGCATGCTGTACATGCATCAGGGTGTTATTCTGTCATTGCAAGGACTCTAAATGGGTGCCTAACCACCAGGGCTTCTCTTCCAACAGAATAAAAAGTCCCACTAAAGTAAGATATTTTTACAGTTGAGCTGATTTATACTCAGCCCATATTATATTTTTAAAAAATATATATAGCGTCACTGAAACTTGATAAACCCGTAAGTACTAAGGGCCTTTTAGACCTACACATTTACAGAGCAGAGCCACTTTAAGCATTACTTATATATTCATTTTAATTTTCCTACCAGATGGGCTATTCCTGTTTTCTTTTGCCTTTTTATATTCACAGTCCATTTTTACTTTAGTATTAAAAAGGCATTGTGTAGTATGGTGTCTGGTGAATGTAGGACCTTCTCTATTCCCAAATAAATATTCAAAAATATTTTGCATACATCTCATGAACAAGGCTTGTTAAATCATAATGTGATGACTTATAAACATTCATCATTCCTATACAGAAGTATAATCTAGTCAACTGCATGGTATAGCAAATCATCCTGACACGTTTATATTAATGCACATTTGAATGAGAATAAGAAAGAAATAGTCAAATTTATGTTAAAGACTTCTAAAGGCTTAACAGCATCTTACTAAGTATATATGTCAGCTTAATCTAATCCTCCTACTTCTAATACGTTCTGTGGTCTCAGTACGGTGCCCATAATGCTCTCGCATGTTATGAGGGATTGCCTCTGAGAAGTTCACCATCAGTACTACACTTTCTTCAATAAAACTTCACATCTGGTTTTAGGATGACAGAAAGCTATCTGTCTCCAATTTGCATTACAAACCTTTAGCTTCTTTTGACATGCGTAACTCCAGCTGTAATAATTTCCAATAACCTGTTACAATGTGCCAAGCAGATATACTCCTGATTCTCATCTTACTGTGTCAGGTAACAACACATTTCTAATATTTATTTGGACAATGTTAAATAAATGACAACTTCTTTATATCAAAACCCCCCATATTAGCTAATCAGAGGCTCATTTGAGAAGGCCTGTGGCAGTATTTGCTCCCTTCACTCCAATGATTTTAAGTGCTAATCAGAAAATGCTACCTTTATTTCTTTTCTGTGGTTTTGCTAGAAGAGACAATACATTTCAATTCAAGATGTTGCAAGATTTATTGAAGACTGTTTACTAAACTTATGACATGATGGAAGTCCTCCTGAAATCCACTAACCTGGAACAACTATCTCCTCAACCACCTTTCTTGATTTCTGAGCATCATAATTTCTACCTTTTCTATTACAGATACATGTCTTATGTGTTTCACATTAAAAATATTTGGAGAAAAATATCTATTATTCCCTGCTACATTACTATTTTTCTTCAGCAGAAAATGTATCTTCTGGCAATGAAGATCCAAAAGGACAGATCTACTTGTGGGATTAACAATGTCTAACACAAGTCAGAGATCAAACGTGTCACTAATGGATCCTCATACAGATGGTTAGCAACCTCTACTACCTGAGCTGAATTAATAAATTTCAATTGAACAACAGGTCTCTCAATATAATTTGCTTTCTTGCAGCCACATCAAGGAAGCAAAATTTTTTAAAAGTCTGTGTATTAGGCCTGGAGATTTACAAATGAAGACCAGTACTTTGCTGCTTTATCTTCTGTCCCAGTAAAATGATATTCTGTGTTTGAAAGGCAGTAGCATAGGTAAATTCTGTTACCCACCTAGACCTACTCTGCAACAGAAAGTAACCTTTGGAGGTAATAGAAATCACCACTGAGACATTCAGATACACAAAATATCTCAGGACAAGTCTATAGAGAAAGGTATGAGCAAGTTTTGGCCATACTCAGAGCTGACAAGACACAGCCACTGCAACTGTGGAAACCAGTACTGCTCCCTCTCGGGATTTGCCCCATACAGATACACACATTCTAGAACAGGACAGGCTCAAGAGGAAAACAGGAATAAACTGGAAGGAGCTATTGAAGGAACAGGAATAAACTGAAGAAGCTGGATGTGAAAATGGAAGGAGCTATTGTTATCAGAACTTAAAAATCTCTAATACCTTGATCTAATCTTATAAAAAGGTTAGAATATCTTGGGATTCAAAAGAAAAACCTGACACTATCTCTGGTATATTAAAACTGGGAAACACACTAAAAGATACATAGAGTTGCAGTAGTTCTGCCTGTCAAAATTAAAGACTGCAAACAATAACAGAGAAGATAAAACACAGACTATGTCATGCTTATGGACACAGTCAATGGGATACTGAAATTAATGGGAACAAATTGGACACCTCACACTACACTCTTTTAACTGAGAGTTAATATATACGTGTAAGTATATTTTAAATTGTGAGAAGTAGAATTAAACTGCTAGTGCAAAACATAGTCAAGTACATTGTTCGCTAACATGCTGCATCATTTTGAAAGCTGATGATGCTTCACTGGAGACTGCATGTCTTACAAAGCTCCAAGAACACATATTACCAGTACACTTGAATATGTCCTGTGTCTTAACAATATAGTAATAATCAGACTTCTGATGTTCAATCAGAATAAGCGTGTGTGTGTGTGTGTGTATATATATATATATATAGTTATCAGATATAAATTACCGGCAACACAAACTTCAGCAACAACCACTTTAATTTGAGAAATTATTTTTTGTATATATATATCAAACTTATTCTTTTCACAGATTCTTCTTCTTCTTTTTGCATGAACTTTCTAGAAATTTTTCCTAAGAAGAAAAATTTTATTTTTAAATTCTTCATCAAATTCAGTGAATTAGTGTTCCTCGTAAATTTAATGTATTCTATATATTCTACAGATTTGCAAGCATGTATTTCTTACTGGTGGGGATAATGATAAAATTGGTATAATGACAAGAATTATTATGACAGTGCAGAGATCTGAACACAACAAGAATGAATATATGACAATCACACAAATCTTTTTATGCCTATGATATTGGTAGTATAAAATTAATGTAACTGAATCAAATTTTTATGCATGAAATTAATGCATTATATTGAGAAATATATTTTATAAAGCAAATAGAATTTGTTTGGAAGTAATTATTCTATGGCCTGAGAAATATCAGAAAGAAAGCAGGCGAAACAGTAATGTTAATACCATGCCAGAAACATGTTTTATCAGGTTTCCTTTTAGCTCTTAAACAAGATGTAGTAAAAACAACAACATTCTGTCAGACTATATGTTCATTCCTTGCTTCCTGGATTAAATATGCTTATTCTATGCCACATTTTTATAGCTTTCAATTCCTGTACTTTAAATCTATTAAACAATGTCAAGTTGAATTTTCTTCAAAAACTGCTGCAGGTTAAGAAAAAAAAATAGGACAGTAGAATATTTGAGGGCTAACATTTATGTCAGCTAATTAATATGGATCAGTTGTGGTCTGCAAGGATTTTTAAAGTGCATGCATGTTTTTAGATAAATATAGACTAAGGATCTGATTTTTTTCTTCTCAAATTGATAACAAAGTTCTTACCGATTTCAATACAAGTATGGCCTACCAGTTTTGTAGGTCTGACAGACAAAATAAGATTTTGTGCTCTTACATAATGTTAGTTGTCCTAAATAGAGCATAGCCTAAAACACAGTTGTAATATTACACTTATTGCTCAGTATTCTCTTTACTTGGTAAGGGAATGAGATTCTGAAAAAGTAAACAATGGGGGAAAACTGAAACAATTTTTTTGGATAGCAAGTTCTATTTAAATAAGTTAGTTAGAAATCAGACTGTGTTCAAAACCAAACACCCTCTATTCCAGAGGATATAATATCATTTCCTTACTTTAAAACATTAATATTTTGTTATTTATTCTCAAAAGAGTTCCTGCTAGAAGACAGGAATTGGTTATTTGAACATGGTTCTAGTCTGTGACAAAAAGAGGCTACCAAATGCACAACTGTTCAAACACTTCTAAGCAAAAGATTCATTCTCCCTACACTGAATTCTAAGGTGGCTGGACTTCTCTTGCATGGAATCACAGGATAACTCAGATTAGAGCAAGATCACATAATCCAACCTCCTACTCAAAATCAGATGTAAAATTAGAACAAAAGTAATCCAGGACTTTAAACTGTTTGGACTTCAGGAAGTCCAAGAACAGAGCCTTTCAGTATGAGAAACATGCCTGGTAACCAGAAAAAGAACAAATGTATCTTAATTGTAGAACTGTAGAATTATTTGGGTTGGAAAAGGCTTCTAAGACCATTGAGTAGAGCTGTAAATCTAACAGTGCCAGATCTACCACTTAGCCATGTCCCTAAGCATCAAGTCTACTATACATCTTCCAAATACCTCTGGGGTGGTGACCACCGCTTCCCTGGGACAGCCTGTTCCAATACTTGAAAACCGTTTTGGTGAAGAAATTATTCCTAATACTCAAACCCAGCCTCCCTTGGTGCAACTTGAGGCTCTTTCCTCTTGTTCTGTCACTTGTTACTTGGGAGAAGAGTACAGCCCCCACCAGGCTACGGCCTCCTTTCAGGCAGTTGTAGAGACTGGTAGGGTCTCCTCTGAGCCTCTTTTTCTCCAGGCTAAAAGCACCCAGTTCCCTCAGCCTGTCCTCATATAACTTAATCTCTAGACCCTTCACCAGCTCTGTTGTCCTTCTCTGGAGATGCTGCAGCACTCTGGACAGCTGCAATGTCTCTTTTGCAGTGAGGGTCCCAAAACTGAACACAGGTGTGGCCTCACTAGTGCTGAGTTCAGAGGGACAATAACTGTCCTGGTCCTGTTGGCCCCACTATGCTGATGTGGACCAGGATGCCATTGACCTTCTTGGCCACCTAGCCTCGAAACCATCCTCTAAAATTTCTTTTTCCTAATGAAATCTGATGTAGAAGTAAATAAAGAAGTACCTTATACTTAGTATTACACCTGGTTCCTTTCATGGTAACTCTTACCTTTTTGTAGGGTTTCAGCATCAAAGACATGCTCCTTGAAGAAAGCTCTAAAGGACAAAGGACTGGCACTGCAGTCTTCTGAAAGTTTGTCGACAGCTTGTTTAAACATAGCAACTAAGTCATGAAGAGGTCCATCTAAATCAAGGTGAGAAGTGGATGATGAAATCAAGCTCAGGCGTACTGAGATTGATGCACAAGATGCAGAACTAGACTCCACAGATTCACACTCAATTTGGAAGCCCTCTGACAACATCTTCATTGCATAATGTTTTCTCTGGAGTGGATCATCAACTACTGCAACAACATGCCATTCAATGGCAGCATCTCTGGGTAGGTGAGATATTACAACCACAGCAAGCAACCCACATACTTCAGTTTCATCATGATACATCTCTGAATCTTCAACCTAAAAGATAAACAAAATATTGTCCATATTACAGAGTTGTAGAAATTAATGTTGATCATATTCAGTTAAAATATTAAAAAAGCATATGCAGTACAGTTATTTCATGGAAACTGCTTTTCCCCTCAACCTTCCTTATTGAAAAGTCATCTTGAGCAGTTACGAATTTATCTGACAGTATCTCCTCATATTTGCAATTACAAACCACTACTATGCCTGTACCATTAAAAAAAAACTGATTGGAATTTATTTTGCACTCATTCTGCAATCTCAAGTATTTTTGCATATGGTGAATTTTGTTTGTACCAAAGGTTTTTGAAGAATAAAAAAAGGTAGGAACTGCCAAAACTATGGAAATGAGTCAGTAAATTACGTAAGTTTTATTTTAAAAGTTGGAGTACTAAATATTCAGTTCAGATACAGCAAAAATATAGTTCAGTTAGTTCTAAACAGCAGAATTATCCTGACCAAACCCTCTTAGAAGATAGAATGTGTTTTTAAAATAGCAGAGCTCATTGCAGATGTATATTTAAATTGTTTTCCCATCCACCAGCATGTCTAATTAGCTAACTTGGTCAGCTACATCTGAGTAACTCAGTTCCTTTTCTTCTGATGGTTTTAAATAGCTTTTTTTTTTTTTTAATTCATGAGCAGTTGAAATGCTTTTTATTTATTGGTGGATTGCTTTTTTCCTTACTTTTCCCTCAATTTTTATAAAGAGACAGTATATAACAAATTTTTAATATTAGTGACTTACACCATCTTCTGTACACAGATAATAAATTTTTTTATATACAATTTTACTTACATTCCAGTATATATTGTTAATATTGTCCATTACCTGACCTCTGAAAGGAAAAATAATAACAAGGCAAACCAGTCGTTTTGCTTGAAGTCGATAAGGCCATATAATTTGTAGTACCTTCAATTCACAAGCTCAATTTTCAACCACTTGCTCTCAACTTTAAGAAGAAGAAATAATGACACGTTCCAGGCACTTTATTTCAAAATTCACTCACAAAGTTATTGACAAGAATTTTGCACAGAATATCTTTTTTGCTTGACCCTTGTGAGCTCTTTACATGAAAAATGCACTTACTTCTATATTAACGATAGTGGAGTGTAATTCTATCCCAAACATGTAGCAATTGCTTTAGCATTTCTGGTTTTGATGTGGTAAAAGAAATAGGGACAATTTGTCTCAAATTGCAATCACTTCAGTCATAATAAAATCTCACAGAGTACTGTTTGCTTTCAGTACTTTTATTAGGCTGGTCAGGGCTGTTATTAAGGTAGCTACACATAAATGTTATATTAGCACTTAACAGGAGCACAGTATTCTCCTCTAGGAGATGAATTCTAACCTTGTCAATATAATTCTGCTCTGAGTGCTGTAAAACAGTTTGAAAAGATGAAATACTGGAGCTTTGCACTGAGAAAAAAAAAAAAAAGTCATGCTCATTCAGGCTTAAAGGCCATTTTGCTGGCCCAAGGTGCTGAGGTACTGGTTAGGAAAAAACAGTCTAGAGAAGCTCTCTCAGGTCACATCAAGCACTAAGACAAACTTTTCTACTTGCCTGTACTTGTCTTAGGTTGTTAAATCAATTACTCGCTATTTCTGCTTGCCTTCAGCTGCCATTTAGAATATGAAGAACTACATGAAAATTAAGGCCAGGAGAAAGTACATTTCCAAATTTAACAAATGAGAATTATTCTGTGTGAAAGACTACTCATGGTGCACCTGTATGGTACCACAACACTCATAACCTTTAACTTTAGAGTTTGCACAAAGCAGAAATGATAGAGCTACTGGGGACTAATAATCTTTCATCAGTGGCTGCAGAATCTTACAGAAATACTTCTAACAGTGACCTCTTCTGACTTATTTTCAAGAAATCATTGACATTTGTGTTATACTTGGATGCTGCATTTATGAGTTACCTTTAGAAATTTACAGTCTTCTTAAAGAACTTAATAACTTTATGATAGCCCGTCTAGTAAATGAGGATGAATATATAAGGTCTGCTAAGAAATTATACGATGCTAAAAAATTATAAGTAAGTATTGAGTGAAAATGAAGAGGAATTATTTTATTGGCTAAATTGTTTTTATAATTGATTCTGCACTCTCATCAATGAGATTCATCACATAGTAGCATTTCAGCTGTGGTACTACAAAGAAAAGCATGTTTTTAGAGTTCTTGCCCAAAGATACTGTTGTAGACTGTTCTATAAAGGAGCATAGGTTTTGGTCTAGTCTTTCTTCTACAGCTTCAGAGTCCTGATCAGGAAAAATGAGGTGGAAGAGCTTGGGTTATAATTTCTGAAAAAGAACTCTCAAATAATTCTTGGAAAACTCTAAAATTCTTGATGTGAGACAAGAAATCTGTTGGGGCAAACACTGTTGAAAACAGTGATTCCTTAAAAGTATGCATTACCTGAATTTTACAAATCTTTATAAATTTAATTAATCTGTATCTGTAGTTGTCATCTAAAGATATTTGCCCTTGAACTCTTTTTTTCTAGCTATCAGTTTCCAAATGTTTTTCATTTCATGGGAAAAGTGTGTTGAAGTTTTTAATTTCCACTTGTTAGCCTTTCCATTGGATTTAATCCTTTCAAGGAACAAAAACGACAAGGCAGCTCTGCAAAAAGAGAAGTTCGAATGTCACATGAGAAAATAAGGAAATCTAAAGGTTCAATGGCTGACTGTTGAGTTTATATGGAGAAAGATGCTACTTATGTGCTATACTTTTACATGATCTGATTTAAAGAGGACTGGAGAAGAACATCAGGTAACATCTGTTCTACATGCAGGAGACATCCTCTGAAAAGAAATGGTTCTACAACAATGACTTTTTTCAGGAATGTATGTAAATTGAATCATCTCAGAGACCACACTATGACAGAATTCCAATTCTGTCATGCTAGGAAATGGTAGATCACAAAACTTTAGACAAAGGTTTGATAAGACAAGTGACGTAGCTCTAACTGAATCTCACATTAGACTGTCCTCAAAATAAGCTTTATAATATCTTCTCCTTGCCATCCGGATCATCTGCTACTTAATTTATCAAAGATGTAAAAGACTGAGATCCAGAAAGTTTGAAAAAGGAAGCCAAAAGACAGACTTTTCTAAATTCATGCATTGTATCTACCTCATTCCATATATGCATTGTATCTATATCATGCCATATCCAGAGAAGGACTACAAACATTTTTTTAACGCACTGCTTTACAAAACCCCCACAACTCAACAAAGGACTTTTCCCACCTTGAAGAAAATACTGGTATTATTTTGGTGACACAATGCTTGTTTCAATAACTCACAGGAGAAACCAAAGGTAGAGGGTACATTTTAGGATGACTAAGAAAGTGACGCTTCTTTACTTCTATTGTAAACACTGAGAAAACTGCCATGCTAAGCTAAGTGACACCATGAAAAGTCTTAATGGTCTGGCTAATAAAGAATCACAGAAGCTGACAGCAGTTAAGGAAACAAGTAAAGAAAGAAAACAAAGCAGGGAACTTTATGCCACTGTAAAAATTCACAACTCACCCACATCTTGAGTAAGATAAACAACTCCAGATCTCTCAAATGAAAAAGGGCACACTGGATCCAAAATATGTTCAGGGGAGGACAAGTATGATGAAAAGCTCTGGACAGTCTGATTGGAAATGTTCTGCAGCCTTCTTAATGAGAAGACAGAAGCTTACAAAGTCATGCATGACATAAAAAGAGTGGATAGGGATAAGAACTGATTTTTCACACTTGTCTTTCTGTACAAAGAGCTATGGACCATCAAATGACATTAGTAAGAGCATGGTTTCAAAACGAACAATGGTGGGTGACACCCACAACTACTTGATGAAGAATGCTCTGGCTGCAAGAACTTTAAAGGGATTCAAGGGGAGCCTGGATGAGTTCTTAGAACACAGATTCTGTGGACATTATAAAAGAGACATAATAAAATTCCTAGATTATTTTTAACTTATATGCTACCAATTTATATAAAGATCATTATTTAGATAACAAAATTGATTTGATCAATTTAAATATGAATTAAAATAGTTAGAGGTTAGGAGAATATATTAGAGTAGATTTATGCTTTTACTGGTTTTATTATTCATTTTTGCTTAGGGCTACTGTTTGGAGACAAAATACCAAGCAAGGTCTACACCATTATGGTTATTGTTACGCTCTTAAATAAGCATTTATGCTGATACTAGTGGTGTGTTTGGTAAAGAACTGGGATTTCTTGCATGGACTCATAGATTTTTCTCAGTTAGTCCCTCATAACATTTCCATGGTTCTAAAGGAATTTCATCTTCATCTGTGATATTCCAGACTGATTTTATAGATGCATTGTAACACCTAGTCAAGTAGGTGAATGCAGATAACAGCTTTGAGAGCCTAAGCTTCTTCAGCAGAGGTACTGGCACCAGAATATTGGGCTGGAAGAAGTGGGAGTTCTTCTACTCCCACTTCTTCTACTCTAGAGAATGTGGCTACTCCTTCTGAGGGAAGAAAGGTTCCTCTTCTCCTTTTTCCAAAAGGAGAATCACATACAGAACTGCAATGCTACTTTTATGGGGACATATGTATCTTCATTTCTGCCTTAACTGATAGAGACAGCATGGACAACTAAAACACAACAGTCCCAGACAGTGCTAAGCAGGAGGTTTGTCTGCTTTAGGAACCTGCCACAGGAACAGGGGGTTGGAGCTGCCTTACACTGGAGCCACCCATACAGACTGCTCTGTGTTAACCCCTCTGAAGAGGTTCTGTGACAGATGCACAATCTGAATCTGCAGAAGTGTAAGGATGTTTGGTTAGAAATAGAAAGCATCAAAAAGCTTGACTGAATATTTGTTCAAGGCCACAGTACTACAGTTATTAAGCAATAATACAATTCAGCAAAGTGTCTAATAGTGAGAAATGAGAAGGGGAACTCCCTGTACTTTGTGTTTGTGCCTAAACTGAAGCCAAAAGGCAGCTTGGTGGAAACATTCCTTAGCTAAAACTTTCATCAATGTGTTTACTTCAGAAATAGCTTTTTCATATCCCAAGGAGCAAGGTGAACAACAGATGTTGTTAGTGGGTTTCTAAACTTGTAATTAACCCTATATTAAAGCAAAATTGTTATCTGAACTGCTGCATGCATAATACTCCCCTGAGCTTTTCACTGATACAAGAAATTACCACATTGGCTCACAGTATTACCAAACCCTCGTGTTTTCTGTGCCTCAGTTCTTTTTCACCCAATTTTCATTGTGCATATTCAGAGAGCCACAAAATACACTCACACCAATGAATGCCTGATGCAGTCAAAATACTGCTACAAAGCAAACCAGAATCCAATAGGATGAGCAGAGTTAAATGAAAAACAGTGGGCTGTAAGGGCTATAAACTTACATAAAGTTTTGATTTAAAGACGTTAATCTTATAAATATAATGTGGGGGTTTTTTTGTAATAAAATAAAATCCAGGGCAGAATTATAAAAATTCCAATGAAAACAAAGAAATAATGCGTTAAAGACAAACATATCTTCAATCCATTGCATAACTATTATATTATATTAACTATTTTTCTTAATTAAACTGAAAAAGGTATACGTTTTGGCCTTTAACATTTATTATATGAATTTGTTTGACTATCTTCCCTTTGTTCTAAATGAGAAATATTCTTTTTCTTGTGTTAGTAAGGACTATCTATCTCTCAGCTGAATATGGAATCAGGCTATAAGAGACAAAGATGAATGCATAATTGCTATTTCTACAAAGAAGTGACTTGGAGAACAAAAAGAAAGATACTGTGATGTTACTTTTAGAAGCTGAGTTTATGAAAACCTTATATGGTATGCATTATTACACCATTACAGTGGCAAGATTAACGTGCCTTTAAATAATACATTTAAAATTTCTTTTACACTGCCTGCATTAAACAGAGTGCATCAAACTCCTGAGATCCAGTCTAAGCTTTGCTAGAGTCTCTTACAACAATAGGTTTATGACTTAAAAAAGTAAAGATTCCACTAGGAAAACTGCATAAGAATAAAAATGTCAGTTCCAAAAGAAAGTAGGATAGAAGCAATTCTTTTCAACATCCTAGTTTGTCTAATAAATAGGCCACATGCATTCCTGGTATACCACATCTGAATTCAAATAATGAATACTACAGTGTTTTATAACAATAAAATTGCTAAGAATGTTCCTTTTGGAAAGCTTACAAAAAAAAAAAAAAAAAAAAAAAAAAAGAAAGTCAAACATTTAGTATTTCTTTCTGAAATAAAACAAATTATTTGGTGCATGCCAAAAAGACATTAACACAAAACTGGCAGACTAAAAATGATGTCTTCTAAACTGAATATTTGTCACAGAATAAATAGTGTAAATATGAAAAGAGACAAGTTCTCCAGGAATTTCAGTCCTCTCAACTCGCTCCTCAACATGTTGGACAAAGCTGGAGGTAGCTCAGTAACTATTGTGTCACGCAGAAATTATTTTGTGCAATGCCAGCTGGGAAACTGAGCCTGTGTTTTGGTGTTACTGAATCATGGAAAATCTAGAGAAAACCAAGTGGCTATTTATTTTTTGTAGCAGCATCTGATAGCACATTTTTCAGAGTAATTTCTTTTTTGTGCAGTATTTAGCTATCTTTAGAAAACAGAAACATGAAAAAGGGAATGCAGATACAGGAGAACAAATACGAGTATAGAAATTTAGAGGAAGTACTATTTCTCAGGGTGCTTTCAATTAATTTTTTCAAGTAATTTAAATGGATTTCTAATGAATATATTCTTTTGATATAATGATTATAATTCTGCCTCCTCACATTAGAAAAAAAAAATTAAATTTTCACCTTAATAATTGTGGAAAAAACCTGCATGCAGCTATAGTAGTGATGCAAAATTAATAATTAGATATGAAATGGTCACCAATTAACATGCCAAGCATAACAGCTTAACTTTTCTCAGGGATTCATTCTGCAGGAGGATAAAATGATCATATCCCAAGTTATTTTAGAGAGTATAGGAAATTTGAAATCTATACAATATATTGATGGCTATGATTAGAACTAGACAAGGTGATAGGCTAAAATTTTATGATAGTCAACCAAGTATGTCAGAAGAAAGTACCAGAAAAATTAAGTAACAACACTCTTAGGACCCAAATCCCACAATAAATATACAGTAAATTTGATTTATAAGTTGAGACAGCTTTCTGATGCATAAAGGATATGTTGAAATCCTTGCAGAATCAAAAATTTCATGATGAATGGTCTTTGAATAGCGACACTGGAAGAATAGGTAAGCATTACATAAAAAAGTAAAGCAAATATAGAACTCATGAAAAAAGAGAGTTCATAAGAAAATAGTTCAATAACTTTACATGATCTATAGCTTATATTGCTCAAACAGAATAATTTAACAACTTGCTATTCTATCTTTTACCATGATTGTCAACAGAGGCCAAGAAGTGGTATAAATTTTCATCATTCCTGTGTGATAGAAAAAAGGGTTCTGTTGAAATTTAAGACATAACCTTATAAGCTTTCTTTTGATTATATTTAGTACAGAAGGATATCATTTGCTTGTTAATTTTGTTTCTCTTTTCTATTGTTGGATCACTGTGTTTTCATCCTTTTATTTCAGAAACTGAGAAGCTCTGACAGGATCAAAACAAGAGCAATCAGTATCACATTTCTATGAAGACATAATCAGCTTTGAACAAGTCTCTAGAACAAATAAACAATTGAAAGCCTGAAGAATTTACACAGAGTCTGCAACAACTAGGCTAACACCTCTGTTTTCTGGACTGGAAGTTTTCTTGCAAAGGAAGCTCAAATAATTTCTTGTTAGAATAAACTGAGAGAAACCCAGAAAATGTAAACTAGCCTGCTGAAAGACAGACCCAGGCTTCTTCATGCACAGTAATGGAGAAGCCTCTCCTACTGAAAGACTGCGATTTCCGTTTTTGCACCATTCCTCAGGTTAGTATCACAATCTTGTTTTAACCCATTATCTAAAAGCACAGTCTCATCAGCCCCACAGACATCATATTTTTAACTTTTCAATGAATTTTATACATTTTAATTTCTCTTCAAAATACATTTCATAATCGTATGTGACAGTGATGCTACCACCAGAGTAAAAAAAAGTTTTAAAAGTATATAATCAGTTATGGTAAGCATGTGATAATATCAAATGAAAAATATACAGCACCATTTCCCCGCATTTTTAGATGGTTATAGGTATTAGTTATAGCACTGATTATTCAGATAAAAGCATGTTCAGAGTACTGCAGTGGATGTGTCTGGACTGAGAAACTGAGAAGCACAGGACTGCCCCTTTTGCAAAAGGGGCAAAATACCTGAAATGCAGAATTAGACCATTACTATTAATTTAAAAATCAACATGACTCTGATTTTCCCTCATAATTACTCCCATTGATGTGTCATGAGACAGATTAAGTCTTAATTTTGTTTATTATAGCTGATTTGGGGAGTGGAGGGTTCATTTTTTAATTTTTATTTCATTTTAGAGAGCTATTTATAGTTTCAGCAGAACTCTGATGCAAGTGCTCTGATACAATATGAATATCTCTATCTTTTTTCCCTAATTCAAAAGGGTCAGGAAGGGTTTTGCACTTTTGTAAATATAACCATGCAAGCTTTTGGTTGTTTGCCTTACTCTGCAGAAGTAGTCATGCTACCATGTGTACTTACCAACCCAACAAATCCTCTTCCTACTGCATGTGAAGCTCAGCCTTTTCATTCTCACCCTGTGGCATAAAGTATTTGGAACTCCTAAGGTCTGATAAATTTTAGTGCAAGTATACTCACAGAGTTCAAAATGGGAATTTCTGGGTGAAATGTAATGGTCTGTGATATACAGGTCAGAATAAATAATCTAATGGTGCCTTCTGGCTGTACAAGTCACTCAAGCTACGAAATCAGTTTTACCCAATACTTCTGCTCAGCCTTTCTACCAGCACTGAAGTGGCTGAACTCTAAAATCCCACACTGAGAAGGCAACCATCTTACTCATTATGGCCTTTAACATCCCTTGCTGATAGTTTTAAATTTTTAAACAGCCCTACCTGTCGAGCTTCCTTTTATGTGTTCTCATAGTTACAGATATAATTTTGGAAGCAAAGTATCTAAACACCAAGCATAATAAAAATGAAATGGGTTAAAGCTTATTAGCAGTAGGGAGCAGATGTAGCAAAATTCTGCCAGTTCCCCTACATTTCCTCCTCAGCAGGGATTTTCTGTCAAGCTGTGAGTTAGTTCTATACACTAATCCAGGCTGCTATTGCTGCAATTGCACCTTCCTATACCTTGCTATTGTACTAAGAATTCACTTTGATTTTTGATTTCTTCCTTCTTAATAATAATATTTAAAGCAGTTCCTGCAGAGCTAAATGTAAATTCAATCACCGCATGCTAGATGCTCAAAAGGGCATGAAAATGTAAAATTGATAAGAAAATAATTACATACAGAAAAGCTGTTTTATTTGCTTAAAAAATAGTAACTTTCTCTCAACGAACTAAAGGTTCCTGAGCCAAGACATAACCACAAAATGACTGAAGTTAAGATCCTTGAAATACCTCTCAAACATACATCATCCAATATATCAGTTACAATGTGGAAAAAAAAAAAGGTAAGTATTTAAGGAACAAAGTCATAAATTGATAGTAATACAAACTGAAAGCAAATGAAGTCTGCCACATGAAACATGATCACAGACTGTCACTCTGAGGGTTTTTATTCTTCATGTGTAGTGTCAAAAATAAGCACTTAGGAAAAAGAGTTGAACTGAAGTAAGGATGTTCAAGATGGAAAGATTTCAGTTGAAAATCATTTGCAAGTGTGTACCCAAATGGGACAGGAAATGAGCAAAGTTAATGGTCAAAACCTACTTTGTGGGCATCAAGGATAACAGATTTTATCACAGAATTAGAATTTTGGATACTGATTGCAAAGACCTTTTCTTTGAAAGTCTGCTTCCTTCTGAACATTGACAATGAGCTCTGGAACCAATTTTCAAACGAAATATCAGCTTTCACCTCACATATTCTAATTAAATCATCTGTTCATCTGTACATGTATAGTACCACTAGCTACTCTTGTCAAACCTGTAACTAAATTTTGCAAAATGCAAAAAAGAAAATTTTGATGCTGCAAGAGGCAGAGGAAAAACAATTTGAAAACTGGTGGCACTACTAAACTTCCACTGTCAGACTCTCCCTCATTGCAGTAGCTACCTTGATTAGTAATATGATATAAAGATGTGCAATCAAAATCATTTAATAGAAGCAGAGAATGGCTTGAGTTGAGACTTTGAAGGTCATCTAGTTCCATACACTCTGCCATGTGGGCAGGGATATATTCCACTAGACCAGTTGTTCAGCCAAGCATGACCTTGAAGGGACCTCTAGGTCTAGAGCATCCACAATTTCCATGGGGAACTTTCGTCAGTCCCTTCAGCAACCTCGTAAAAAACAATTAGTTCCTAATATCTAATCTCAACCCACTCTCATCCATCAGAAGCCATTTCCCCTTCCCTGTCACTACATACTCTTGGAAACAGTCTTGCCACATTTTTCCTGTAAGTTCTTTCCATCTACTGTAAGGCTGCAATAAGGTCACCCCAAAGCCCTCTCTTTTCCATGCTGAACAATCCCAGTTTTCTCTTCCTTTCCTCACAGGAGAGGTTCTCCAACCCTCTGCTCAACTCGGTAGTCCTGCTCTGGACTTGCTTCAGTAGGTCCATGTCCTTCCTGTGCTGAAGACTCCACAGATGGATACAGTACTCATGGTGGGGTCTCACCAGAGCAGAGCAGAGCAGAGCAGAGCAGAGCAGAGCAGAGCAGAGCAGAGCAGAGCAGAG
>CM031861.1:33486918-33534810 GCA_018697195.1 Certhia americana | reverse complement strand
AGCAGAGCAGAGCAGAGCAGAGCAGAGCAGAGCAGAGCAGAGCAGAGGGACTGAATCATGTCCTTCAACCTGGCCATACTTCTTGTGATGCAGCTCAGGACATGACCGGCTTTCTGGCAAGCTCTTTCATTTTTAACATGGTGCTTTATGCTTTACCATCTTAATTAAAAATGGTTGACCATTAGTATTTTCTTCAGCTAACAGTTACATTATCCTCTTTCAAGCTTGCTTCTTTGTTTATGTATATATGCACAAGTAACTATTTTGGTCACCCACAGAAGATGGCCAGGGCATTTCCACAAAGGTGCTTATAAGTGAGATGCACAAAGACCTGCATAATATTAACACTGAATAATGTCCATGATAAAATATATTTCAAGGGTTACCACCTGTGTTTAAATCATTTGGTGTACATCCAAAGGACTGATGAGAAGTGAACAGGTATCATATCAGCTGGATGCATTTTTATTTTTCATCAATGAAGCTGAACCAAAACAGGGAGGAAGCTGAAAGTGATTATGCACTGCTTGCTGGCATGCATGTCACTGGGTATTGACCAGGGAGCACTGCTCATTTTTGCTATGCAAAAATTTAAAGAGGTTTCAAAATGATTGCTCACTTTCACACTGTCTTACGTGCTTTTTTGAAAATAATGCATAGACTCATAGTGTCTTTGTGCATGTTCTGCAGAACTACATGGAAGAGACACACGTATAGGAAAGCATAAATAATTTTTGGGTTACTTTGAATTTTATGAATAAGAAAATTAAAGATCTATTATTAATTCTGAAGACCATGTGATATCCTTCAGAGAAGAGGAGGAAGAAAAGGAAACTAAATTATTATTATTACCAGCACACAGAACCAGAGATGAGGATAATCAAGTACTGAAATTTAGTAGGCTACCTTGGATCACACAATAAAATAGTAAAGAAGTACTTCTACTGGAAGAATGAAGATGTCTTCCTGAGCTATTTCTTCTTTTTTTTCCCCTGATGGTTTTTTTGATAGTAGAAGACCATTAATGTATCTGAATAGAGACAAGATTTTTTTGCATAGTTTCAAAAGGAAGAGATGATATTTTGAGTTCTAATTTTGACTGAAGCTTGACAGGGAGGACAGGTATGAATTTTCCTAGTTAATTGTGGAGTTTGTCTTCAGTGATAATTTGCTGAATCTGCTTGAGGTGTTGAGTCCCAGGCATCTCCCTCTCCACAGAGCCACTTGCTTGCCTCCCAGCCCCAGCAGAATGGGAGGGACAATAGGAAGAGTAAACGTGAGAGAACTCTTAGGCTGAGGTAAGGACACTTCAGCAGGTGAAGATAATAAAACTAGCAATGTAAAGGCAATCCTTCACCTCCTCCCACCAGCAAACTGATGCCCAGCCAGTCTCTAGGGAATAGCTACCTTGGAAGACCAAGTTCTCCAATTTTTATGGCTGAGCATAGTGCCGCATGGTCTGGGATATCCCCTTGACTGCCTCTTGCCCACATCCAGACTGGGCATGCTGACTGGGAAAAGGCCTTGAGAGCCTTGATAATGTGCAACATTAGTATGTTAGCCACAAATCCAAAACACAGCATCACAGAGGCTCTTATAAAGACCCTGTACACTATTCAATAGCAAGTTTCCTTCCTGCAACAGGAATGCTTTTCCAGGTTCGGCATAACCACAACAAAGCAGATATTGCCCACAGGGAAGGGCTTTCAGTATATTAGTTTGACTAGTTTCTGAGATCTGAGTTTTCTGATTTTTACAGGACTTACATTGACAAGACAAATTAAAATATCCTCCCTGGAAAAGACCAAAATCTAAAGTAGCTGCTTAGTATTAAATATCAAACTACTTGGAAGCAGTATGTTTGTGGTTTGAAAGAGATTAACCTGCTACAGTTTTAAAAAGGACAAGTTGTTAATAGGACTGTTTAGGCAGGTTGAGGTGGTAATACGTTTCTTCTTTCCCTCCTGATCAACAGAATTACCTCATCCAAAGGAGAACAAAAAAACTTTGAAAGTGATGAAATCCTAAATTCTATCCTTCATTGTGAGAGTTTAAAGTGCTCTACATGCAATTTGGACTACAGTTTATTAGGGAAGTTTCCTGAGTGAAAGTTGGACCCTGACCCCTTTTCAACCAAAATGGCATTCGTCCTTCTGTAATGAGGCAGTGACAACAGGTACTCATTTCAGGGATGAAACTCTGCTAATGGCTTTCACAGTCATCATACATTAGACTTTTGACCAGAGCTTCTGGCCTAATAGAACAGTAGATGCATACATGCACTCTTGCTTAGCACAAAAGTGACAGGCTCAAAACAGAATTAATGTTTTCAGCAAAGGAGATGAAGAATCGCTCAAAACCAGTCTTATAAGGGAACTGCTGCAGGGGAAGATCAGTCAGCCTGGATGAACTAGGCTGTTTACCACCCTGAATAACTTGACATGCATTTCTTCACTCTGTCTACCTGAAAAACAACATTCAAATGCATGGATATATTACCTGTAAATGGCATATAAGCTACTGTAAATCAGTTCATGGAAATCAGAATTATGCTGACTTACACCAGTTGAGGATTTGATTGTATCTGTAGATTTCTCTGCAAACAATCACAGAAGAAATGTTCTCCTCTCTTATTTTCTATTGTTTGTACTTTTTGTTTATATTCTACAAGTTAAATTCATACATAATCTTTAGATTATTATGCAATCATATGATTTTTATACACATATATTCCATTTCTAAAAATGGCTTTAGTTAAAGTCATGTTCTTTTATTTGACTATACTCATTTTTAAACATTATTCAGGCTCTGTTAATGTTACAAATAGAATATCAAAATCTTCTTTTAAGAAAAATTCAAGCGGCAAACCTTTCACCTCCCATTGTTGGCCAGTGTCAAATGGCATACTATTTCTAAGGACCTCTGGATTTCCACTATCTGAATTTGACCTGTGTTAAATATTCTCATTACAGTTGCTTCAAATGAATAGAAAAGCTTTGACTAATCTGAACACAGGGGAAATGAAATACACTAGGCATGAGATGAAAGACACACTAGCACTGCACAACTTAATGCACTATGTGTTCTGAACGTGGGCCATAAAAGAAGCCTGGGTTTATATATCAAACTGTGGAACATTCAAAATAGCATCTAGTAGCAAAATAGATGCTTAGAACCTGATGGGAACAAAAAGGGGAAACAGAAACATGCATGTTCTTCCGATTGAATTTTTGATAGGCAGAGATACTGGCTGTCAGCAATGGTCTTTAAAAATATTTGGTTTTCTTCTGGTGATATTACAAATCATATTAATTAACCTCTGTGAGATTTTACTGCAATGTAAATGTTCCTTTTACCTTATAATACTTGTTTACTTCTACTACTCATATTTTGACTATTTTGTTCAAGAAACTGGTAAAAGGAGACCAATTAAGTTAATATTATCTATAGTATTATCCATAGAACACAGAATTTACAACACTTTTTGGAAATCTAACAATTGCATTAAATAAAGATATTAACAAATACATATAATAAATTTGACAAAAAAGTTGTACCTGAATATTACTGGCTTAGGAATATCTGTTCAGGATGGTGAAAAAATATGTGTCTTCTCACAGAAATCTGGAAAGGTTTTTTAATATTCCATAGTTCTATAGTCACTTTCTCTATAGGTAAAAGAGGATCCTAAACCTTTGTCCAATCCTTTGCAGCAAGAAAAATCTTTAACTTCCACTATTTCAGCATAAGCTACTTCTGTTGTACTTAGGATAAAGTGTTAGAGAATGCATGAATTTTATTTAAATTCATGACAGTCTGTATACTTCAAATAGCACAGGAATGTCAGAACAATGCACAGACTGCTGTTACAGATGCATGATGCCATACTAAATGAGTGCCATGAAAACACACTAATTACTCCAGAAAACAACTGCATGTAGCTAGACAGATTCTTTTTCAAGATTTAACTTGTTTATAACTTAGGTTCTGAACATTATTTGTAAGGCAAAGTGGAAAGACACAGTAAAGAACCAATGGTATTCACAGAAGTGTCAAAGAAGGTATGATGCAGGGGCTCCCTGGATGGGGCCCAGTGCCCTAGATGACTGCTCCTAGATGTCTTTAAAAAATCCTAGTTTGGGTGTACTTACATCTTTTGACATCTAAACAGCTTTTAAATCTGGTCCAAAAGGTTTTAATTTAGATTTTTAAATTTGGCATCAAGTTACCCGAGTGCTGAAGTAAGTGTGGAACCCATTCACAATATATATCAGATAAAACACTGTGAGTCGCTTTTTCCATCACTTCTGCATTACACAATATTAAAACACACATTGTCAACAACCTGACTGGCATTCCTGACAGAATGAAAGTCAACTGCAGCACTCTTTGCTGGATTTGAAACAATCATGGGATCACAGCCATTCATCTTGAATTCTTACCATAAAAAAAAGAAAGTTTCTGTCAGAAGAAGATGGGCTGGCGAACTTTTAAAGTTTGCAGTAGGTTTGCTCAGAAAATTATTGATGGGAGAGTACCAGACAACTATTGTCCAAATGCAAGCAGTGTTACAAAAGTAAAAAGATATATTTTTTGTGTCACATGAATTATTTCACCAAGAAGATTTTTCATTACTGAGGATGAAAATACATTTGCAGCTGCCTATTACGATAACTCAGAGGGGAACCAACCTATAATATCAGAATTTAAGAAAAAAATGCTATGTGCAAAATGACTTGCTGAAAAAAAAAAAAAGGCATCATAACCATAGTGCAATTAATACATCTTGTTATTACATTAAACATTATCTTTCTATGCAACTTGGTCTTCTAATCTTAAAAAAAATATATTGTTTTCACTGCCTCAAAATCTCCCTTCACCAATGTTTCGGGTTCACTTACAAACACAACCAATTCTAAACTTTCTGTTGATAACATAACATTGAATATTAAATACACTAAAGTATTTCCCTATAATTTTTTCTTTTTATAACAAAAAAAATTAGAGATAACTTTTCTTACTTCCAGAGAGTTCTGGAAAATCTGCCTCCAAGTTTTGTACATATTTCATCCAACCAAAATAACTGAAACTAATCTTTAGCATTCAGACATTTTATAAACAAATTTATTTCAAAATTTAAAAAACAAATATTTCAAAATATTTTTTCATAAGCAGTAAACAACCTCAAAATTTTTCTGCCAGGAAGTTAATGTGCTCTTGTGTCACAGAAAGAATTAATTCACTGTACTTTTCCATGAAATATACAATTGAATAGCAAAAGTCAAAATGAGTATTTATTACACAGTTTATCAGAAATTATCTATTTTATTAATATGGCTGTACCAAGCCTTGCCAGGGATTAGTGAGATGTAAGAAAAAAGAAAACACAGCAGTTAAGCAAACTGGAATGCCTGAAATCTTGAGACAGCACAGCATGTTTCTTCTTTGTATTGGTGAGGATAACAAAAGAAAGCAAAAAACAAGCATTCAGAGGACGAAAAAAAATGTACTCATGATCTTGTCCACCTCAGTTAGCCTAGGGGAATCTGTTGTATAGGCAGGAGCACAATCCACCACTTGAAACAGTCTAACAAAATACTATAGGGACACCTCTGCACAGAAAGCCCATGAGTAGGGGAAGGAGAAGTTAGGGTATAGACTTAGCTCCCAACCAAATATATTGGGAGTACTGTCTAAATGGTACAACTCAAGCCCTACTGAATAAAGTGCATTCACAAAGTAAATTAATAAAATTTTGCAGGCACAGTCACTGTTATATCATTATACAATAATTATTTGGAATATTTCCATCTATCAATAATGCCATCTGTCCCACCCAATACAAATGGACTACAACCCATCTGGCTTATTTTTTCTATTGATTACTCTGCTGAATGAGTTAGCAAAACCGCTTATAAAATCATCATATTACATGACACTGTCATTAAAAGATGTGAAGTAAAGAAAAACACAAGATGAGACTTAATTGGAAAACTGTCAGTTCTTCTTCCAGAAAGTTTTAGCAATGCTATAAGCTTTTTTTTTTTTTTTTTTTTTTTTTTTTGCTACTTAAAAAAAGAACCAAGAGGACACAAAGCCCCAACCCCCCCCCAAATGCTAACTACTGGATTAGACTGAAATTGTTCTAGCACACAACTGTTACTAGGTATGCTAGAGAAGGTCCCTCAATATATCTCCTCTCAGGAGTATCAAAATGGCCCTAAGTATGCCTGGCAATCCCAAAGGAACTGTGGAAGGAATGTAACTTAAAAATAGGGTGGAAGAAAGCTGATGATGACTGGCGCTTGTATTTGTCAATTCCAATAAGTCTTTCTAGGTTTTGGGTTTGATTATTTGTTTGCATAATTGTCTTTATGCTATTTTTGGAGTTCTGATTTTTTTTTTCTTTTGATTTTAACCACTGCTTCTCTTAACTACATTTTAATTTCTCCAGCAACAAAAATGCGCTTTCATGCACCTACAGAATTAAATGCTAACTTCAGCACCTTCACATTAGATCTCAATTTTTACAATACCATTTTAGTTTTAACAAAGGAAATATCTCTTGTGTACATTCAAAATGTCAATCCAAATATTCTTAGCCCAATGATTTAGGTAGTGTTTTTTTGAGTGAACCCTTGGTGGGGCTGCTTTCTTATCCTTCCCTCCCCACTTTTTTTTTCGTTTCTACTAGAAACTTACATCGCCGTGCCAGAGTTTGGCTTCCTCTGTTACCCCGAATGGCTTTTCCAATGACACTGTGACTCAAAGGGACAGATGAAAGAAGAAGAGCAAGGAACAGGGGCTGTATTCCAGCTCTAAGGACAGAACCCTTGATGACTGTGGGTAACTGGAGCTCAGGGAGGCTCAGGGGGTTGTACTGTAGGGTTGAGGCTGAAGGAATGATGCTGGAAGCACAGCTCCTGAGCTGCCGTAAGGAGTGAGGGAAATTAGGATGACAGGAGTAGAAAGGAGTTGTGTAAGAAGGATGGGATGATGCTTGAATGAGGAAGGGACCAGAGGCTGGGTGACTGAAACAACTTAGAAGTTGCTAGGGGGTCCAGCCTGCTTACTGTAACTGTTTGCTCCCTCACAGTCCCCTCCCATCCTCACCAGAACCACTTCTCTGTTAGTAATATATGAACTATTTCTTCTGGAAAAAAATAGATTATTCTGAAATATACTTTCTATAACTTAGCTAAATTAAAAAAAAAGTTTATATTTATTTAAATAAAATCTATCTTTTTGTAACTCAAGAAGTTTCTAAAAGACAATTGTCACTGGCAATATTACAGGAAGTCTTCTAAAGTCCAGCTAACTGTGTCTTACCCTGTAGCCTTATCTCAAATGAAGCTTTGAGCAGCAAAGCTCAAAATGCCCTCATCCAGTTCTTAGAAGCAAATCTTTTGTGCTATATAAACATATCCAGAAAACAATTCTCACACTTCTCTTTATATTATGTGCTGTTAGGTCCAATTTATTGGTGTCCTAAACACTTGTATAATCCTTTTTGTGCCTTCCTTACTACTGCCATCAAACATGTAGAAGGATTCAAGGGAAGCTGCTGAATGGTACTATTTATGCAGAACATATTTACCAGGTATCACTACACGACAGAATGCTAAATTTTTCATGCTCTAAAGAAAATCATCTTTGGCAGTTCTGATGCATATGATCTAGTCACCATTTTAAATACAATTATCTTAATATACCATTGCTTTGCTACTAAATACAGAACACTTAACTAACAGAAATACAGAGTCTAAATACCATCTTTAAAACATAATTAATTCTATGTTTTACGATGTATAGCTTGAAAAAACATGAGTTCTGAGCTGAACTGTTTTATTTGCACAAACAAACTTTTTTCATGGATGAGAGAAGTATTTCAACTTGGAAACCATTTGTTCTAATTAAGTAATCTGTCGGTTGCTACTGCTTCAGGCCTTTGGCCCCTGCTTAAAATAAAGAGTAATAAAATGCTTTTTGTCTGGCTGATTTAGTTACTTATCAGATCCTTATGTCATGTCATGGTATTCAACAGACTGTAGTAGCACTGGGATACCAAAACCTGAACAAAACCACACAGGTAAGGAATATGTCTTCAGAGTAAGGCTACAATATTCTGTCTTCCACAGAGAAAGGCTGTATCTTACAGGCTCTGGATGGCTGCTCTGAAGCAAAAACTGCATTACTTGTTTTCACTGATACCATGGAATAACTGAGGCAGAACTACAACTGAAGAAAATTTATTATTTTTCAGTACAAAATCTCTATTTTCATTATCAGGACAACTGTATTTTCAGAGCAGGGTAATTCGCTCCTCTAATTCCTTGTAACAGAAATACTTGACAAGTATTCTTCTCTGTTTTATTTTGAACATAAACCCTTACTAACCAAAAAAATATGCATATCCTGTGGAAAAAATTTAATTCCTCTCTCTGAACCTCCTATTGACAAAAGTAAAGAAACAAGAACATGCAGCTGTTATTTCACTCCTATTTATATTTAGGTTTTTCCAAAGCATTTTTAGATGATGTTGTGGCACATATAATCTCTTTTTTTTTTTTTTTTTCCTGATACTGTCATTACTGAATTACGATCTGATAAGCACAGCATAAGACTGATGAACATCCTACAGGATTGTCTGATTGCAGGATGTTTTTTCTTAAAGATTCCTGAAAACTGTCAGGCAGCTATCACTTCACAGGAGTATATGTAGGCAACAAACTATTTTTTTAAGCTATGGCTTGAACAATCAAAAAGTGACATGGAACAGATATTAGTGGTAGCTCAAAAATAAGCAACTTCACCAGTGTTTTTCAGGTAGCTAAAGCAAAATTTAAAAAAAGCAAATTCTGCCTAGTCATCTTAGTAAGTAGAAGAAATAAAGGACTTGATTAAGGGTAGCTGGTATGCATAATAACTGTGGAATATGTGTATATGGAAAAAGGGTAAGTTTCAAAGATCTGGCAAACATCACCAGTCTTTCCTCCAATCTTATATATTGCAAATCAGAAAGCAGAGAGGGTTCGTGGTCATGGTATGTTACTAATCAGTCACAGAACAAAAATGGGAATTTATTAAAAAAAAACCCCAATTAAATTCCTATTCAATACTGGATCTGAACCTGGTTTTGGAGGAGTAATAAACACTGTTTAGGAGTGCTTTTTGTTAGTAAATCAAGTTGAGATGCATAAGCACGTAAGTGAAGTCTATACCTTTACTCAGAAAGTCACTTGCCTAGTGCAGAGATGGAGACACAGGCAAATAGAAGGAAAGTTTCAGGTGTCTTTTTCCTTCTTCTGTGAAAATATTAACATACTCTATGCTTCCAAGTCCCCAGAAAACATAATAATTAGGCTATATTAAATTATACAGCAATTATGCATTTAGTTATTTAATTTTTATGAATTTCGGGAGAAGTTATGTTTTATTTACAAGATTTGTGGCCACTACCTTTTAATGCAGTCTGGGTGTTCCATGGCTGTTATAAAAAAAAGGGGCACATACAAATCAGGAATTATTATGGCATGATTATAAATCACTGTGTAAATTATTATGATGTAATCAAGACAATAGACAGGCATGTCCAGATGTGGTCTTAGAAGTCCAGCTGAATACAAAGCAATATGAGCAGTAAATTGCTAAACTCAGTTATCATAACAATATTGTTTGTAAGCAAGTGGGGTGAAAATCTTCAATAGAACAACTGACAAAAAGTTGAAGTAAAATGCCCATTTCCCAAGGCATCAGTTATGCAAAAAAAACATGGACAGAAATAATTCAAACGAGGTATTTTTCACATTTTTGTTAGAGAAATTGACTGTTCTTTAAGAGTTCTTTAACACAATGCTTTAGGGAATTAAGAAAAAGTTAGCTGTGAATGTAACTTTCTATTAAGCAGTTTTCTTTCTCAATTGTGCACAACCACTTACAAGCCAGAACATAACAGCTCAATCAAACCTTTACCTGAATCCCTCTGAAATGTACTGCAAATATTCTGATATTACTGCAAGACTTAGAGAGGAAAAAAATACAACCGAGAAAGTAGGAAATGGAGACAGCAGCTACCTTTCTGCATTCTCTTAACTTCTTCTGCCACATGAAGCGAGCAAGAGGGATGCTCTTGCTGTCAGTTACGTAGCAGCTGGCTGTGATGACATGGTGCAGCATGGTTGTCTGGCTCATGGCTTGAAGAACTCGCCCAACATGACGGAGGGAAACGCTGGCCTCTGCGCGCACGCCACCGCTAACGAGCTGCATCGTGCAAGGTACCAGAGCAATCTGTCCAGCACAGTAGAGAACATCACCCACCTAGGAGAGAATCAGATCAAGTACATAAAACTCTGGCAGTTTACAGGGACAAGGACAAGGGAAGCACCTTTCTCTCTTCCAGCTAGTTTCTGTCAATAGTACTGTTCTTTGTTATTATTTGTTACAAATAGAGAGAACGTGCCAGTCGAAAGATAATGAAGGGATGTATGTGTCAGCTCAAAACAATAATCTGATGTGGACTCTTACAGCTGCTGGATCACACTGATGCCCCAACATGGCTGAATATGTTTTTGTTTTCTTTCCTTCTGAGTGATGATGCACATTATCATTTGTTCAATGCTATGTTTTTAATCTTCTATGTCTTAAGCTTTGTTTTATATATAACCTTATAAGAAAGTATCAGTACAAATCTGTAACATCTTTAGTAAATTTTAAAATACTGTAAAAATATATTAGCAGAACACCTAAATGACTGTGTATGAACAAAAAGTGATGATATTCCATCAGAAGGTAAAAGCAAATTGCAGATTGAAAATAAAATGCTGAAGAATCCTACTTGAACAAAGAGATGGGTCACCTTTTGAAAATGGACTTTAACGGTTGGCCAGATTTACTACTGCAATGCAGTTACTTTGGACTTATTTTCCAAAATCTTCCCAGCAACACTCTGAAGACCTACTTTTTTTTAGCAGCAGCCAGCAAAGGAAACATTTATTCTTATTATTCAGACATCTCAAAGATTTTTTTTTATAAAATCTTAATGTAAATATCAAAACTTTTCATCGTCTTATGCTGCACTTCTCTAGAACGTCTGTGCATTTCCTAATCAGTGAAATGGTAAATTTTATTCACTATCAAAAGAAAACTAAGTATAGAAGTGGGAAGTAAGGTGGGCGTAAGCAGCTTTGAAGTCAGCACAGGAATAATTTTGCTAGGAGTAAAGACAGAGAAAATGGACTGTGCAAGAAATCTTTTGGAAGAATTTTGCAGAACTTACTGTATAAACTGTAAAAATTCCTCAGAATTAAGAATAATTAAAAAAGAAATCTGTGTCCTAGAAGACATGGCAATCAAACCATGTGACAGACCCATATGCAACTCCAAATCTGTCCTCATAACTGTCTGTGTCTCACAAAAGACTCACACATGTAACTATTGGAAGAGTATCTTATACAATTTGGCATACAAGTTCTATGATTAGCAGCTGAAGAGGGGGAGGAGGCAGAAAGGAAACAATCTATCAACCAGCATACATCAACTATCTAAATGGTTTAAAATACCTGAAATATTGTTTGATAATGCTATATATAATCCAAAATTTGGAAAAAAAATATGAAAGCAGTATTTTGGTTTATAGGAACAAATGGTCTTTCTTTTTTTCTTTTTTTTTTTTTTTTTTTTTTAACAGCGCTATTTTAAAATATGTGCCACTGAACAAGGGAGTCCAGCCAGCTACCAAGTGGCATACTGACAAGATGAGAAACAAATTCAGAAAGATATGATTCAGAGGGGCACAGGTTTGTTTTTAAAGCAAACCATTCATTTTCACCTCTGCAAAATGAAATCCATGCATTAGTCAAAAACTCCAATGCAGGTAGTTTATACTCCTACAGGAAAAAAAAAAAAAAAAATCACACTGACAGTATTTCTTCCTTTCTTTCCCCTGTTGAGCTGCTGGTTTTCCATGCATCACCCATGTTAATTATTAGGTAGACAGAAGAGCTGTTCAACCAGTTCACTTCCCCTATTCTTGAACAGATTGTTTGAGACATAATATGAATACTAATTAACGATAAAATATCTGTCAGTGTTTTGAAATACAGACCAAGATAGCACTTTCTTAAAGTATCCTGGACAGTTCTGATACAATTAGCCCCACTGGTCATAAGCAAGGTCATTAAAAAATCTCTGAAGGATTTGAGCAAAATTGGCACCACTTTTGGCTAAGATTCAGTGGGAATTTTGCAGAGTTTTTTAAAAACCAATTGAAAAAATCCCTCTGTTCCTAACATACTTGTTTGCATCTTAAGATGCAATTAATAGAAAAACAGTCTTCCCAACAAGCCACCATGTTATGGAAGGGTGGATGCAAGGGGAACAGAGGGGAAAAGGATGAAAAAATGGCCACAGATTTGCAGCAACTGTATTTCAGGGGGGCATAATTTAGAATAAGGAAAGGAGGAGGGGCGTCTCTCTTCTCTTCTCAGTGACTCAGTCATGAAAAGCAAGCGTAAATAATCAGCAAGGACAAAGCTGCAAACCAGTACAAACACTGTTTTAGCAGATTTCAAGACGTTGTCTCTGGAATGTTTGAGGCATTATACAGAAAATGGTTAGCAGAGTAAAAGGCATTTAAAACACGGAAGTCATCATACTATCTTGTTCACAGTACTGAAATCTTACAAGAGGAGCTGTCACAATGTATGGCGTTAGTACTTGTGTTGTGAAAGTGTTCGACAAAACCCTGCTAGAACCTTGCAACAGTTTATCTTTTTGCAGCATTTACGAGGATAACAGAAGATCTTTCAGGGTATAGATTCACAGTGTAACCAGCCCAGCGGACTTGCATATACAGGAAACTCAGCATAGAAACCAAACTACAATATAAAGGATCTATATGGATCCTTAAAGGATCTGCATGTATACAGTGGATTTCTCACAGGTGATTCAATTTTCACTGCAGACCACACACATATTTCTGATGAAAATTTAAATAAAGACTTGAACCAAAGACAACCCCAAAAACTCAAGCTCAGTACTGCTGAGATGCTCACTTGTACAAATTTATTTCCCATATTGTTTCACAGCAGTAAGCAGGTTATAAATGGGGCCTCATGTGATACCACATTTCTTCCCTTTTTTATTTTCATTTGTATCATTGCAAGTTAAATGAAAGGCGAGTCCTTTTAAGTTAACATAATAGTTTAGCAGCTGTTTTGCTCAGTCAGCACAATTGTAAATAATCAGGGGAGTTCAGTGGACAATCAGAACCTCAGAGGATGCAATGCATGCTGTCACAGATCGAAAGCTAAGAGATTGTTTGAGAATTACTACTTTTCACAGTGTAGCTGACTTGCAGGGATAAGTATAATTCAGACCTAGGGCATGGCTTACACCAATGGAAAGCTGTATAGTAGCTTTTTTTCCTACTGTTTTTACTTGTTAGGAAAACAGAAGGAATGCATCTACGGTATCATGCAAAGGAACAGTCAGAAGAACAGACTTGGTGCCACTTGGAACTGTTCTATCCCATGAAATAGTTTTTAACAGCATTCTAAGTTACCAAAAGGACACAACATATGTGTGGAAAAGAAACAATGAGAAAACCAGACTTAATTGACTGCATCTAACTCAAGCTACTAATTAGAAAGGAAAAGGTACAATTACTGTCGTCTAGAAACAAACAAGTAATAGGATACCTACAAATATGCACTGAGTTGTTTTTTTATTAAATGCCAAGAGCAACTATGGAAAGTTTATGAAACTGCTTCTGCTGGTATCATTACAACTTGCTAGTGATTAACTGACAATATAAAAACTGCTGGAAACTTCTAACAGAGGGATCTCAAACATTCAGCCATAGATAGATAGCAAATGTTAATAGCTGCGCCACAAATGCATGTTTCTTGGAAGGAAGGAGTCAATATGCAATCAGCCAAATCTTTGCTATGAATGCAGTTTGGTGTCTGAGTGACTGCTGCCCTTTAACAGGTCAGGGTGCACAAAAGGTTCAGTGGCCCCCTGACCTAACAGTGACACACCCCACCATTAGGCTCAGACAATGTAAATAAGCAGAACTGACAACACACTAATAGGCTGCCTCTGGTCAGCCACGGGTACCTCTGACCTTAATGAAGACCTAAATCAATTAATACTCCAGGCAATAAAGACCTCTGGCTGATTAAGTTAGATAGAAATAATCTTTTCTAACGGGATTAAAGCTGCAAGGTGGTGAACCTTTCATTCAATATATGATAATCCTTTCTTCCTAGGGCCCTCTTGTTTTAGATAATGATGGCAAAATTGCTTTTTGAAATGTGACATCTTTTATTCAACTGACTAGTATGAATAAACTTTTTAAAGGCATCGTTTAGACAACAGTAATTGAAAAGCTTGAAGTTCACACTATGATAAAAAATTGTATCTGACTAACATGATTCTAATACATCCAACCTTTAATATAACTCATGTTTTTCTTGTACTGTTACAAATGTATAGCCTGAAAATTCCAGAAATGAGTTCATAACACATAGTTGAGTTTGATACAGGCTTTCTTCTGAGAAAAAATGTGCAGTTATCAGTAGCTTAAGGATGAAGGATATATTTAATAATAATAATACTTTAATTATTATCTTTCACCAAAAAAAATTAAATTTCTAAGACTCCACATATAACATAGTCAAATGTTTGCACAACATACTCAAAACTTCAGAACTTCCCTTTGGATAATTTTTTTTTGCCCTGGTTAGGTCAAAAAATCCAGTACCAATTACTCAACAGCACATTATGGGTGTTTTATTTAACTAGCAGTACCATTCCCACAGTTTTAAAGGTTTTATAATTCAGTTTTCAGATGTTGTGAGTCCATTTTGTTAGTTCACATTTTTGGATGGATGTTTCAATATATATCTGATCACCTAAGCTACAAGACTACAAAACGCTCATCATTTTGTATTGCTCTTCACTATTAAAATTTATTTTATCAGTGTGTGTTTTAAATTTTTCTCTTTGAATTTATTTATTTGGGGGTTGAAAATTAATAGAACTTTTTTTTTTTTTTAACAAGAAGTGAAAAAGTACTGCAACTTCATGAATGCTAACCTAGGTTGTATTTTTTTTTTTTTTCTTTGCATTTTAGGAAAATTAAGATACATTATCCCACAAAGTCATATTTGACAGTGAACAGAGTGTCATAATGCTATCAACACACCTAAATCTTTTGTACATTTCCTAATTTAAATTATACCAAGGAGATATTCATGTCACACAGTACACAAACACTGAGCAGCACAAAACCTGGCAGGTCTTTAAACTCAACAGTGCATCTGAAGAAGCCACAATACTGTTATGAATACTAAACCAACATAATGAGTATCTCCAACCACACTTTATACTTCCCAATTGTAAACACTCTCTAAAAATCAAACACCTCAAAATGAGCCTTTTGACAGTGCTGGGTTTACAGCAGACAATCTCATCTAATACATTCCTGAAGATCTGTAGTAGCTTGAAGATCAACAAAATGCTAAATGTACAGACTTCAGAGGGGCGACCAGGTCAGAAACTTAAGAGAAGGTAAAATCAGTCTCAGCTTGAAACTAATCTCTTAAAAACTGTTCTATCACAGAAAATTGTAATAGTTGCATATGTATTTTTGGCAATATGTTGGTTATTTTAAAATCTTGATCAATGTCAAATCAATTTTATTCTGCTCTACAACTGACAGAAATAAAACCCCCACACTTCTGATTTACAGAAGACAGATTCAAAACCTGAAATTTTCACAAAGAAAACCCACCTCAAAAACTGTCATTTGTATTCCAAGGGAGTATTGGATGTAAATAAAAAATAAATGCAGCTTTTAAAGTCAGAACCTGTAGTTATAACCATCTAGAAAGATTCCAATAAAGTGGGTGAAAAAGGCTTGCCATCTAATACATCTATGTGGACATGGCAGACAGCTAGTCTGAAATCATCTCCATGATTCTTGTTTTAGTCAACTTGGAATCTCCAATAGAGAGAGAGAGAGAGGAAATGAACAAAATTGAGGTAAAAGTATTCTTTATTTAATTTGCATATTTTGGCCCATGTGCTGTACTAGTGCCTAGGGTACATATTCTTCCTTCTTGGAAAATTACAGTAGACAGCTCAAAGACTTAATTGCCATAGAGGATAAACTATTCTCCACATTCTGCAGGGTGCTTTTTCCTAAATATAAAAAGAGCAGTCTCCCTATTTTAAAATGAGCAAGCTAACAAGAGTATTAATCTTTGATGCATTTCTTCCTTGGGACAGTGGAATTTGAGTCTTCATGACTATTAATCTGCCACCTTTTACAAAGCCTACCATTCCTCTCAAGCTTTTGAAAAAAATCACAAGTTCTCACACAACCACATTAGCAAATCTGCCAACTGTGAAAAATTGCAGAACACTTAGCTTTATGAACATACCTTATCTAAAAGATGGAGTAAAACCTCCAAACTGATTAACACTTCCTCATTTATTATTCATGTCACTTCAAATAAAGATGCCAAACAAAACAATTTCTTAAAAAATGTACTCAGATCAGTCTATTCCTAACAACTGGGGTTGGCATTGGGAATGAGACACTTAAATTGGTATTTATTAGAAAAACTAAAGGCCTTGTCATTGTCCAGACAAACAAGTTAGAAAAGACTAGTATCCAATATTATAACATTACAAAACATTGTAAAGTGAGAGAAATGACTCAACATGGACATGAACTCTTGAGCAATGAATATCATATTTTTAGAAAATGCATATTATGTCCACTGCAGGTGATTATATTTTTTAGTGAATTATATATGCAGAGAAAAGGGAGGATAAAGTTCATAATTCTTATGGATTCTTAAAATATCTGATAAGGCATATCTGGAAATTATTTTTTTAACTCGCCTAATTATAAATGCTGTTAACTAGCTGATAGGCTGTAAGGACAGAGTAATGAAAATGCCAATGTAACTGAAGTGGAGTGCCGTAGGGATTGGTATTAGGCTTGATTTTGTTTAACATCTTCATTAAGTCAGTGAAAGAAGGGATTAACAGCATGATAATGAAACCCACAGAGGATACTAAATTGGAATGTGTACCAGTAGAAATAATAAAAATGGACACAGATAGGTTTGAAATAAAGGCAGCAAATAAGAAAAAAAAGACAGCTTAGGAAAAATGAAAACTCATGCCAGAACATACAGCAAAATTCTTTTGAAATACAGATATTCAGAACAAGGGAGAAAACTTGACTGAAGAACTACTGAACAGTTTATATTAAAACATAACTGCTCTTTACTAGAAGCACATCCAGTATAGGACAAAAGAAGTTGCAGTCTCTGTTCCCATGACACTGGTCTAATCAGAGTAAAATCTGTTAACATTCCCCAAATTGGTACCATAACCTTTACAAAAAGTATGATATGATTTCCATATTTCAAAAGGAAGTCTGTAAAATTTCAGGTGATATCAAAGCTTTAGATGATTCTTCAGAGTCAACTCTTTTTTCCAAGAGTTTTTAGATTTCTTCATTAACACTGTTTTTCAGTTTACAGCTCAGCACAGCAGCATTCAAATTATGATAAGCATCCTCATCTGTCAGGGTAAAGATGTAAAAATTAATCCCCCCTTGTTTTTACCCTCCTCTAAGTGGAAAATGCCTACAACGTACATGAGGTTACCTGAGCATTTATTTGGGGCTCCCACACAGTTCTTTTGTGGTTTTACTATTTAATCCTAAATTTATCTTCATAATACAAGCTTTAAAAAATATCACCAGAGAAAGATATAGCTGGAATATTCACATGACAATCCTCCCTCCTCGATTTCTACATTTTTCTCTTCTCTAGTTTCTCTACAGTTCTAGGGATCTGGATAGCACAAAAGGGAGAGAGGTTATAGGCTAACTGTGTCCATACACACACTAGCTAAAGGAAGATAAAGATGAAAGATTAAGTGATGCGATTTCCTCAGCTACCTATACATGTTTATATTACAGACTTTTTCTCTTCTACTTTTATCCTTAAACACAGAATCTATTTAGAAAGGGATCTCATGATCTCCTTCCCACATTAACTGAAACTTCTACTGACAATTTCCACTTACAGTAAACTATATCACCAGTTCAACTATCACTGCAGTGATAAAGCAGCCCAAGAAAGCACAGTAGAAATTTCTAGATTTAAGTTTCTATTAACAATAAGGATGCTACTTAAGGCTGCACCACTGCTGTGGAATTCAGCATCCAAGGAAAATCAAGACTGCAGTCATAAAATCCTATAAAGAGTGAGTTGTTTTTTTCCCTTTCCTACCTGTCTAAAATCCTTATTCATGCCAACTGTCAAATAGTTTAATGTGATTATAAACAGAAGAGGGACAGATAGGCAGAGAAAATACTCTGTACTGAAAAGTGAAAGCTGTTCATCACACGACAGTAATTCACAGTGTATGAAACACATTAACACCGTGACATTCTATTCTTACAGAAAAGATTTTGTTCCCAGCCTTCACTTGGCTTAATATTCTTACTTGAAACACCCTGTTCATGATTGTCACTGGCTACTTTAAGAGGGTTTGTGATAACTAGGAGATGACAAAGAGGCAGTTGCATAAAACCAAGAACCAGATAACTGAAAACAAGTTAACTGTAAACACACTAAAAGTAATAGTTCTCACTGTAGCCATAGAATGTGGTTTTGTATTTTTTTTATTTTTTTGCTTTTACCCATCCTCTATGTATAGCTACTCTCACATGGATTTTACTTACATCTATGACTATCTAAGCAATAATCAATAATAAAACAGCTTAATGCATGACAAAGATTATTTAGTGCAGAAGTCCAATTTATAATATGTATAACCACCATTTCCCAGTGGAAATGAAAGAAGACTTGTTCGTGCAGCTAGATGCACCTGCACAATAAACACAACAATAATGCATATAAAATATAACTACACAACATACAGCTTATTTATTCATATTTCAGTGATAATACTTCCTTAAATAGCAAATATCTTTCTCTAGGGATACATCTTCCAATGCAAATTTGCAAGTCAAGTTCTGATTATACTTACAGAAACGGAAACTTTCAACAAAGACGTACACATATACTTAATAGTCTTGGCCAAATTAATGTCATATTACCTTTTCTGCATCATTGATTAAACCAAACTTGACAAAGAAATGAATTTGGGTGTTAGGGACTCCATGACCCCAACTGCAAAATCCTGCTAAATCCAGTAGTACAGCAAAGTCCATAGCTAAAATTCTGTGTTATGAGCGGTAAGATAAGACCTGAACTATAAATTCAAAGAATTTGTCATTCCACAGTGATGATGTATTATACATTCTCATGTAATCTCAATTACAATGTTTATGAAGTGCAATCCAAGAAACAAAATGCATGATGAAAGTAACGCTTTTGTTACATGCATGCTATTAACTATTCTAAAACTTAAAGCTTCCCAACAAAACAAAATAAAACTAATCAAAATTTAATGAAACACAACAACAACCTCAGAAATACTCTAAGTATGCTCATCCACACACATTTTCACAACTTTTATTTGTTGTATGCTTAAATACTGACCTTTTATCAGAATTGCAGTGTGGACAATATCCTTATATAAAGTAACATTAAATTCCTAACACTGCAATGAGGCAGAGTTTACTATGGAGCTTTCAGGGGACAAATATTCACTTAGACCGGAAGCACTTCAAGAAAATAACTTACCTATTGATAAAGTGGTAATGTGCATTTCAAAATTAAATTTCTGTAACAATTTTTATTTTAATTCTGTTTCATAATTAGACTATAATTGTATTATAATTATATTCTGTACAGTAATACATATCCATCTGGGTATGGAGTTACTATCTTGCATTATAAATTTTCTGATTTTTTTGGGGGTAGTTTTTGGTTTTGTCTATGTTCAGCTTGTTCCTTTTAGCACTCTTTTTAATGGTATTTTCTAGGGGGTTTAAAAGGATAGAAAGTTGAGGACTGGAAACTGCACTATATCGACAGGCTATTAGTCAGTAAAAAATTACTAATGAAGTATGTATCTCATGTTGGGCCATTCAAGCTGCAACCATGTTTCTATCCATCCTACATCACTAAGCCATGCCAAGAACCAGTGTCTGCAAATTTACCATGTGCTTAGCCCTTTTGTTTGCATTATTAATAAAAGTAGTTATTTTGCTAGCAAAAACTAATTGCAGAATCAAGCCCTCTGATATAGAAAAATGGGTAAAAAGCCAAGTGTTGAAACTAAAAGAGGCTAAATAAGAAAGAAGGGAGGGGCAGACTGCAGCAAAGAAAAATCCAGAGCAATTAGGTTAATCAGCTGCAATATTGCCAAGACCCAGGTTCAACCCCTTCTTTAGTATTTTCATTTTGCCTGATAATGACAGTGCTGATGGGACAATGGACACTCCAGGAAGCACATCACTTAATATCTTCAACTGGAACTGTTCTAATTTGTTTAAATAAATTCATGATCTTGGATAATATAGGATGGCATGATCTTGCTCTATGATGAAAAGTATTAGTTATGATGTGCAAAAGCTTTAAAGTGAACATTAAATCAAAATTGGTACATGATTGATTAGGAGTTCTATCTTGATAGTCTTACAATATCCAAAAAGGAAATGACAAGTATTCCAAACTGCTATGAGATGGTCACTATTACCTTATAGTTTTTATAGAAATGATAAAGATTTAACACTATGAAAGACATTTAAGATTAAGCCTTACACTATGGAACATTCAGGCAGATAACTCTGTATGAACAGAGTTTTTGGGAAATATTTAGGCTACTTCAAAAGATGCAAGATGACAAAAAACATGCTGGGGAGGGAGTTTTTACCACATTTTTGAAAATTAAATAAAAATGCTTACACGTGAATTGTGAACATGAGATGGGATCAAGAAACACATTACACACCTTGGATGTGTAATGGTTAAAACCTAAGCACAGAAATGATGAATTAGAAACAATATTGATGACACTATCAGAAAAGCTTTCAACTTTTAATTTGAATTTTACAAATAACCAATAGAGAATCTCTTCACAAATAGAGGCTGTATCAAAGTCTACAAATTATGCCGAGAACAGTTTAAATATCTAACATTGCTTTTTGAGCTAAGGGAAATTATAGGTATGTTGCTGAAAACATAACCTTGTATGACAACGAAAATGTCTAATATTTTTCTTGTTCAGGCCAAGAGAATGAACTTCTAATTATCAGCTAAACAGTGCACAGTATTCGAAAAGTATGCAAAAATGCCAAAATTTTCAGTGATCAAAACTGTCTCATATAATTTTTACATTCTATTTATATGACATTGATTGAAGTTCCCTGACTTGACCGTTTACCTACCAGTTTTAAGTTATGTTTTAGGATTTTGTGAAAAGACTAGGTTTTGTTGTTCAAAAGACTTTGGCCTAAGTTCAATCAGCACAAAATATTTGTTACCAAGTCCAGTGAGGCACAGTTAACACACAGCAGTGTGTTATTCCAGAGTCCATGTTTGGCACACAGAACTGCTCACAGCATTTGACTCCAAACCTCAGAGTTTCGGACATTCAGATCTCAATGAGTTAACTAATACAGTTCTCCAACAAAAAACAATTACATGTTTTTGCAGAAAAACTATCACATGCTGATAGCGAATAATTAAATGGTCAAACCAAAAAGAAATGAACTGTTTCTGTGACGTATGTTTTGAACGTCTAATAGCTAGTCTGATTCTTCAGAAAAAATAACTGTGCTACAATCAGGAAGGGCACTAATGGGGAATGGAGAAGGGTATAAAAGAATAATGCTTGTAATAGGAAGAAAGGTGGAGAAAAGGAGTTAGTCCAAATGCAATTTTTATGTCTTGATTTTAATGCTAACTAAATGGATGTTTATGCAAAAGAAAATTTTTCACTGTATACCCTGGCCTTGTAAGGTGATGTAATGCTTTGATTTTATGCAAACTCCAGTAAAAGCAGAAATTGCACCTTGCAAGACTAGACTTTGTATGCAGAACAAGATAATAGTGAAATTCAAATGAAATATGTAGTTTAAAACATCATTAGAGAACAATAAATCAGCTCAACACCTTCACAACACAGGAAATTGAGAGTTAAACCAGTGTACCCAATTTTAATTTTTTTTAAAGGAGGAATGAATCTGCTATAGGGAGCTGCTTTGATAGACCTTTGAAGGTCTTCAAAACTCTTGCTAATATGTTATTCTCTCAAAAATATTCCCATAATTCTGCTGTCTCCCATAATTCCTTGCCTCGAGATTCATCTGTCAACTTTGATGCATCTTTTAAAGTACCCCTCCAAGCCTAAAAACCATGACTGCAGACCACAGAAGAGAACTCTTTGCTTTGAAACTATCTGATCAATCAGAAGATCATTTACCTGCAAGCATTATTTGGTGAAGCTAAAGCGGCACATCAACCAGCAGCATCTGAAGGCTGAGGCAGCAAAACGTCAACAACAAATTGTCATTGGCATTCCATTTATGAACCTTCAAACAGCATCAGATCTTTTCCATGGGAAACCAGATCAGGTCAGACTGGAGCTGAATATTTCTTAACAAGCTAACCATCAAAAGAACTTACGTTTTGAATAAAAAGGCTATCATTTGTTGATTTGAATATCAAAGGGATCCACTGCAAACTCCCAGTCTAGAAAAACCTCCCTAAGCTACACCAGACAGGTGTTTAATAATCTATTATTAAGGCACTATTTTAGGTTACTCAGAATCATAAAAAATAGCTGTAACCGTGAAGCTGCAAATGGGACTGCACAAAGAAATGAATGCTATTAACATACTATTAACAATTCAAAAGAATGAGTTGACATACCAATCAAACTTGTTAATTGACTGTCAATGGCCTGTCCCTGAATATACAACATGACTGCATTATATATTTCAAATGCTGACAGGAAGACAGTTTCATTTGCATTAACTTCATAAACTGATCAACAACCAAACTGCCACATACATTTATAATGGGAAGCTGAATCATTTCAATATTCATGCAGCTCTGTAATTGTAAATTAGGTCCTGGCAAACAATACAATACTGTACATACTCTAAAATATCCTAAATTTCTCTGACCTACTTTCTTTTTTATTTTAAAAGAGCAGTGGAAGAAAGTTGTCTCTTACGGGGACGATTATTACTTTAATTTATGGTTCATGCCTTAGGCAAAATTTGTTTGCAACCTACTTTGCAGCCATTGTTTTTAACTCTAGATGGATAACTTGTCCACGATATATGAGGCAGACAAGGTGATGTAAAATTTTTCTTGCTTTAGTTCTGTGAAGAGTAAATATCATTAAAATACAGAGTAAATCTGTAAAATCCAAAGTGAATGAAAATATGTACTATTTCCTAGCTATGACACAAAGCAGATGACAGCAGTGACACCATTGAAACTTTCTAATTAGACACTGAAACATGTAATTTAAAGTGGAAAGTACTGTTCTTGCACATCCTTCCCTATGTCCTAGAATTTACTGCCCTCAGAGGTCCTGTCTGTATAAAGTATGTTTTGTAAAAATATCTCATAATTACACCCATTCAGTTTCACTGGGATTGACGGTGATAGCAGCTGAAATGGCTGTGATAGTGCTGCCATTTTAGTCAAATGGTTAGTCAGACATACTCCGAGCAAAGTCACAAATCATAGGAGTTGAGAGCAAAAGTGCTTGTGGCGCTTCCATATTTCTGCAAATATTTGTCCAGAAGAAATGACCAAGGGTTGATAACAGGAGGAAAATTACACAAAGAATTCCCAATAAAAGGCATAGGTGAATTCTTCTGGTTTTTCTGGTTAATATCTGATCCTGCAACACTTAATAGCTTACACTTCTGCTTGCTGAAAAATACAGTTCTATCTAAACTAACACAGAAGCCTTCAAATGCTGTCATTAATGACTGCTTGCATGAATATCAATTTGTATGCCTTAACCATATAACGAAGATATGAAAGAAGAAGTTTGTTTTTATTTGTTCTTGAAGTGCTATTGGCATATTTGTCACTGTTTATACAGAAATAGTAATATCTCAGTCACTTTGAGAATTGAAGAAATAAAGTTAAACAGAAATGTCGTAAATGAGGATTAAGTCATGAGGGTCTGAAAGTATTCCACTGAAAGTAATTGATCAAAAATTCCATAACTGTCAGGTCAGTCACGTTCCCTCTATATCTGTATGACCTGGAGGTAGTATAGGTTTTAAACATATCAACTGTAAATGCATGTTGTCTTCTTTTCCCCTCTTTTATTACTCCTACTTTCACCCTGTCAATCCAACAGTCACATCCCTGGCTTTAAAGTTATTGCAAGAAAGAGCCAAGCACTACAAACCAGCATAACCATACAGATACGATATAAACGTCCAATAAATCTGCAGTCATGGCAATCTTCTCCTGCATTTCCTTTCAGATAAACAATATCAGAGGACAATTTCTCTGCTACCTAGGTGAGCTTCTATAGTTTAGATTTTATTATTTGTAAGACCGAAAAGCAAAAAGTATTCACATTTATTGTTCTAGCAACTGCAATTGTAGAGTAGAAAGACTAACAAATGGAAATATAAAATCTTTAGAAAAACTGAATATAGGTGCCACTGGGGTGATGGCAGTCCCAACTCATTCTAACTGGTAATCATGAAAGATTACTTATACTACAAACTAGATATTAGCTTTGATATTTTCCCTGAAGTATAAGCTGAGTAACTGTCATACTGAATAACATCATATGATGGGTACTGCTAAGCTCTTACACTGACAAAACAAGGATCATTAAAGCTTCAACATTCTTTCAGATAATCAATGTAATATAAGCAGTATGTGATTAAAAACACTTAAGACATGAAAAGTGTCAAGGTAAAGAACAGCTCATTACTCAAAGGATGTAGCATCTATAAATCTAGCCACATTTGAAGGAGCTGGTCATTTATTACTGCTGCTAATAGTAATACACAGCTAGAGTGGATTCAGTAATTCATGCTCCAAGATTTATAAACGTTGATCATAAACTATATACATATACACAGCTAAAATACATGCACACATAAATATTACTGTAACAGAAATGGTGTGATGTATGTTCACATTTCAAAAAGACACTTGATTAATTCTAAGAAGCTACAGTTTGTCTGCAGTGCTTCAAAATTTACATTTGAAATAGTGACATTCTAATTTTCTAAAATAAATATTTTCAATGAAATTTTCACTATATTAGCTGAAATCTTTGAGACCCTAAATAGCCTGTGGCCAGCACAGCTTTTGTAGGTGGGATAAAAACTCCTGCTCTTGGGAAGAATAAAACTTTCTATTATGCAGATGAAGTCTCATCCATGTGGGAAATGGTGCTTTCTTGAAGATCAGCATGAGACTAGAAAACTAATTTGGACACAAAACTTGCTTATTACAGAACTCATGATCATTATCTTTTAATTGGATGGCAGGCTTCTCAAATTTAGCCGTCTGTAGAAAGCTCACAAACCATTATGGACCTTTTATAGGACAAAAAGGCTTAAATCAAACTACTACTGAGCTGTACTAGACCATTTGTTTTGTATGAGGGTGGTGAGTATAAGAAAGGTGTAACCAGTGTTTTGCTGAATGAGTTATTGTCAGTTGCTGTGTGATTAATGGCAAGATCAGGACTTGTATTATACTGTATTGCAGAGGTAGAGGGGTTCAAGCAAATAATCTCATTCCAAGTTTGTAACAAAACAACAGCAGCTTAACATAAACCTGCCTGCATTTGCTATTTTTTACAGAAAATTTGAAATGAACAAGTAAAAAGTTATTGTAACAAATTTATTGTAACAAATAATTTTAGAAAATTTCAGTGGATTAGATGCCTAACAAAGATATTATACCTTGCATTACAGTCCTCTTCCCATTCCCACAGAAGAAACATAATCACTATTATAGCCCTTAAAAATAGAGTAAATAAAAATATATATTAAATGGTTCCCCCAGTTTGATTGAAAAGAAGAAAATAATAAAGGCATAAGGTGTTCCAGGTTCCTGAGCAGTTGTGCAATATCAGTCCCCATTTTGTGTGTGAAACTACAACAATATTAGCATTGGCTTATACTTCCCCCTCACATACTCTCCAGGTTCCAGGGAGAGTGCAGGAGGAATAAAGAAGCAATTCCCTGAAGATAGAATATGCCTATTAAAAACATAGTTCTAATATTAGTCTAAGTACTGAAAAGTAGGAGTAGCATAACTAATTTATCAAATATTTCAACTTCAGCTTTACCATTATAACATATAAGTAAACACTCACATATATATAATATTAGCATATCAGAGATTAAAACTTAAGTACTGATCAGAAAATACCAAAAATTCAGGATACATATGGAAACTTCAAGTAGATTGGGTGATAAGTGAAATATAAATGCATTTGCATTATGAATGTACATTTATATTTAGGATGATAAACCCAGACTTATTAGCAGGACATTTAGAATTAAGACAAATACAGTCAACCAATCAAATTAACAGACTTCTGCCAAGTTTTATTCCTTAACTTTAATGTTAGAAGATTTTTTTTTTTTCAAAAACATCTGATACATTCTTGATACTGCTTTTCAACTGCTATATATATAATCTTCTTAATATATAAGGGATTTTTCCTGCGATGAGTTACAAAAAGGCAAATTTGAAGTTTCTACCTGCAGCTACCTCTGATTTACATTACCTGTATCTGTAACACTTTTCTTCTGAAGACCATGAAACTCACTGTATAGGTAAAGTTATTCTTAATTTTTTTTTCCTGAAACTTATTCAGGAATTATGTGAAGTAAATAAACAACATATTTCAGGCCAGGGATTATATTTTCTCAATTTAACAGGCATTTTAAAAGAGAGAGTTGGGAGAAAGGATGTTTTGTAACCACTGAAAACTCACCATCATCCTATCTTCACCTAATTTAATATTCCATTTATTGAATTCAAATTTATTGCTACCTTTTCAGAATTCAGGAAAAAAATAACCTTTCAGACTTGTTACTGTTACAAAGAAAGCTGGAACTTTGCACAGTCTGAGCCACAGGCAGAGCTGACTTAGATTCTTAAGGCAATTCCTCAAATACAGAATAAGATCTGACAGATTCTTTCACATGAGGGAAAGGCCTGGAAAGAAAATGTTTGGCAAATGTTTAGTAAGCTACTCATTTAAGGAATACTCAAATCTGTTCCATCCCACTAACAGAAGACTCCTGTGATTGTCTCTAGAGGACCAAGTCCCAAATAAATGTATCTTATAAATCTCCCTTTTTAACTGTATGTGCTCTTTGTCCAAGAGCTGAGATCAATCTAAAAACTCCAGAATTTATATATATTTGATAACATTTGCTGAAGTCCAATTTAGAATGACTAATAAAATTTTAATAAAGTTAAACCAGCAGGAAATAAAATCAAGTGTGTCTCATCTGAGTGTGTGTCACAGAACAGTTGCAACATTTGCAAGCCACATCACCCCAACATGACAAAAAGTAAATCTAACACTATTCAGTAGTACAGTTGCCCATAGTGCTAATATATTATTTACTGCACTCAACCCAGCCTTCTCAGGAATCCCATCCTGTTCAATTACTATTAGTATTCCAATCCCCTTTCCACAGAGGCAGGGAACTGGAATTAATGCAGAAAAGTAAACAGAAGCCTCTTCTGCTGGTGGCTTAGTCTCAGCATTGCCAATCTTGCTTATTGGGCATTTGACCTTGAAAGGAGCAGTTCTTAGGTCAACCCTAAACAGAAAAAAAAATTACAATTTAGGGCTTTTAATGCCCAATTTTCTAAAGCAAGAATGTCACTGCAATTTCTTTCTTCATATATTTCTTCATATATATATTCATGACTTTTACTGCCATGAAATTAGACTGTTGTAGAAGTCTAGCATGTTAGAGATCTCAAAGTGATATTGATCATCTGTATCAGCTCTGTTTGACCTTGGATTGCTAAGACATTGAAGATGGCCTCTTTCTCCTCTACAAGCTAAGAGGGTTTCTTTCTATCACACAGGCATTGGTTTTCTCTGTCTTAACTGGAAAAATATGAATGAACCTAATGATAATTACTTGCAAGTGCATAAAATTAGACCTCAACAGAACTAGTCTGCTTTCTTGCACAAAACTAAGTATGCCACAAAAGAATTCAGTGCGTCGCAAACAACTCTAAAACTTGAAGCAACTGTGGTCCTAAAAGGTTAATTATGGTTTTAATCAAGCTCCATGCATACAAATTGGACATTTTTCTAGAGTTTTGAGACTCCATAGAAAGAAAAATTAACAATGAGGGAAACATAGTAACACAGAAATTTGCAGAAAAAGAACCAGTACAATTAAACAATTTGCCCAGACCTGGAAGTCTTGTATTTGAAGCAGATATTCAGATGATTTTCAGTGAGCATTCTAAAACTTTTTAACCTTTCATGTCCCACCTTACCCAGTTAGATCTTTTAGTCCAGACTATCTGAATTAGTAGTAAAACAATGTATAGATGTCTATCATGAGTCCAGTAATAGTAAAACCATGTGTTTTGGAATGTGGGAGGTGACATTCCTAATCAGATTACTTTCTTCTTTTGTCCTCAGAAAGACATTTAGTTGTAATTCATTCAAGTATATTAAAATAAAAATTTAATTCACAGTAAGGATTTCATAGTCAGGAAGTTTTTCCTGAAGGATATGTGACTAATAGCTCTGGAGACTTAAACAGAATGTTTATTTACAAACATACACAGCATCACCCAGAGCTCCTAGAAGTCACTCTGTCAGTAAAGCTTAAAGTTATTCTAGGGGGACACCAGAGTTTAGTCTCCAGGACAGCTGAGTCATTTGCTTCACAGCTGACAGAGTACTGCAGTATAGTCTCTCACAGTTAAGTCAAAATTGTTATGTATAACGAAAGCAGTAACCCAGTTTGAAAAAAGGACATAACATAGTAGTTTTAAACTTTTTTATAGAATCACAGTAGAAGTAAACAAAGGTCCTACAATGATGGAACCCCAAGCCTTGCAATATCCATGGATCTGACAGCATGATCTCTGTGAGATATTATTGCATTGCTCATACAGCCTAAACCTCTATGACATGCTAAAATGCAACCCCACAAGTAACATTGGTTCGTATTAGTTTGATCCTCCTATACCTGAGGTTTAGAATCCATCACCTAAATAATATTTATAAAAATAACCCACCTAAATAATATTTATAAAAATAACCCATGAAAATACACACAATGTTGTTGTCCAGTGTGTATCTCAAGTGTGTTTTTTAGTAGAAATTAGATCTCTAAGTGAAAGACTATCACACCTGAAATTGCTGCCCCTAGTCCCAAGACTGCCTAAGTTTTCCCAGTAAGCTCCCCTCAGTACTTAAGGCCTCGCTTGCTGGCATCTGCTTCAGACCTGCCCACGCTAAACATCCCTGGACACTCCCTACAGCTAAGTGGTGACATGAGCTACAAACTATGAGTTCTCTATGTCTTCTCCCACTATAATTTCACAATACATTAAGGTTTTTGTTCAGCTGACTTTAAAAAACCTGCTACATGAAAGCAAACTGGAGAAACTTGACCTAAAGTGCACTTCTGACCTGAGTTCCATGGCTCAATTTTATGGAACAACACAGTCTTTGGTATAGTTGATTTTTCAACTGTAACAAAAATTTGAAATAATCACAGACAATGAAATTAAAATTACAACTACAGCATCACCTAGTACAGTGCCATGGGGAAGTTTCACTTACATTTATAATATATTTCTATAGTTTTCTATAGCAGAAATTTAATCTCTTAAGTGAGTGCTATGAGGAAATTTTTTCAAACTGGTAAGATATTTCCAGTTGCAAACAAAGACTTCTTGAAATTATAGATAGTAATCAATTGGCCACTACATGAGTTAAAATTCTAGTTTTAATTATAAGTAAATCTGACAAGCCTCATTACAAAACAATAAATATCTTGAAAATATTTCAAATAATTCAGAAAACATCCAAAATCTTTAAGTATACTACTGCTGAAAAGAATTGCAAGTATGCTAAAGTTTTAAAGCTTTTTATAACTTATTATTATAACTATATAAGTACTTGATCTGAAAGCCGGAGTAAAGGTTGAAGATGGATTAGAAATTTTTGGTTTTGCCTAACCATGAGCTCTTTAAAGTGAAGCCTAAAAACACTATCTTTTATGGATCTTTCATTGGCTGTTTATTTGGGAATATATTTTAGAGGTAATATCTTTAACATCACTACAGCTGAAAATAATATCTATATTTACCACTTAAATGATTCCATTTTCATCACTTTTTTTGAGGGCCACAGTTGCATCAAGACATATTGATAATCAAAACTTAAATCAGGCAACAAAACTGTAGCTATCAGAAAACCTGCAACATTAATACAGAATATTTTATATCTTTCTCTGAGAGAAATGGGACAAATTTTCACAAATGTGAAAGGATAAACCTGAAAAAACCCCCCGTATCTAAGATTTGTAATTTTTGAGCTATAATTAAACCCCTAAAAACTAAATGAATTTTTTCTGAGAAAACAATCTCTCACCAAAAAGAATTCAGTAGAATCCCAGGTACTAAACTGTTGCAGAAAGAAAGTTCATTTCCTATCTGAAATTCCTCTGAATCTTTAGAAGGCTCTTGCAGTGATTAGAAAACCTTGCAGTGATTCACAGGCTGGTAAAAATTTCAGAAGTCTATGCAAGTCATTTGAATGGGAAGGGAACAGAAAGAAAAATCAGGTTGCATAAATAGGCTCATCATTTTTTAGCATGTTTTTTTTTTTCACTTTCTTCTGTCTATAAATTTTATTCTGCATTTATGCATTTCCAGACATCTGTCAGCTCATCCAGAGTAGAAATTTCACATGCACTTGTGACTATTTACATCTCAGATATGCCCACAACACAAGTATGTATCCAGCCTAGATGCACACACACACAGAAGAGACTTCCACTGTAAGACTTCCCTGGAACATAAGAACTCCACACGTGAACTCCATACAAAAAGGAGTCCTTCAGGTTTATTTAAAGTTCTTCCAAATTCTTTTAATGGGGCTGCCTTCAACTTGACCTTCAAGCATATTTACATGCTTAAAGGCCAGCAATTAATTGAAAAAGTTGTTTAGAAAACAAAAATTAAGTAAATAAATAAATGTACTGAAACAAATCTCACTTAAGAGGCAGCTGTTGTAAGTACTGAATTAAACTTTCAGTTTAAATGGAATTACCATATCATACAAGAATATACACTGGTAAAACTAGAAAATGAATATGAAACAAATAAACCCCAGCATTAAATCTCCAGGTTTTGCATTGATTCTTTATTTCTCCAACTCCTTTTAAAGGCTGCATTCAATTTTTTTATTCCAGCATCCTCCATACTCTGCTTTGCATATGAAACAACAGTGTTTTCAGGGTGACACTTCATTAATATTTCTAGCACTTCATAGCAAATAAGAATTGCAGCCAGTTAAAAGACTCTTATACCTTGAGTAAATTTCTTATCCAACCACTGCTCAGCATATCATACCAGCAACTTAGGACTGTAATTGGTGTATAATGGATCAAAGTTTCACTCTTAAGTTTACTTACATAAGTGTAGCTTAGAGCTGAATTTTATTATCAAATCATATTCAATATCCAGAAAGTTCAGATGTAACACTGATGAACAAAATGAAAAATACAGACCACAATAACCATTATTATTCAACTTCCATCCCATTTTTTATAAAATATCAATATCTCTACTATACATGCATACTTCTAAAGTTTTGAGTTTCTCTGACATACAACCAGAGCTTCAGCAGCCAGCAGCTCCCACGGAGAAATGGAAAACCCAGAAAAAGAAAAAAAGTTATGAACTGAAATCTTAATATGAAAATACAGTTAGTTAACTACCACTATGGTGAAAATGAAGGATTTTTGTTTCAAATTACTGTCATGCTGAGGTCTTCTGAATGCTAGTTAAATGACAAAGGTTTTTAATTCTTTTTGCAGAGAATCCTTCCTATAATCAAAAGGAAGTGAAATATAATAGATGCTGGAATAAAAATTGTGTATAGAGCTAGGAAACAAATATGAACAGCCACCTTTCCTGCTTAGAATAGAAAATAACAGAAAGAATTGTGAACAGACATATTGCATAAAGTTAAAATAAAGAAGAATGGCAAATGTGGTGGTGAGGTGCCAAGGTAGGCTAGCAGTGTTTCAGAGCCTCCTCCATGATTTACATGTACTGAGGCTCTGTATGTACATTTTTAAAAATACAGTAATTAACTTTTTGATACTCTGAACAGGAGGGAAGGCTGGGGAAGCACACAGACAAAGAGGGATTCAGCTGAGAGTGTAATAAACTGAACTAATCACTTGGAACCTGCTCATCTTTAATCCGCTTTGGTCTTTCCTCTTGGGACGGGAAAACACCACCAGTCATACTGGAGGTCTCACTCATCCATAGCTCTGTTTCCTCATCTTACTGTCTTTTCAATTTACAGTCTTCCTTGCCCTAAATCAAGTACTTCTCAGAATAACACTTCAGATTCAGTAAATGAGATGTCCGCAAGTATGGCTGACATCTTAATTTCCTGTAATATTGCTGAGAAAACTCATACTTAAATAACTATTTTATGGCTTATCCACTTTATAAGAATAAATCAAAAGCTATTTATTTTCTGGAAATTTCTTCAAAATTTTTAGGTTTAAGAAAAATATTCTAGTTCAGAAAAAACCAAAAAAGTAACAGCTTTTAAAAATTATGCCAAATTAAACATTGGCAATACTTGTTACTTTTCTCCAAACTCTGAAGTGCTAAATTAAAAACACATCTAAGTCAGTTCAACCAGTTAACTTTTTGCAAAAATTACATACTCTTTACCCAAAGAAGCATAAATGATGAAGATGTTCTCCTTGCTACAACCCAGAGCTACATGGTTCCACTTCTTTTTGCTATTTTGTTGGAGGACACAGGAAGATGTGTGGGAAAGGGACATTTTGCATTGCTCAGAAGTCTGGGCAGAGTCCTGACTTTCTACTTCACAAGTTGCAATAATAGTACTATCTAGTAATACTAATGTAGTAAAGAGATGGTATCTTGAGCTGCATTCAGAGGAGCCTTGCCAGCAAGCTGAGGGAGTTGATCCTTCTCTGTTTGGTACTGTTGTCACACCTGGAGTGCTGTGTTTGGTTCTGGGTTTCCCAGTACAAGTCACAGTGTTCAACAAAGGGCCACAAAAATGATTAAAAGACTGGAGCATTTCACTTATTAGGAAAGGCTGAGAGTACTTGGACTATTTTGATTTTAGAGTAAACCAGGCTCAGGAAGGTCATATAAAAATAATTGAAAGGAGACAGCAGTGAAGATGGAGCCAGGCTTCAGCAGCACTGCCCAGTGACAGAACTGGAGGCAACGGGCACCAAGTGAGACACAGGATGTTACCTGTGAACATCAGGAAACACTTTTTTACTGTGTGGGACTGAGCAGTGGCATGGGTCATTCAGAGAGATTATGGAGTCTCCATCCTTGAAGATCTTCGTTTAAAAGGTGTCTGGGCATTGTCCTTGGCAACCTGCTCAGGGTGGCCCTGCTTGAGCAGGAGGTTGAACAATGTGATCTCCAGATGTCTATTCCAATTGCAACCATTCCCTGATTCTGTGGAATGTCTGTATGGACAGGCAGATGAGCGGGACATCTGTGCAATTCACAGCTCTATTGCACACCATTCCACATTTGAATGAACGTGCCTCAGACATTCTAAGTCACTAAGAACAGTTTTCCCCTTATTTTTTTTGTCTATTTGCTATTCCTCTCAACGCTATTATCTTCTGGTTTACTTTCCATTTCTTTTACCTTCTCAGAACAATGCAACACAGAAGTAGCTGAAATGCCAACAGACTGAGCACCGTACAATTTAGCTGTGTGAGTGCAGTCTATAGACTCAATTTCCAAACTATGGATTGTCTACTTCCCCTCCCAGATTCCCTAAGTAGTTTTACTATAATGCTGTTGGAGTACTATATTCACTGTGTCTCACATACAAATTATATTACTTCTGCACTCCTATTTCTTTTCCCCTCAATCCTTTTCCCATTTTTATCAACCAATTGAAAAGAAGATGCAGAGGACAAACTCTTTGTAAAGTGCTATCTGACTTAACTGTATATTACTCCTGTCTACCAATAGAAGAATGACTGTCTCCTCCCCTTCCTAAACCTAAGAGCTACAGTAATAGAATTTTATAAAATACTATTCTAAATTTCTAGAGAATTCACAAATAGTTTAACGATTTTAAACAGATGCTTTAGTTACGAATTCACAACAAAGAAAATCACTTAAATATTTAGGTTCTCTTTGGTGTTTTATAGTTATATAATTACAGGGCTATTATTTATATAAATTTTTTCCCTGAAAAAATTATTTATTATATGACATCACACGTTTTAAGATTTACATCCCCATACCTGGTATCAAAACAAGGAAAAAAATCCATGCTGACCCCTGCACTGAGCCTGTTTTGCACTACTTTGCCTTTACAAAAAGTTAAAACAGTGAGCTCTTAAAGACTCGAACCTAAAGCCTCACCAGCCAGGAACGTGAAGTCCAGTAAAAGATCTAACTCCAGAAAAATACAAGGATTGCCCTTTCCCTGCATAAATTTTGTTCTCTTGCCTTCCAATCTCTCTGCCTTCTCTTGAGTTGGGCAACTGGTAGAACATACTGAGGATGTTAAAACCACAGACTATTCCAACGTCTGCCTTCAGACAGAGATTTTCAGATGTACAGAAGCTAAAAACTACATTGGAAGCTCTAAGGAATCAGGAAGAGACAATGTAACACATTGTATTACAGAAGAATTGAATCTGAAGAATCTTTTCAGTTAAGAATTCTAAGAATAGAAAGAACACAGAACAACCAGAAATTTCTAGATTGAATCTGTGCCATGAATAACCGAAAAAAACCCCAAGGTTTTTTTCATACATGCCAATAAACTACACTGGAAGTCACCAATAATCAGTAGACAAAATTCCTTTAGAGCAAAGTAATTTTCAAAGAGTAACAGTTTCTGTGCATGAGCAAAACCTTCTTTCCTTTCATTTCTCTGAAGACTTCCAGACGTGGAAGCAGTTTGTTTCGCTCTCTGAAATCCTTATAAATTTAGAAAAAAACTTTCCAGTCTTCTTCTTATGGGCTCCTACTCTTCCTTTTGACCAGTATCATCTAACATTATCCTTATTTCAGCTTTTTATTTTAGAATGTCTCCCATTTAAAAGAAATTTACACTAAATATCTCATATTACATACTGCCTATCTCTAAAGGTAATAAAAAAAGAGAAATGTGTAAATTCTACCCAACATAATAAGATACTGAATGGTGACCCCACATGGACCCTATTAAATGTGCTAAATGAATCCTCACAATCAGATATGGAAAATATGGAGAAAAATTTACATAACAAATAATATAACCTGTTTCCTGTATACTTCCACAGCTTCATAATTCAATGGGAATAATATCTCAAAATGTCATGTGAAGAGCCTATCATAATTTAAGCATTTTACACACATACTGTTATCAGAAAGAGGAATCCTATGGACAGGTTTTAAATCCATCAACAGAAAGCAGTAAACTTCACAAAGAGGTCAAATGAAAAAAAAAAACATATTGATTGGAAGTCCTTAATCAAGATTAAGTTAATACAAGTATTAAACAGCAGTTGTCAACAGAAAGTTTCAAAGCCACTACATTTTTCAATCACTTCTATATGTTTTGAGCTCAGCTCTCATACCACCAGATGTTGTATTTCTATATTCTATAATTGTCACATAGGAAAACATTATCAATACCAATCTTTTACTCTGAAATTCTTTAAGATTACTTACTAAATCAAAATTGTTCACTCATCACCATCAGGCTGCAAAACTCAAAGTCAAGCTATATTAGTGAAGTGACCAGGAGACAGTGGAAAATATTTTCTGACAAGCATCAGTAAAAAAGATATAGAAAAACTGCACACTTGTTGCTTTTCACTCAGAAGTTACCAGACTATATCTTAAGAATAAAATACCAACCAAACTTTAAATACAGAAATAAAAAGATTATTTATTCTGTCACTTAAAAATATAATCAGCATGTATAGCCCAGCAAAGTAATAAAACCAAACTCAAGCTTCTAAATATTATTTTTCTTCACATGTACAGTGCAATAGTAAATAATACAAGAGCTGAGGTTTTGATGCAATAAAAGATACAGTCCATTTTTTTTCAATCTATAGACAAGATATAGGAGTCTTTACTTGTTACAGAAATTGTATTTTTTCTTCACCAGTACCACACATCAATTATGATTCCTGACTAGCATAGCAATTTGTCTGCAAACTTAAAGCTGTAAACTGCAAAAAAAAGAAGAGATCAAAACCTCACAGAATCTATACAGAGAGCTAATATTTTGCAGACAAAAAATATTTTGAGTGATTTGGTCTGACATTATTAAAACACTTTTTTTTTTTTTTTTCCACACAGAACCCTATAAATTCTTTCTTCCAAAAAAACACATCAACACACTTGATCAAATTGTAACTGTGCAGTGTTACTATTTCACATGTATCTTGATTCTAGGTACTGGGTGTTGAAAGATGTATTTATGTTGAGTTGTACCCTAAGGTAATTCAGTTTTCAAAAATAAGGATTCTACAACATTAGCCATCTGAAAGACAGCAGACTGACAATCGACCTCAGGTAGGAAGAATTATTTGGATCCCACAGATAGTAAAGCAGGTCCTTAGAAGCCAAAATTTCCTTTTTATTTTTCCCTCTTTTATTTTGTTTTTGTTATTAGACCCTCAACTCACAAATGCTCAACTGTCACAAATGATCAGTGTTACTGAACCACCGGCATTAATCTGTTGTTTGAAATGTATAAAGAAAGACAAATACAGGAGACATTGCAAAATGTCTTCCTCAAGTAGATCCAGATATTGAAATGATAAATAACATAGCCTATGAGCAGTAGTTATAATGTTCTTGGGCAAAAAAGATTTCTAAATATCAAAGACTGTTGCTTCATTGTCAGAATGGTCCATAAATAAACCATGGACAATTCATGACATTGGACCTTTTCTTCTTGCTATGCTACTGTAAATAAGTGTGTTCCCCTTGCCTGTCTGAATTCTACATGCCTATTTCCAGAAATGCCGCAGCATGTAAGTAACACTGTCATGTCCGTTTTGTCAACTACATGCTGATTATCCTTTTCTATCTGCAGTTTGGGAACATTATCAAGGTCAGAAGCAATCGCTCAGAAAACTGATCCTGAAGCTCTTGTGTCTGATAATTTCTGTAAGGAATTTTCATAAATAAAATTCATATTGCAATTGGTGAAAGATTCACCTCTCACACTGCAGAGAAAAAAATTGTACCAGTAACTTGGTAAGTATCTAGTCAGTGTGTTCATTACTTGCATGTAATCCTTATTCCAAAATGACACAAGTCTAATTTACTATTACCATATATAACTTTCATGTGTGGTTGGGCAAATGCCCACCTCCTTCAACTCTCCTGACCTCCCCTCTTTTTTTTTTCTTTTTTTTTTTTCCTTTTTTTTTTCTTTTTTGACAAATTGGTTATGAGGCATTTACAACTGATGCACATATCGCGAAATTATTTCTGCCGAGTTTCCTCCATGACCTGCCCGTGGGACATGACATGCTCTGAGATGCATCGCTCTATCAAACTGAATCTTTCCAGGACAATGCAAATTATGACAAATTCCATCATCCCGCATTATGCGCTTCATGCTAATCTTCCTAATTCGAGAAAATCAGAAGGGCTTGCTGTTCTGCTGAAGGGCACGTTGTCTCAATGAATGATGGTGAAAGAACATCCACAATCCCCTTCATCTTCTAATCCCAGCTGTGGCCACCTCTGTCCTAAAACCACTAAACTTTCTATGTCATTCTTGCATCAGATTTAACTCAGGATCAGTCCTTTGACAAAGCATAGAGAATAAGAATGATTTTTGGTTTTGGACTTCAATGGCATTACATCTTTAGAAAAGCATTTTTATCAGAAGTTTCATCACAGATTCTTCTTCCTATTTCTTTGAGTCTGCCAGACTTACACAGTCAGAGTGCAATCTCCAAGAAAAGTTAAACTGCCTTCCAGAGTGGATTTTGAAACAATTTCAGCTATAAGTTTCAGCCAATTTCCAGTCTTGAGCACTTTTGTCTTTGGGACATTACCCTGCTGACTCCAAGCAAACTACCAACCTGCAGCACATTCTTCAGAAAGTCCCCAAGGCAGATCTCTGACTCATTCTTCACTGGCTCAGAAGGTGGCAGTATTACCACATGAAAGAAATTTGCCTTCTCCTAGTATTCCATATCCACATTGCTGAAATAAACATGTTTAAATCCCAAAGAAGCATATATTTTATCCTGTGGCATAATTTACTTATAACATTAAAACTCAAACATGGAGCAATTTGTAGCAATAACTGTGATTATACTGTTAGTGGCCCAAATGTCACTGTCTAGATTAGGCTAAATGATACCTAGCACCAAAGAGCTTCTGTGATTTATTTTTTATTATCACTGATAGAACTTGCATGCTTAAAAGGCTCCCCATTCAAATTATTCAGTCTTCATGATGACTGAGGTAATCATAGAAAATCTTATATAAAATTATAAAAGTCTTAAATCATAGCCATGCTTAAAATATAAATGTTTTTGCCAGGCAGATATGGGACTACAGATTTAAAAATAAAACTTCACAGTAAAAACACAATACATACTGCAGAAGTAGCATTAAAATCTATACATTTTTGACAATCTGCAAGACTGAAAATTTAAAAAGTTTAGAATCAGGAAAAGCAAGGTACTGCTTTATGAAATAAAATGTACATTGAAAAACATCCTTAGAAATATTAATAAATATATTTATGAAAATGCTTCATGGAAAATGAAAGAACATTAACATTAGAAAGAACATTCTATTTCTGAATAGTTTTTGCCTTCATTTTCCTTACTTTAACATCTTAAATAATGGGATCCTCTTCCTACCTATTTCTATAGTCAGAACATTTCAATCAACAGGAACTCTGTCAATATAACCAATAATATTTGTTCTATACTATTACTTCAAATGAACACAGATTTTTTATTTATGAAAAATGTAGTGTAAGCCATACATTCTAGTTCAATAAGCTATTCAGAAGGAATAAACAAACACTCAGTAACCAAAATGCAGGCAAGTTTTGTTTTGCATTTACAGTCTCTGCTTTAATGCAATCTTGCATAATTGGCCTGATGCTATACTGAGTCTTCATACATGCCTAATAAGTACACAGCACAGATCCACATTAAAGTATTACTAAGAAGAGACAGGAAGATCTTTAGCTTTATACTTCATTCCCAGTGAGACCCAAACCCTCAGAGGTAAACGACTATGTGAGCATCATTTCAGCAAAAGGCACCGGGCACACCCTGTGCATGCTGTGGCTTGTTGACAAGAACCAGGGCAGGCAGACACCAATAATACATGAAGTGTGGTTCAGAGGCAATTAGGATCAGTTGTCAAGGCCAGGCCATTAATGAAAGAACATGTCAGAGGAGCTGGAGACTTCAATGGTTGAGGGCAAGAAGGCGATTTAGTGTGACAGATCGAGTCCTTCCAATGTCCTCAGTGGTACATGCTAATACCAGCCTTAACAACCTTTTGTGGCAGTGTATAATGCGACTAACATGGACTTTGATTCAGCAAAATGACTGCTGCCACTGTTAGTCTGTCTCATTCCAACAACAGTAAAAGCACTGCTACAAATAATTACCCACTTCCTTCTCCCCCCTTGTCCATTTAATGCAGCAGTCCTTTATTCATGCCATACTGTTTCTCACTAGAAGGTCACAACGTTTATCACGCTGCTTTCTTTTCTTTCTGTCATGCCCTTTCTATTTGTTAATATAATCTGAAATTATCCTGTAAAACAGTTTTGTTCAAGTAAAAGGAAATTAACTATAAATGCAACATTACTTCATGTGACTAATAACAAATACAAAAAGAGCAAACCAAACTGGTCTGAAGGATTCACTATTCTGTCAATTATGTAAGGAATACACTGCAACATAAGATATTCTTCTTATAACATCATCTACTGAATTAAATATATATGGCAACTTTAACGAAAATGAAATCCTGAAGCTTTATACATAATTTGGCACTTGGTTGTTTTTCCTGTTGCTACTTAATTAAAATTAGTAGTCAGCACTACCTATTTTTGTAAAAACCTACAGACTCTAAATTCCTAAGATGCAATTACAGGATGAAAGGAAGCATAAATTTAGAAAACAGAACCTGAAACAGCTGTTGTATTGTAGTCACAAAAATAAAGTTGGGGACTTCACTGAAACAAGAAAATGTTGTGTTTTCTTTACAGAAAATCTGATCCGTTTCTCAAACAAGAGTTTTCAAATAAGTTAAAACTTCACAAACCATTTTCTTAACTACATTACTAAATTTCTTAAAGTATCGTCCTGGTATTCACTACCTCTTTCAAGATCAGTTTCTTTCTAAGGCTTCAAAATTCTGTCCACATAAGAATATGCTACAACACATTTAGGTGTGAGAAATTTGACTTCAGAAATGACAAGATTTAAAAAAAGGTTAGTCATATTCACCAGAATTCCCCAAATATTTCAAGGGGGAATTCATCGATTTGTCAAAGTAAACACTGTCCTATCAATGATAAAAATGACTTCTTGAGCCCTATTTTATTCACCTTACATCATATGATGTGGCTCTCCCCTATAATTTCTGTCATTTGGCTATGCCTGAACTGACCTTTCTAGAGGCAATACTTATCTGTGAGTGACAGGAGAAACTATCTCCAGCAGGATGAATTTCCTTCTCGCTCTTCATTTCTCTACACTTTGCCTATTTTCTGTCTGACTCACTTTAGTTTCTTCTTTTTTTTTTTCCTCCACTTCTTTTTTTGTTTATGATTCTACAGCTAACCTCTTCTTAACCGACCTTTACAAACATTCCCTTTTCAATCCATAGTTTTAACCTTTTCAGTATCTACTTCAGGATTTGACGTATTTTAATTTTTTTTTCCAACTTTCTCTCTCTTAATTTTATTCTATAATCTTTTCCATTTCATTCTCTCCTTCACTTTTGCACCTTTGTCAGCTCCTCTTCCAATCAAAGAAAAATAACGCTGGCTACAATATGAATATGCCCTAATGCAAGTATTTAGCCCTGGATATACTACCAACCTCAGTGTATCCAACATGAGCAGCATTTGTTGGTGTTTACATGATTAGTATTAGTCATATTTCTTGAATGGAATAATGTATAAATGATGGAACTCCACTGTACTACAATTACAGGTCCATAGGGCATTATGAGGAACATGACACAGAAATATAATAGAGACAGCAGTGACCTTACATAATTTATCTACATATATTGGTTATTTTCAATTGTGGAAAGTATGTACAAATGATATATAACTCTTGGCATATATACTGGGAACAAACATTAAATTAAAAGTTATGTATGTGGGTAACCCATTTCAACCCTAAGATTTGGATTCAGATTGGCATTAAAATTCTATCTTAAAATTGTGATGTCTCTACAGATACACCAGTGATTATCCTACCCTTCTTAATAAGAGATTTGACATTAACAAAAAAAAAGATGGAGAGCATTATCAGAGCATTTAAAAAAAAAAAAAATCATTACACTATATTGCAGTATTTCCTAAAGTAGAATCAAGAGATCAGGACTGACATTTAAATAAGATTCTAGTTGTTCTGTATCTTTTTGTACATATTTTTCTTTCATGTAACTATCATTACCTTCTATCAGAATTCTTTGTAAACAATTGCCTCAAGATTATTATTCGTTTTTGCAAATATTTATAACATATTTCCTGCAGAATCGGAAAATATTTTTCATTTGGTATCTCAAGTTTTAATGATACGTTACTGGATGGCTTGGAAGTAATTATCATAAACATAGGAATGATAGACACAAATATTTAATATCATGAAATTCTGACTTTTGCAGAATTTATAGATGCACTGTAAGACATCCTATTGAGGAATTATAACAAATCTTTTCACAGGCTTTAACAAAAGTATATATGAGCATTCTTAAAGCAAATTCAAGAACTGAACACAAAACTATGATACATACATATTAGAAACTTTAATATTTAATAATCAAGATGTTTCTAAATTGGAACTTTTTTCAAAAGGCAGAAAGGCAGGAAGGCAGGCAGGAAGGCCGGAAGGCAGGCAGGCAGGCAGGCAGGCAGGCAGGCAGGCAGGCAGGCAGGCAGGCAGGCAGGCAGGCAGGCAGGCAGGCAGGAAGGAAGGAAGGAAGGAAGGAAGGAAGGAAGGAAGGAAGGAAGGCAGAAAAGCAGGAGGAAGGCAGGCAGGGAGGCCGGAAGGCAGGCAGCAGGCAGGCAGGGCAGGCAGGCAGGCAGGAAGGGCAGGAAGGAAGGAAGGAAGGAGGAAGGAAGGGAAAGAAGGAAGGGAAGGAAGGAGGCATTACAGTCAAAGCTCATTACAAAAAAAACCCATTAAAAACTTTCTTACCAATACAAGTGCAAAAAATCACAGTGAAAGAAATACAAAAAGCAAACAAAAAACTTTGCTAATACAAACAAGTCATACTTCTTATCCCCTAGGACCACAAAACATTTCACGAACAGTTTTTCAGGATATTTAGGGGAAAATAAATTCAACACTGATAAAAAACTCCAGCAGCAAAGAGAAAAAACAGGTCACTAATACTGTATACTAAAAATATAATCTTACCTAGAAGACAGTGAATATGGAACTTTCTCTAAAAATGTGTATCTAATTATACAACACAAACTTGATCAGAACTTTGGAGCTAACACTCTTATTTTTAACCCTGTCTGGATTGTAACTGCAAAATACAAAGCTCTTCAACATTAGGTCAGTGTGCTTACCTAAAAAAAAGAAGTGTTTCAAGAAGCAATGCATGACAATATATAATATATGACATGCTTCCATAAATTAACATGCCAGAATCTGTATGAATAAGCCACCACAAATTCAGAATACAAATACAATTATAACTTGCAGGTACAACAGAAGACAAATAATCACAAAATAATTTCAAACAAGTAATAATCATAGAGGGAAAATATATAAACTTTTGAAAAGACTTTGGTTGATTTTGAAAACAAACAAAAGAAAAAAAGAAAAGGATGTCAAAAATTGTTTTATGTTGAAGAGATATCAAATCCTGGCTTTTCAAGCCTAAAAGTAAGAATCTGGGCACAGACATGCATTTAAGTTTGGCTTATCCATTTTCAACTGCCCTAAAATGCAAGAGTCAGGTTGACTAAGAGATTTTTCCTTGTTTTGAAAATGTTGTCCTGTCCGATTACAAAGAACTACTAAGAGAATGTTCTGAAACAGGATTCTCTCACAGGATTTCAAGGTTGGCTTTTTTTGTTAGGTTGAGAGAGTTTGTGGTGAGAAACAGTACAGCTGAACTCAGGGATAAAACGTGTTCAATGACTGAAACGTTACCTAGAGCTGAGCTGAAGCCTGTGCCTCCCTAACAGCAGAGAGCATGTGATAATGTTGGCTTAAAAGAATGACACTTTTCAAGTCTTTATGGTGGTAAAAAGGAAGATTGGCCAATAGAATTAGAAGTCAATAGAAGGATGAAAATTATTTGTGATTCCTTGGATTCGAAAGGAAAAGGTGGGGAAATGGGAAAGGAGCTAATAATCTACCTAAAAGAGTAGATGATCTCTTCAAGATCCATGGAAAGAAAATCTCCCACTTTCAAGACAACCACTCTGTTTGCTAGCACTGCCTGAGTGAGATAGATCCCATGTAGTTTATTTGCACTGAAGAAGTTCAAGAAAGGGAATTGTCTGAAGAGCACAGTGCTTCAGTTCCCCAACTTAACATGTTGTCGGTGGTTTCAGCAGCAAAAACAACAGCTAAAAGCAATGAGGTTTCACATTTAAAATAGATGACAGAACACAGACCAAAACCTAGCTGGAAAAAAAAGAATTTGACACATTTTTGAGGTTCAACAGTATTTCAGAGTGTAACGATATGGAGGGCATTAATTTATCACAAGTTCACCTTGAACTTACTTTCAGTACTACAATAAAAATAAAGCTATGATTATCTGGAGATGTTGGTGCCAGTAAAAGAGAATTTCACCAGAGAAGTGAATGTACAGAAATTACTAAATTGATATCTTGGATCATGTAGTAAGTTTCAAATATCTTCAATATAACTGTAAAACTGGATTACAGTAGAAAGTAGCTATTATGAACAAAGAAGCATATGGACACTGTAGGAAACAAGTGAGGAGGAAAGAAGGGTTGGTCCATGTGAGTGTTCTAGTAGTATACACACTCACAAGTAGAGAAGAACACAGCAACTCAAGGCATCCTTACAAGTGGAAGCTGGGCAAATCTAAGTCAGCAGAAATACCAGCTACACAAAGAACCACATTATTGTTTGTGTATATGTTAATGAATGTCTAGGGATGAATTATGTAGGGCATGGCATGGCTCACAAACAGTTAACCTAGTGAAAATTCTAAGGGAAGGAACATAAGCACTTCAAACCTGTCACAATAATCACATAACTGAACCTCTAGAGAAAGAGACAATGTTTCAGTTACTGAGCTCAACCCTCAGGCTTTCATACATCAAATTCACAAACGAAAACAAACTGGGATGGGGGATGGAAAGATTTGTGGTGCCAAAATGCCAAGATAATGTAGTGGACTCAAATAAATTTGCCAATAGTGAATACATAATCTTAAAAAAAAAGTCTGAACTTGAACTAGGACCATTCCTATAAAACACAGCAAAGCAGAACGTGAAAAAAGTATGAATAATGGGCATATTGATAACAAACTAGTGTGGGTGACTGGTTTGAAAAAATGCAACAGCTTTTGAAGCTAAATACGAGGTGAGTAGACCTTCCAAGGTATCAGTTGTACTATCTTTATAAGAACAGTGAAAATTATGGAGAATGTTTTAAGAAAGGAGGAAAAGGGGAAAAAGAGAAGATACTACTTAGGAGAGACATGAGAACAGATAGGTTATGGCCTCTAAAGCACATAGAAGTTAAGAAAGATAATAGTGTCAAACAACAGCATGTTTATAGTAGAATTACTTTTTCAAAGTTAGAGTAGAATTACTGATTTGAGTCCTTATTCTTACCTTCTGAAGATATTTTTGTGAGTTTCCCTTAAGAATCAATACAGAGAGACTGCTGAATGATTGTTTTATTAGAAATGTTTACCTCGGTAATTTTTTGAAATCTAAAGACTTCCTGTACCACTCAATCTGGAGCATACTGGTGGCTCAGTTTCACTTGCAAAGTTACCATGAAAATATTTGAAACATATTACAATTCTGGAAGTGCTGGTATAGAATACAAAGACATTTAATAGGCTTGTTGCAGGGAATTATTTACTTTAGAGATGTCTTGGCAAGTTTTTCATTTCAAGTTCAGGCACACTCTTTACTCATTAAGCATATTTGGTGTTGCACACTGTTTGCTTCTACTGACAAGTTGAGCGAGGCTAGAGGGCTGTTTGAACACCAGAGTGGATGGTTCTGAGAAGATTTTTCTAGAAAGATTTTTTTTTTCAAAGTAGGCTCTCTTTTCTGTTATAGACTATAAATGTGTAATGATGTTCTAAACATTCAATAGACAGATTGTGACAACAAATTATTTATTTCCTAATATTATATTTGTGCAGCTTTTGTCACAGGAGAGGTTCTATTGATTAAAAAATCATTTTAGATGACTGAGACAATCGTGTCATGTGTTCTGCTTAGAATAAATACTTTAAACAAGAGTTTGATTATATATTGAATCTTTTAACAGTTTGGCACAGATCTTTATTTTACGGAAATAGGTGGACTTATCTTTTTTCTATATATATCGAAGGTTTTAGGTAACAGTTTTTAGGTAACTGATGATAACATCTAAGAAAGTAATATTTATGCGGAAACATTCCAAAGATGGCCTGGAAGAAAGTTGATAATTACTGAATTTGTGGTGGAAACCAACAAAAGAGTCTAAGTTTCCAGTCAAGATAACTTTTGCATCTGTGTATGCCAGATATGCCATGATACCATGGTATAATTATTCAGAAACTCTTTTTCAAGGCAGCCAATTAAAGCATTGGTTTTTATATAGGGGGGTTTAAATTGTGATGTGCACTTTTTGGGACATCATGAAAGAAAAGTATCAGTTATTTATTTGTCTAAAGTTTATAAGAGTGTTAAAAATACACTAAGAGTCATAGTTACTGCTACAATGTTGATGCTATGTTAAAGATTTTTCATTTGAGTAGAAGGCACCAGAATGAGCAAGACACCAAGGTTAGTGTATCACTGGGAAAATCAAACGACTGACATCATATGTGCCTGAAGAGATTCATCTGGATTTCAAAACACTATGCTGAATATTTTCTTGTCTTGCAATTGGCTTAATATAACTTAGAAAACTATGAACCCGTTGATTACAGAAATAGCTGTAAAGAGGGTCTCCCTTTTCACACTAAGCAATTTACAAAACCATGAATCATTCCTTGGGACTCAGTGAGGCCTAGATGAAAAAAAAGGTTGTTCACAAAAAAGCATAAGTAGGAACATATGCATTTTAATTTAAATAAAACCCTTCAGATACCAAGGGACTGAGCCTAGAAAAATCAAGGCAATAGTTAGGATAACTGTAAATATGACTGCCAGCACACTCTCAGTCATGCATTACACATGTTAAGTTGCTTGGAAAGTAGGATATTCAACTCCAATCAAGGGAACAAACAGTTACCTCAAATGGGTGGCTCCTAGTAATCAAGCAATGTACAATTCATCTTCACTACTAAATCCCAGGCAGATTTTTCATTAATATCAATGTTACAAGCTTTACATTCGTAAATTAAAATCTTACACTCAGAATTTAGGTATATGAGCAGAACTCAATGTGATTCCTCCCACATACAGAAGTAAATTCAGACATAACTGCTCGTAGACTTAGCACAATAACATATTTCTGTAAGAATTTCAAATGGCAGGCCATCAGCCTTCACATGTGTCATTATTGGGAAAACATTCATATCTGCCAATAATTAAGCTGTAATTACAGGCTTAAAGTTTTATTAACATATTGAAAAATAGTTTGGTTTATCAGTAAACGTAACATTACTTATGTTTAGAATACAGTAAGGCTTGAAAGCTGACAGAAAAAGGTAGAAACCCAAACCACAAAAGCATAAAGATTTCTTTCTCTTAGATAAGGAAAAACGCTTTCTGAGATTATTTTTAAAATATTATTTACTATTAAGCAACTAAAAAATTCTTACAGATCTACAAAGTAAGCTTTTAAGATAGTCCCATTTGGTGTTAAATTCAGAGTTAGAATAGAAACTTACTTGGGATTCACAACAGTAAGCACAGTGAATGGGTATCTTTCTAAACTAGACAATTAGAAGAATGAAATACTATGTTGTCTTAAACTCAAATTCTGGTCTGATAGACAGATCCCAAGTCAAATGTAAAGTCACAGTCAGTCTAGGACTGAAAAAATTGCAGTGCTTGTATCATTCCTCTAAAAGAAAACCCAGAACTGCTCCTTTAAACTACACTTGAAAGAAAAAGATGAATTTGTTACCTTATGCAAATGCCTTTTTTAAGACACAAAAGAATTGAAATATAGGCCCCCTAACCTGGGCACATGGGAAATATTTCCCACTTTATAGCCATATTGCATGTAAGTAAAAAATAATCCACAGAGCAAGGATATCCTCA